>LSYV01000039.1:473246-502442 GCA_001584585.1 Gonium pectorale
AAAATCAATGCGGCGCATGGCTACCGACCTTCTGAAGAAGCGCATTGATCATGAGCTTGGATTTAAGGCTATCCTCGTCATCCTCATCAGCGTTGCGCGCCCGCATCTCTGCCTCCATCATGTTGGCCTCATCCACATTGGCCTCTGCCTCCAGGATCTTGGCAGCCAAGTCAGACACGAGCCGTGCTGCCTGATCTGAGATGTGGACCTGGCGGTGGCGCTCCTCGCACGCACGCTCTGCGGCCTCAGCCGTCGCCGCCAGCGCGGCCGTGCTGCCTCGCAAGCACCTGTACCGTAGCTCGGCTTGCTGCAGGTGCCAACCGGAGCTGTGGATGGAGGCGGCGGCGGCTGCATCCACGACAGGCAGCTGAGTGAAACGTTGTGACACATCCTGCGGATTGTGCCGATACAAATTACAAATCCTTTAAAGAAACGACTTAGTTGGGACACTCTGCGCCTTCGATTCGCCAATTGGGACAGCTGGAACCATGCGGACGGGTTCCTAGGCATTCCTCTTAGGCGGCAGGGCAACATGCCGAGGATTACATTGCAGCCAACCCGCCGTGAAGCTCAGGTGTCCCAGACGCCATGCCAACATGCCGGCCTTTCCCCTGGGGTTTCACACTTGTCAAGGGCATCGGTCTGTGCAAGCAGGGCAGGGCTTGCATGCAGGGGAAAACACTGTCCCCCGTAAGGGTCCCGGATGGGGTCGCAAGCGGTCCCACCCCTGATGCCGTCCTGAACAGATACTCAGTCAGCATGAGCCACTGATATGGTCTTAAAGCTAGACATACCTCGCGCGCAGTGTGGGTGAGCTGCGGCGCAGACGTCAAGTACCGGAACGGTGCCTGCAGGTCCTGCCGGCTACGGGAGCTGTCGCTCGAAGCCCCAACATTGGACAGCGGTGCAGCCATCATGTCCTTGCTCGTTGCAACGGACGCCATGCGCGCTTTGGTAAGGGTCACCTGCAAAAGGAAACGGAGGCGCATACAACATGCCTGAGTGGAGGCGCATAGACCATACATTTGTGCGTCCTGAGGACTAGAATGAGCACAAGCATGCTTTCTGCCATATCATCATATCTATCAGCAGGTCAGTTACTTGCTCATAGGCCTGCCGTCGTACCATTGCGGTATCTGCCTGCGCAGAACAATCCGCTGCCCGATGCCGGCTGGTGGCTGCAAGATGTAGATGATCGGCGGCCTTGACGTACGACACCTTCGATGCCATGTGATGACGGATGGTAGAAATGCTTGCGGTAACCTGTCGTTTGAATGAGGGTACTTCTCATAACAGATTTGAGGACTGCCACCAGAAGTAAGACAGTTAGACAGACGTCAAAAGAATATCAGAACCCGTCTGCATACAGCCGCGAGAGATCAGCTCACCTGCGTGCGAAGGACATCCCGCTCTGCTACCTTGCCCTCCGAAGCGCCATCCCCTTCGCTTGTGGTCTGTGGGCTGTGCTGTTCTTCGTACTCGACATCTCGCAACCGTTTTGAGAGATGATGCTTGTCACGCATGCAAGACAGAGCGTCCTGTAAGTGGCCAGCCGCAGTGTGCAGAAGCTGCACCTCGCGAAGCAGGTACGACTGATGCTTCGTCAGTCGCTCCCGCTGCTTCTCAGCGGCAGCAGCAGCTTGCTCCGCCGTCACTGCAGCTGCGGAATGCTCCTGGGCTTTACTGCGCTGAGTACGAGCTCCAGTCAAACGAGCGTCAGCGTCCGAGAACTTCAAATCCTGCAAACAGATACACGTACAACGTCAGTGTGACATTGTTGTTTTGAACGCTTTGTGTCCTTGGATGGTTCTTACGTACCGTGCGGCATTGAAGGGAAGCGTGCTGCAGAGCCTCCGCCTGCCGGGCAGCTGCCTCGGCAAGTACACGTTGAGACTTCGCCTCTTCCGCATGCCTGTGCAAGTACAACGCCAAGGGTGCTTGAGATGTGCTTACGAGCTGAGCAAGGGGTCGGGAACCCCTCTACGGGTGCATTGATCACGAGTAACACAAATTGCATCCGAGCCAAGACGTCAGGAATACGGACCCGGCAGCACCTGACACGTTCAGCTTCCAGGTCCACTATGCCGCGACTGGCCACACGCGCATCCTGCTGCAGTTCCACGATTCTCAGCAACAACGCTGCCAGCTCTGTGCTGGCCTCCGCCACTTGCTGCAGCTCCTGCGCGGCCGCCTGGGCCGCTGTCTGCTCGTCACGCTTCATCTTGGCGTCTTGCTGCACTGTCGTCAGCGCCGTTTCGGCTTTCAGTGCGTCAGCCGCAAGCCGCTGCGCAGCCTCCTCTGCCGCTGCCGCCTGAAGGCTGTTCCCGTTTGCCTACAAGAGAAAAGGCGTAGGAAACTACAGCATTATTCCTTACACCTCACAACCTGTTCCAGCTAAGGAAGCGTCAAACCGACCTTGAACACGCGCGCCTCCTTGACCACGTTGTGAAGGTGCTTGCGCAACCCGGCCAGCATCTCGGCACGCAGCTCCGCCGTGGTATCCAGCTCCACGGCTGCCTCCGACGCAGCGAAGGAGGCGTACTCAAGGTCTTGGTACGCTGCGCAGAGGACAACGATACCAGGACCCTGAGCAAGAGACATTCGGGGGCTTGATCTATCGTGGAAAAAAACGAATCCGGCTCGCATATATGCTGGGCAAATATGAGTTGTGCACCTGCCAGGGGACAAGGTGTCGTGCGTACGGTATACGGTATTCATCATGTGCTTGGTCCTCCGTCATCGGTTTCCGCCTTCAGTACGAACTCCCCTGCGTATGGCGTCCCAACCATGGAGATGAACTCACCAACCATGAGCTCAGCAGCCGCCTGGCGATACTCGACGACTTGCAAGCATGCGCTAAGCTGGTCGCGCGCCAACGGGATCTCGACCTCAAGACTGTCCATCAGCCGATGCTGCCGCTCCATCTCCTCGTCGTGGGTTGAGCGCTGGCCATGGACCTGGATCGCAGTGGGGTCCAGGCGAGCTTCGTAGACAGCTGCCTGCGTCTCAGCCGCCTGCACGCACAAAGCCCGTAGCTCCGAAGCAAGTCCACACGCTCTGTCTAAATCCTGCACGGCGCCTTCCGTCGCCACAATCTTAGCCGTGCGCTTGGCCAGCTCGCTGACTGGCTGTTGCTGCGCCCTCGTGGTAATGGGAAGCGCATCTGCCGTGCCGTCGCCGCACTCGTACGCAAGCTGGTACAAGTCGACGAGGCGGGAGATGGTGTCCATGCGGTTGCGTAAGACAGACATGACGTCACAACCCGAGCCAGTGAACTCGTCCCCGTACGCTGCGATGGTACAGCTTGCGTCTTGGGCGAGATGCGCCATCTCCTCCAGCACCTCTTGAGAAAGGTGATGAGGGTGCGCGTACACGGGAATAGGGCCTTGCCTGCGGATGCACCCCGACGGGTTAGATACGAAGTTGTGTGAGATGGAGGCTTGCGCAGGCCACCAAAACTTACGGTCCGGTTGGAGTGGCAGGCTCCGACCTCTTCATCAGCTGTCTCAGCTTGGCGTCAATAGCATCAGCTGCGGCTTTTAGTCCCTTGATGTGGAAGCGCTGTGTCAGTGAGGCAATCTTGGCAGACTGTTCGTGGGCATCAGCCATGTCCACAGCTGACTGGTAAGAGGCCTGCAACAGGAGAAAATCCGGCCACAAGCAAAAGGCCATGCGACACGTCACCGCCAGATCAGACAATATGCCTCTCCTCGATATGTTGCCCCGTTGATGAAAGCCGCAGCAAATCCTTCGCGTGCGTCCAGCAGAACCCTTGGGATATGCATACCAAAACATGAAGCCGCGCTTCCTACCTTGTTGCAAAGCGATTTCTTCTCGTACAAGACTTTTTCAGCAATGGCGGCCTTGGCCCTCGTCGCAAGCTGTGCAGCGGCTGCACGACAGTCGGCGGCGCGAGTCCGTGCGGTCTCCAGCCGCCTCTGTTGCTCGTCAATAAAGTCCGCCAGGTGCTTCTGTTCGAGTGTCGATGTGTATGGCTTGCCAAGCCTGGCAAACAAGGAGAGCAACCGTGCAGTAGTTAATGCGCATCCGCCTGGTAAAGCACAGCAGGTAGACACCAGCAAAACGGCTTGCGATTCGCACCTTGCTGCAGACGCCATGGCAAGCGACACGCACTCCGAGGCATCTGCAAGGTCTGCCTCGTAGCCTTGTGCCTCTAACGCCTTGGCGTGCGCCTTGCTGGTGTAGGCCGTGCAGCGCGTCTCCACGCGGCGGAGCTTCTGGCGCAGGTGCCAATCGACAACAGCGTACTGGAGAGCATCCTGGCAGGCTGCTACTTCATTTTCCAGCAGATCCGCCTGAAAAGTCGTGGGCCACGCAAGGTCATCAACCATGCTCGCTTTCAGCGTCACCGCAGCTCAGCCCTATAAGACCAGTTTACCACCACCATATTTTAGCGTACCTCCTTGTGATGGTGGGCACCCTCGGCCTCCTTCATGCGAATCATGGCGTCGCTGTGGTCGACAAGGATGGCCAGCTGGGCCTCTTCGGCCCCACGCGCTGCGGCCAGATCCAGGCGTAGCTGCTCCTGCTTCCTCGCGAGGATGTCAGCTGCCGTGTTTGCGGTGTCTCCTTGGCGCCGGAGCTCGGAAATGCGAGCATCCAAGGCCTCCAGCTGCATCAGCAGTAGCAAAGCTCATGCTCAGAATGCAGATGGACGGTCGCGTTCAGCTTGAAAGCATGAGTGCTACTGCTTAGAGGCGTCTCTACATCCCTTCCTTACCCGCTGCTTGATGGTCCGGTACAGCTTTGTGTCTGGCTCCACATCCTTCTGCTGGTCAGGAACATCGTCCAACTCCTCATCATCCCGCAGGTCCGACATCGTGCTGGCGGACCGACCATCGTCAGCCCCTCCGTGCTCGTCCGGTGCACCTGCTAGGATAATGGCCCCCGTGTCCCGGCGAGTGCCGTGGACCGGTGACACCCAGCTGTCCCTGCCCTGCTGCAGCAGCGGAGTGGTCGTCGAAACAACATTGACGTGCGACAGCGGCCTCAGGCTTCGTCCACCAATCTGCGAAAAGAACCAAAGGAGCCCTTAGCTTCTGTCACGCTGCGGTTTGTCGCTGATCCAACAGGCCCATCTGTTGCAGCTTGCCCGATAGCATATGGACCAACACATATCAACATGGTTGAGCGTCCCGGGCCAGTCGTGCGCACCTTGTCAATAAGATCCCCAGCAGTCTCCGGGCCCTGAGGCTCCACCTCTCCAAGCGTATCATGAACTCCCTGGAAGATGGTGCTGAATGACCGCTGCGAGCTCTGGCGCACTGCCGCTGATGGCATCTTTGCCAAGAGCCGTTGGCTAATGTGCACCGATGCGAAGGAGCCCTGGCTCTGGAGGTCCTCATGTGATGCGTGTGGACCATCGCGCCCTCGGGCAGTCCGTGACGCACTGCGTGAGAGCACCTGACCGCGTGATTCATCCTGGGCAAGGTGCGAGCTCTCACGCATTGACAGGGCCCGAGAGGGACTTCGCATAACGGGCCGCAGAGGGCTGCCCCGGGGCGTTCGCTGTGCTCCGGAAGCTGCATCTCCGAGATGCGACTGTGGACGTCCGTTCTCTTGACGAAGTCTAGAGAGCGGCATGTTCACTGCACTGCGAGCACTGGCAGAGCCGCCAGCCTGGGTAGTGCCGCCGCCAACGCTGCTGCCGCGAGCCGCCCGTGAACCAACCTCCTCAGCCCAGGCGCGCTGTTGAGCTGTGTCACGAGTCCCAGCCGCTGGCGAGGCATTGCCACCTCCGTAGCGCCGCACCTCGTGGGTCCCGCCACGAGCAGCCGTTAAGCCCAGAGGACTGACAATCCTGCTTACGGGCTGTCCGGAGGATGCCAGTAAATCATCGCCAAGCAACGAGTTGGAACCGACCACAGGGTCTTCCTCCGAGGCGGAGAAAGGATGCAGTAACGAGGACTGCATTGAGCCGGCTGCAGGGTCGTTTGATTCCCCGGCACCAGCAAACCGCGACCCTCGCAGCACGTCAGTGCTCCTGGATAAGGGTGACGCGCTCCCGGCACCAGCGCTGCCCTGCTCGAATCGGGCAGCACCGCCTAGCTGTTGCCCAGCACGGCTGTGCATCTGAGCCCTGGTTGAGCCGCCTAACTCCATCCGGGAGGAGCCGCCCTGACCGGAGGGCCCACTGGACGCAACCCGACCAGCACTGCCAAGCTCGGCCTGAAGAGCGGTGCTCAGCTCAGTCCGAGAGTTGTTGCGCATGTCGATCGGGGAGGCAACGTCCAGTGATGAACCACCCATCCCAACCTGGGAGTTGCCGCTAAGCTGAGCCATGGTTGAGGCGCCTAACTCCACCCGGGAAGAGCCGCCCTGACCGGAGGGCCCACTGGACGCAACACGGCCAGTACTGCCAAGCTCGGCCTGGAGAGCGGTGCTCAGCTCAGTGTGAGAGTGGTTGCCCAGGTCGATCGGGGAGGTAACGTCCAGTGACGAGCCACCCATCCCAACCTGGGAGTTGCCGCTAAGCTGACCTCGGGCAGCAGTGCCAAGCTTGGCTCCAGCCGGCCCACCCGCCAGACTATGGCCGGTCACCTGCACGGAAAGCAGAAGGAGGCAGAAGCAAAATAGGTGAGGACATGCCCATTGCTTGATTAGGTATCAAGAGTTGAGCGGGCAAAACGGCGCCATGAACTGACCGCCGAGGCATCTGGCTGAGAGAGCGTTGCTTGCAGTGCGTTAACTCCAGGGGCGCCAGGCCCTTGAGGCGGCTGGGCTCTCGCGAGCACAGAGGCCTCCGGGGCGAGGGCAGCGGCGTTGCTTGCCTGCATCATCACAACAAGACGCACCAGTGCCGTCAGTATGGTTAAGAGCACTGCGGTGTAAAAACGGAGGAACCGCATGGCTGTACAGCATGCAGTATCCGTACCTGTTCTTCAAGCTGCTGGATCACCGGCTCCAGCTTTGCACGCTGCTCCTCAACCTAACGGCCATGGGAGATACCACAGGTTTTCCACATTTTTTCTTGCAGCTAGGATGTGAAGATCCGTGACAACGGTAAAACGAACAACGGATGAAGTCACGTCTTCAGGGGACATCTGCCGAGACCCCACCCGCAGAGCCTGCTGCGATGCAGCAGCAGCAGTCTCCCGGTCCTTGTCCAGCTCCAGCTGCTTTGCACGCACAGATGCACGTAAGGCCGACGCCTGCTGCTTTGCACGAGCCACGTGGATCATGCTGCTGGCGAGTTCGCCAGGGCGCACGCTGCCACTTGACATCTGCAGGGTACAGGTACATAGAAACCGGCTTAGCATGTTACGGGCGTCTTGCCACAGATGGGGTTGCAGCGGCAGGATGGCATACCTGTTCCTCGATTGCCACAAGATCTTTCTCAATCGCTGCGAGTGCACGCCGCTCCTGGACTGCCGCAGCCTGCTTTCGAGATGCGTCCTGGAGTTTGTTGGCGGCAGTCATCTGGCTGACGAGCACTGATGTCGACAGGTGGTGCGCATTGGAGACCTGTCATGGCAGGGATTGATGCGCCGGGGTGCAGGGTCAGATCAGGCAAATCCGGTTAGACGGTAATATGCTGCTGGTCATCCCTTGTGTAAGACCCGACCTACCTGCTGCAGCACCTCAGCCTTTGCAGAGGCGCGCAACCGGGCCACCTCAACTGCTTCAGCAAGCTCCCGGGCCTCAGCTGTGTGCTTATGTGCATCAGCCTCGGTCTGTTCTGCTTGAGCCAGGAGTCCATCGGATTGTTGTTGCAAGCTGCAAGGCAAAAACAAAGGGCAGCTATAAGTTTGCCGGTTTTACGGGGAAATGCATTGCTGTGCACCAGCACTGGGCTGGGCTAATCCCCAATCGTACAACCGCCCCTGAACCTCAGGTCTCGTACCTGTCTGCCATGGCTCGCGCAGCTTCAGCCTCAACATGCTGCCCGTTGGCCGCAAACCTCCGGGCCGACTCGCGATGCTGCGCCGCCTGGCGCTGCAAGTCCGCAGCTTGCTTTCTATGCTGCACCGCCGCCGAGGCCATCGTTTGCGACAGCTCAGCGGCTGCCCTTGCCCTGTCCTGAAGCTCGCCAAGGGGTGTCTCTGCTTCCTCAAGCTCCTCGCGGGCCTAAACATGAGGTTGCCAGACCGTCATGCATGCCAATGTAGCTGCAGAGGCATTTGCACGCATGCTCTTACCGCTTGCAGGCGAACGTCCCACGCCACCATGTTCGACGCCGATGCTGCCGCCTTTCTGGCCTCCCTCACCCAATCCTCCCGCAGCTTCACCGCCATCTCCTCCGATGCCATCTGATCCACAAGCTGCTTATGGCGGGTTTGAGCAGTCTCCACATCGGTCTTGGCCTGCTGCCGGCGCTGCGTAAGGTCTGCTGCCTTCTCCTCTAGGGCGGCAAGCTGTGCTCGCAGGACTGGATCTGCCTGTGTATGGGTTGGCACAACCGTTTCAACCGAGTGCAATACAAGACAATCCGGTTATATGCCCTTCTACTCTTACACGGAGACCGACCTTCTTCTGCGGGTCCTGTAGGCTCCGCCGCAGCTCCGTGGTAGCCGTCTCGCACATTTCCGATGCCTTTGCCAGAAGCTCCAGTGCCTTCGTGCGGTGCGTAAGCTCGTGCTCAACCGCATTCACCACAGCACGGGTTTCCTGCAGCGCATTCTGGTTCGTCGCCAACTCCTCGCTGGCCTGTAGGGCCTGTTTCAGCATGGCCACCTCTTGCTCGTGGTATTGCAGCCGGTCCAAGCTGGCTTGCACCTGAGCCGGCGGTGCGTCGTCCATGGAAGCTTGCGCAGCCTGCAGAGGGAAGAAACGGTATCCGATCCGTCCGCTGCATTCCGTGCAAGCATACCAATGGTACAGCAGCTGCCTCACCCGAGCGGCGTCGAGCTTCTGCTCCGCCTCTTCCAACTGCCGTTTCAGCTCTTCTTGTACAACAATACCCTTGGCTTCGTGCGGTCGCGCGCTGCCAAGGGGTCCTGAACTGCCGTGGGCGCCGGAGCTTCTGTGGGTGCCAGGGTTTCCATGGGCCCCGAAGCTGTCGTAGGGGCCTGAGCTGCCGTGGGACTGAGAGCTGCCGTCAACAATATCCGCGAGTAGTTGGGCCTGCTGCTGGCGGAACTCAGCATCAGCCTTCGCAAGCTCAGCCTCGAGCGCCAGAAGCGCCTGGGCGGCATTCCCATCTGGCAGCAGGGGGAACGCGCCGCTGGAACCCGGAGACTCTCCAGGACGGGCTCTGACGGCGGCATACATGTCGTGTTCACCCTGAGCAAGAGCAAGGACCAGGGTGCAGGGAACCATAGTTCCCAACGTCAGCAGTTACAATTTCTGGTGTAATCCCATATAGTACCATTTACAGACCAGAAATGTGCGGAGGGTAAGAAGGAGGCAACGAGATTTGCGACTCGAACAGCGAGGACATGTCGATACAACGGTACAGGGAATGGTAGCAAAAACCAAGGAGAAGCCAGGAAGATTTGCCCACCTTTGAGGCTTCAGACACCTCATCTGTGTAAACAGCTTGCGAGCCTGGCACGGGAGCTGTAGCCGCACGCAGGGCTGACGCAGGGTCAGCACCACCACCGCCAACTAGCAGGCTCGCATTCGGGCTCGAGTGGTCGCCATCCGCAGCGCTTTCCGGAGAGCCCCCTCCCTTGACAGCCTGAGGGAAGCCCGAAGAGCCCCACTTGTCTGCAGACCACTGTGCACTGCCATGCAAGCCGGCCGCAGCTGCGCCCTAAAGACAAGACCAGAATGGAAAGGGACAAGGGACATATGAATATTTACAGGGAATAACTACATGTCTTGTGCATTTTAAGTGTCAGGGTTACCTGGGCAGCAGGCTGCCACGCCTCCTCGTCGTGTTGATGACTGGTGCCCGTATTGTCCTGAATGGCTAGCCGAATCCGCCGCCGCTCCTGCTGAATGCGATCCTGCAGGTCTGCTACGTTGGTGGCATCCGACCCCAGTCCTTGGAGCATGGTTGCAGTGGTCCGGGCCGACTGCGTGAAACCATTGTTCAATGTGATGTCCGAGTACGCAGTTGTACTGCCGAAGTCCTGTGTCAAGACGGAGAACAACGATTCAGTCTGGGAGGTTCTTGTGATTATACCTGCGGGTCCATTGCCAAAGCAGTAGCTGGGAACGGTCAGGGCCACGTTCGTGGAGCCCCAGGACAACGTTTGCGACCCATAGGTCGGCGTGCGCTCATCTCTCACACAGCGGTTTACTGGGCGCACTGAAAGGATTAGACAGCTCTCCTATGTTTTTGCAAACGTTCACGCCAGAACACACCTGGTCAGCTGAGGATCGTGTGACGGAGCCACGAAGAGGATCCTGATCCCATCGATCTTCACCTGTCTCGACACCATCGCGGCTGCTATTGTCAAGACCGGAGCGAGTTGCTGCTTCCAGGCTAAAGCGGGACGGCTGGTGGCCCCGCATCGACGGCCGCGAAAGGTCGTCGGCCGCGGCTGAGAGGTGCATGAGAGCTCCTTGCAGGTCGTCGCCCGATGCTTGCTGTAAGCTCGGCAGGGCCCTCTGCAGTCAGAATAATCCTTGATACACAGGAGCCTATGGGCTTCGGCACGGTTCCACCAAACAGCTGCAGGGGTGAGCATCCAGCAGGCATGACAAGTGCCTGCCCTAGCTCACAAGCACGTCTTGCTGTTTCTTTTCATGAAGGGACATATGTGCGTACTAGAGAATCCGGATGAATTACCTGGTCCGCGGAACCATGGGTAACCGAGCCTTGAAGCGTGGTTGAGTACCCCTGAGATCCAGAGCGATCCACAGAGCCAAGCAGCCCCGGGTCCGAGGCCATTCCCCGGGGCATCGAGCCTTGACTATGGACGAATGGAAACTGCTGGATTCCTGCCATGCCCACTCCCTGGCCAGCATCTCGGGAGCCATGCTCGACTTCGCCCTGAGTTTCGAGACTGGCCCTTGGACGGACGGTCAGAGAAGCCTGGCGGCACGCATGATGACCAAGTCATGTCGGTATTGGGGATACCATAGAAGTGGATATAACGGAAGGCAAGTGAACAGCAATGGGTCACTCCCTTCATTACGCCGGGATCTGTACCTGCTGTGCATGCCGTAACGAAAGGCCTAGGGGTTGCTCCAGCTGTCGGTCACCCGCAGCTGATGTCAGCGCGCCGCGTGCTGTCGCAGATGTGTAGAAGTCCAGGGCCGAAGTGCCAGACAGCTGGGTATGCCGGCCTCTGTCCTGCCCGATACCCTCCACAGACCCTAAACCAGCCGGGCCAGCCGCATTGGCAGAGTCCTGGGCCGAAGTTGACGATGACGAGTTGCTATGCTTGGCGGCCTACGCGCAAGACCAAAGCGTGCCAGTTGGTATCAAACGTGCAAACGGATCAACGTGGACGAACATTTCATGCGCGTCGTCCTGGTAGATACATCTGCTCTGCTATGATGTACATGGTACATTGCTTACCTAGGCGATAACAAACAACGAGACGGGAAGCTTAAGGGAACCCGGTGCCGTGTAATCACAGCTAGAGATAGCCACGGGGCGAGAAGTGACTGACTTGACATGCCCTAGCAGCATCTTGGAGCATACCTGCTCAAGCGCGCCTGCGATACGGACGTCCCGGGCTGCAGACTCAGCCTGCGCTGCCTCCTGCTCACGCTTGACTGCCTCGATACACTGTTCCGCTTGCGCAAAGCTGCTAGCGTACTGCTCCATGGCCTGCTGCACGCCAGCTACAGCAGATGGATCTTGATGCTCCGGCCCTGACACCAGTTGTGGGAGGGACACGATCAAATGCCGTTGTGACTTCAGCAGCAAACGGTAGATGGGGAACTCACACGCCGGCGGTGCACATGGTTGTTCCTAACACACACTGACACGTACCATCACGCATGCGCACGATCTCCTGTTGCGCTCCCAAGGTCATGGCCGACATGGCGTGTCGGTAGCCCTCAACAGCATGCTGCACGCCTTCATCCGCCTCCTTGGCCGCGTCCGTGTAGCGCTCGAGAACGCCCTTCAGCGTCTGGGCGGTTACGTCCGCCTCTACCTCCTGGAGATCGGGCAAAGGCCGCCAAGGTAACGCATGTACACAGGCAAGTCAGGCTGCACACGAATACAGCAAGTTGCGAACATTCAGTGTCATTGTTTCTTACTTTGAGGTGAGACTCCCGCGCCCGATGGTGCGCAGCCTCCAACGCCGCTTGCAGCTGGTTGGTATGGGCTTCTGCCTCTACGTGCTTGTTCCGAGCGCGCTGCAGCTCGTAGCGCGTTGTCAAGGCCTGCGCAGTGCTACCCTGCGCCTCAAACACCGCAAGCTGCTCCTCAAGGTTTTGCACGTGCTGAAGCAGATGACTGTCAACGGTGCGGGCGGCCTCCGTCTGCTCCTTCAGAAGTGATACCTCTGCCTCGGCGGCGCGTGCGTTCTGGTGGGCGTTGCGCTGGACGCTGACAGCGTGGCGATAGGTGTTGATGTTCGACGCAAGAGCCTCGTGGCATGAGGCGCTCTGGGCCAGGGCGGTCTCCTACGAAGTGTGGTAACAGGCATAAAAATGTGATTTGCACGGTTACCACACTGTCACAATTTACAGAGTTTGCTATAAGCGTCAGCGCAACTGACACATAGGAGTGGCAGCGCTCTGCGTGCCTGGCGAGTACTCACCACAAGGGCAGATGCATTGGCTACTGCCAGAGCGCGACCGGCTGCGCCTTCTGCATCGATGCCCTCGACACCTGGCGGCAGGGCAGCCATAAGCGCCTGCAGCCGCGACCGGCGCTCGTCGTCGCCGTGGTGCTGGACCTCCACGAAACCCGCAAAGTCACGCAGCTGCTCCTGTAACCTGACTGAGTTGGCTACTGCTGCCGCGAGGTCAGCGTCATCCACGTCCGATTCTTCAAGGATGCTTGCCAGGGGTCCGTGGCCCTCCCACCTGCAAGGGTAGCGTGGAGGCACGTTAGACTCACCGTTCTCGACCACTGCCGGCGCCTAGATGCAACACCACAGTTTGGAAACCGACCTGATATCGGGCAACACCGGCGGGACAACTGCCCCCTCCACCTCCAGCTCTTGCAGAAGCCGGGCCAGCTTCGAGCTCTTCCCGTCATTTCCGTCTGCCCCGGTGCTGCCAGGACCAAGCTGCGCTGCTATGTCCCCGGGGGCGGTTGTAGGGCTAAGTGTATCGCCAGGATATGGGCGCGCAGATTCGAGGTATGAGGGGGCCCCAGCGCCCGCCTCACCGCTGGAGTGCGGCGATGATGAGCTGGAACCAACGAGGCCCCGGGTTAAAGCTGCATGCCCCAAGGCCGACTGCGCTGCGGCTTCCGACATGAGACCAAATGCCCCGTCTGGGCTGCTTGAGGATGTGGACGTACTACCGACGAACGGCTGTGCTAATCCGCGACGGAGCAGGCTGGATGAACTAGTGGAGGAATCGGAGCCATGCTCCTGGCCCTTCTTTGAATAGTCAAGCTCTTGTCGCAGCCTGGAGGATGCGGCGTCGCATGAGCAGCCCCTCAATTGCATTATGCTTGCGACTTGCGGCGCGGACGTGACCAGCAACCATTTACAGTCTATGTTGTATGTGCGTATGCGCCAGCCAGGCATGGAGATCCCCACCAAAACCCGTCATATCACAAACACATTGCAGGCGCAGAAAGACCAGACGCGGCCTCACCTAGAGCCCGGGTAGGCAGACGCCTCCTCTGCCAGCTGCAGCGGTGAAGTCGCTTGTTGACGACCCAGTGGGCCAGACTCATCACTGGGGAATGAATTAGAGATGTCAGCTCGCGCAAGGCCTTGGCCCGGCGGCCCGTACAAGTCGCCGGGAACTGACTGTACCGGGGGTCCACGAACATGGCCGCCGGGTACGGCCGCACTGTTAAGCAAATGCCCCGGCACGCTCTGGTAGCCATACGGCCCACGCGCACCGCCTGCAAACGGCTGACGCGGTTCAGGCCCCGCAAGGTCTTGAGCAAGTAAACCGCCTGAGGTTTCGTCAGCGACATGTGGGACGAACCCGCCGTGAGCGCTGCCACCGTCGGGATGCTGCGCTGGTCCTGCAGCGTGACGGACGCCTAGCGGTCCACCAGCACTGCCGAGATGCTGCGAGTATGCCAAAGTCGCAGAGGAGCCGTGTTGGAAGGCGATGCTTGGGAGATGCCCCGCCCCCGCGTGGATGACGCCACCCGGGGCGGATGGCGCTGCACCAGGCGCACCTTGGTAGTCAACTGCACTACCATCGTCGAGGTCCAACGGATCTGTTGAGAGCCCGTGGGTATTAATGCCGCCGGGGCCTGACTGCCCGACGCCTGGGATCAGGCTTCCGGGTGCCGATGTGATGCTCGACAGACGCCCTGCTGCCTCTGTGTTCGAAAACCCCAGCTGCCCGCCTGTACTGCCAGGGTACTGCTGCGGCGAGCGCGCGCTTACCAAACCTCCAGTGAACACGCCGCCGTGGAGCTGTGCCGCTACACCTGCCCCGCCAAAGGTGGGTGCACCTTCGGCGGGCGGCCCCTGAGTGTCGTTCCGGTAGTTCTGCGACGTATCAGCCGCCAAGGTATTGCCATAAGGCTGCGAACTGCTGCCGGTAAGCGCTTGCCTTCCACTGCCTGGGGCTAGGCGCTCAGTGGCGGAAACGCTGCCAGGAGGCAGTACCGATCCGCCATCGGCAGGATAGCCCGGTGACGCAGGCGTCCCACCAGAAAACAGCTGGGACGAATTGCCGCTTGCGCTCCCTTGAGGGTAGGAGCTGCTGGAAGCAGGGAACCCTGCACCACCTAGCGGGGGCACCCCCGCGAGAGCACCGTCGACCAGCGGGCGTGATGCCCCGGCGCCCACCGACTCGGGTGCACCGCCAGGATAGTGTTGTGGCATATCGGCGATGGAACCGCCTTTGGTGTAGGCGCTGCCCCCGCCACGGCCAAAGATCGGCTGTCCACTGCCTGAGATGGGGCCGCCTGGGGCCGAGGCACTGCCAGGCAGCGGCCCTGATGCGCCGCCGGGCCCACTTTCGCGAGAGTCATGCCCAGCTCCGCGAAAATACGGCTGCGACGGGTCGAGTCTAGGAAGGTTTGCCACTCCCGCATACATCGCCTGCGCTGCACCGCTCTGAGCGGCTTCCGATGAAGCGTTAGCCGAAGAGGCATAGGCGCTTACAGGTGAGCTTGGGGAACGGAGCCCCCCAGTACCGGACACGCGGTCATCAGTGGATTGTGACGCGTAGCCTCTAGGTTGGCCGGTGACACCGGTTGAGCTACCCTGTGGGTCGTGCCCCGTGCTGTGCTGAGCCAGGCCGTAAGCGCCAGGCGAATCGCCAGGCGACATACTTGCTCCGTAGTAGCCAATACCGCTCCCGGGGTGCAGCGGTGACCCCTCATCCCTGGACAAGCCCGCGGGGCCAGATGCGCTTGCAGGTAGCGGCTGCTCCGTACTGGCGAGGATGAATCCTGGGGCGGATGCGCTGCCAGGGAGGAGCTCCACAGCGTATTGAACTGCAGCCCGCGGAGGCCATCCAGCGTCTACAGGATACGGCTGTGAACCTTCAGGCCTAGAAAGGCCCGCAGGGCCAGAAGCACTTTCTGGGAGCCAGTAACCGGCAGTGCCGTAGGCGACGCCAGACGGTGCGGACGAGCTGCCAGGAAGCTGCTGTACCGTGTCTGCCCGTAGCAGTCCAGGCGTGCCGACCACGCTGTCCGGGAGCGTCTGCCCAGTGTCAGCCCTAAGAAGGCCGGGGGCACTGAAAACGCTACCAGAGATTGACTGTGAGGCCTCGGACCGAGGCCAGCCCGGCGTTCCTGACGCTGGACCTGGCCCCATCAAGGATCGCTCTACGCCGCCAGCAGGCCCCTGCGTGCCGGAAAGCAAGCAGCACCATGTCAGGGCATGCATTGTCATTGGAGAGAGCTACAGTAGGAACGGAGACTTATCAGCTTCCGCACAGCTTTCGTACTGCCGATGTGGGTGAAACGGGGTTCACACATTTCATGACCGTACGCCCTTTCGGCGTCCGAGCAAGGATTGCCCGTTACCGCCACGCCCGCAACCTATATAAAATCGGCACTTACCCAAGACGCCATGGAGGTCTCCCCAACAGCACCGCTGTGCCTCTTGTCATCAAAACCTACCGGCAAACATCGCATACACTCAGTGGCCATGTCGCAACACATAAGCTGAACTGCGCAAAGCGCTCACCAGCTTCCGCCTCAGCGGCCGGCAGTGTACTGGTTGAGCCACGTTCCGCGTAGCTGGACGCGTGCGATGGATGGAACCGCGAGTCAGCGTGCAGATTGCCGATACTGACGCCTGCAAGGCTCGACCTCCGAGACAGCATGCTAGGTGACGCCATCATAACGGTGGCCATCTGCATGGACGAAAAGGCACCGACCTTACCAACCTTATAGTTGACATGCACGCCTGGGCAAGTCAAGGCCAGAATGCGCACCTCTTCTTGCGTCAACGGCTGGACCTCAAGGTGCGGCAGCGAAGCATATGGCTTCCACCCGTGCCGCGGGTTGGCTTGCAGTGCAGGTAGGACCTGCTCAGTCCTGGCGGAGTCGCGCACGGCAGAGTCACGCAAACCGGAGTCGCGCATGCCGGACTCCCGCATGATGGACTCGCGCATGACGGAGTCACGTACGCCGTGCGGTGCCCTACAGGGGAAGAGAGGACCAGGGGCATGTGAGGGCGTCTTCCCCGCCCCGAGTCGGGGGGAATGGGCCCAGATGACGCGGATGCTGCAGTGGGCGCGGATCTAATGCATACAATGCGGCTACGCAAGCAAGGGATGTGGCCATGTTGTGGGGACTAGTGCACTGGTGACAGAAATGAACTCCGCTACCACCCATCTACGAGGGATCCCGGAGATCACACAGCCAAGCTCACCCGCGGCGGCTGATCTCGTTTTGCAGCTGCTCTGCGGCTTTTTCCACGTCGTGCAGGCCTTGCACCAGGTACCGAGACTGCACCTGCGCGTCTGCTGCCACTTTCTCCCGCAGCTGCAATGCGGCCTTAGCTTTGTCAGCCTCGACCCGCAGCTCTTCCGAAAGCCTATGCAGCTTCTCCGCTTGCGCCATGATGCTCGCTGCCTAAGGCATCAGGGCCAGGGCAGGGCCTATAGTAACGGACCGGTTCCCGAACACGTCACACACTTGACAACGGGCGCAGGGTGAACGGTGATGCTCACCTCCTCCGTCTTTCCGGCATGCTCCAATGCCAGCGCCTGCTCCTCAAGGCGCACGGCTTCATCGGCTTTGCTGTTTGCCTCTTGTTCAAGGGCTGCCCACGTCTTGCGCAACTCCTCAACGCTGACGTTTGCCTGTGGCATTCGTACCAGGCGCAGGCGTCGTGACGCTGCGAGGGAGGAAGAAGCCTGCAGGAGCTACTGCGTGCAGTCGTATAGTACGACCGCTACAGCATTGCAGAATACGACTAACCTTTTGTACACGTGCACCTGAGCATCTATAGGGCCTTGCATCATACCCAGCAAGCCCGACCTTTGACAGCGTTCTCGCCACCCTAAGGCACTAACATGCTGATACGTACCTTGTGGGCGCGTTCCTTCCAAAGCTGCAACAGGCGCGTGGTTTCCAGGGTGCCGACAAGATGCGAGACGGCCATGCTGTCTAACAGCGCTTCGGCCTACACATCCAGGTGAGACGCGGGGTAAGACGGTGATACGATACGAGCAAGCCACTGAAAAGAACGATGAAACGTGCCGTCTTACCTGGGCTTCATTGAGAAGCCTTTGCGTCGACGCTGTCAGGTTAGTGGTACCCAGGCGATGCCGCTCGGCGTTCAGCTGCTGAGCGAGCCTGTTTATGAAGCGCAGCCGGATTGGCAAGATACGAAGGCGACCTTACAGCTTGTTGGAAGGATCTCGAGTGTGTCAACAGGACTTACCTAGCTGCTCGCTGGTGGTGAAGCTCCGTCTGTAGAAGCAAGGCGTCGTTGGCGGTGCCAAGGTCGTTGCCGTCAGCAGCGGGGTCGTTTGACGGCACGGCGGCCAGCTCGCGCGCTAGCAGTGCCACGGCTTCGGTCGCTCGTGTCGACCGATTTACAGCACCTGCAGCGGATGATGGTTGCCATCACGTATGCGACCGGCTACGGGTCCAGCGCCGAGGGGGAGTAGAGAGGACAACAAACGCAAGGCACATGTTTGTTACAAGTCATAACGGAAGCCCTCACATACCTCGCAGCTGCTCGAAGTCCTCCAGCGGGCGGCTTTCAGGCCCGAGGGCGAACTCGTCGCTGCTGATCAGCTTATTTATCTCGTCCAACCGGCTCTTCATGCCCGCTGCCTCGGCGCGGCTAGCGTCACGGCTCTGCAGCGTAGCATTCCGCAGCTCACGCCAGTTGTCCATTTGGACCTTCAGCGCCTCAGCCTCGGCCGCCTTGCCCTCGCTGTATGTGCCGGGCAGGAGGCGGCGTTGGACCCCTCAGCGCCGTCTGTTTTGCTGACCATTGCCATGCAATGGAGGCATATGCAACAACGTTACAGCGCCAGCGCGCAGCACCAGATCCATGCAACAATATCACGCCGCTTGCAACTGCCACGAGAGCAAAACGAAGCCCAAACAGACAAGGCACTACGGCGGCTGCGAGGTCCAACCTGATGTATGTGTCGTACTGCGTCTGCCCTTCGTTCAGACGGTCTTCATACATGCGCAACATGTCGTCATGCATGATGCTCGCGTTCTCTGCTGCGGCCTGGAGGGCCGCCAGCTCATTGGCCTCCTCCAGCAACCTATATTGATGCAGGGTTACGGAACAATGTTGAAAGCAGGGGCGGAGCTTCGTAGCTCGAAAGCGTGTCGGTAGGTGAGGGATGCAAGTGAGGGGCGTAGCGCTGACCACTCTTACCGCTCCTTGCGTTGTTTCACGGTCGTATCCTGCAGCGCCTCCTGGCGCTGCGACAGCTCCTGCACCCTCTGAACCGCCTGATCCGCGCGCTCCCGGGCCGCGTCCAGGTCTGGTGTGAGGCGCTGGAGCGCCTCCCGCGCAGCAGCAGCCTGCGCTCTTGCATACCCAACGTGCTCCCGTGCCCTGCAAAAGGGAGGCCGGTGGCTTAGTGTAAAGGTGCATTCGTGGCCATTGCTCCTAACCCGTTCCTTAGCAGCCCTGCCTATCGCACTGTGGCGTAGCTATACGCTGAAGATACCCACAACACGAGGTACAGTAGTTACCTAACAGCCTCCTCCATAAGGGCCTTTCCGGCGTCGTAGTTGCCTGCGGCCATGTGCTCGTCGGCCTCGCGCTGAAGCTGCTCTGCCCTGGCAGAGGCAGCATCCGCCTCACTGTCCCAAGAAGCAACCTGAAACTGCAGCGCCTCTGCCTGGCGAAGGAGACCTTCGTAACGCTCTCTCCACCTGCAAACGTGGACAATATAGGGTGCTTGGTCAACGCGCCCTCTAAGCACATGCCCAGTCAGAAGCGCCTGGCGTACTGCTCGAGAATATTGGCGTGGGGCGGCCGCATACGTGCACTCATGTGTCTATCTCACGTAAGCAAACTCCCGCGCACTGTCCATAAGAGAGGATCAGCTTACTGGCCGTGCTCCTCCTCAGCTGTCCGAAATGAAGCCTGCAGCGCTTCGCGCTCCAAGCTGTACGCATGGCGCATGGCGGCTTCCGCCTGCGCGTGAGCCTCCTGGGCTTCTCGACGGTGCTTCTGATACTCCTGTTGCAGTCGGCGGCTGTTGCTGGCAGCCTCAGCGGACTCCTCACGTAGCCTGCATGTGCGGCATCAGACAACCGTAAGAGATCAGTCATCACAAGTACAAGACGAGGACTGACACGTTAGCCCCAAACCGGCACTCCCTGACAATGTCCATGGGCTACGTTGGCCACATGTATGCTGAGGACAACCAACAGGCCTATATCTGCACAGTTGGGTGTCGCAGGCACTAGCCGTCCCTGTTATCCCGCGCACTCAGTACCTGGTCGCCTGGCGGATAGCATCCAAGGCATGCGGCAGGTTCCCAGCGGCAGATTGCTCCTCAGCTATGGCCTGCAACTCCAACGCGCGAGTCGTCGCCTGAGCGGCAGCAGCTGCCTGTGCAGGGGCATGAAGAACTGATTAGTCGACCTTGGTGCATGACGAGCCCGGCGCATGGGGTACATGACGTGCCGCAGTAGGACGTCGCTTCCTTGCCGGGACAAGCCGAAGAGCCGCCCGACCAGTGCAACGAAGCTTAGAATTGTGATGGTCGTGCCCGCCGCGCCCCAAGCGTCGCGTACAATAGCCTTCCCTCCTCACCGCAGCTAGTGAGCTGCACATCGCAGCACTCGCACCTGCTTCGCAGCGGTGTCATAAGCCTGCAGCGCCATCTGCGCCGCCTCTGCCGCCCGAACGCGAAAGCGCGCTGCGGCCGCCGTTGTCGCAGCAGCCATGCGCAGAACCTCCTCGGGCACAGGCTGCCCCAAGCCTCCGCCATCTGCCCGGCTTGCACGTATAGAGTCCGTGCTTTTGGCTACGGACACTGGCGGGAAATCCCGCTCGAAGGAACCCAAGATGTTCTCAATTTCGTTGTGGATCTGCGCGACGGCGTCGACTGCTCGGCGTGCTGTGTTTGTGCGCCCCTGGACGAACGTCGTGAGAACACGCTCAACCACGTCTGCCCCCGAGTGCGGGACCAGTTCTCCAGCGGGTGCCCCTGGCAGAGGATCCTCCTGGTGTGCTGGTACCAGCGCCAAGCCGTCAGCACTGGCTGCGGCATCGTCGACTTCAGCCACGCCACCAAACCGGAACTCGTCCAGCCCGGCGTGCACCTCGTCCAGCAGCAGCACCGCTCGCCGGAACAACGTGGTCCGGATATCGCTGGCCACCACCACGGCAGCCACCGCGCTGGGGCCCAGCTCAAGCCCAGCCATCTCCCCGCTTTGACCGGGTTGACCGCTCTCAAATATTCCTCAGGGCCATTTTGCGCTTAAGCAAGTTCGTGGCTAGCTGTCTGATGCTGTCTTTCGCCCTACATCTCGCGCGTACACAAGGGGCCTGTAAAACTGGACAGTTGCAAGGATGCCAGGAACGCTCCCCAGGTCCTTATGTTGGTTAGCCAAACACAGCTGAATAGGGCGTGTGCAAGCCAAAGCTCGTGTGCAAGCCGTACTGTACGGGAAACTGGCTCACCATCGCCACAATCCCCACGTTCGCTCCACATAGAGTAAACAATACGGAATTTCTATTGCTGCGAAGTTTACTGGCTGTTGCCTCCACCTTACTCCGGCACGTCAGCATTTGTTGCCCTGGAACGCGAACACAACAATAGCACGATACAGCTACATACCAGCTTGTATACAAGGGCTCCCACATTGCTCCCCAGGCCCATGCGCATGCGCCTGCCCCGCTGCAACGTCTTTGAGCCCTAGCAATGCCAGGGTATAACGTTCAGCACATTCGTTAGATACGCTCTTCCTCGGAGCTTGTGAAGCGCGGGTGGACATGGACGCGGGGTAAGGGCGAGTCGCTGCGTGCGCATACCAGCCGGAGAGCAGCTAAGGGGCAAAGGATCTGAGATGCTTTTGGGGGGCGTGCCGGGAATGATTTGCGGGCACCCTCACGGGGACACCGCCCTGGTTCCGGTTTGAAGCGCGCACCCGCCTGCTTTGCATGTCTGCCTCCCACAGCACGTGCGGGGCCGCGCCGCCGGCCGGCAGCCCCCGACCCATTGCCTCCCCCAACAGCCCCAACGGATCACGAATCCGCTCGAACCTTCAAGACTCAATCTCCGCCAGCAAGCTTTACAAGGACCTGTCGCCAACTCGCGCCTATCAGAGCAGCCACGATGAAAGTCGCGTCTCCTTGCCAGACCTGTTCCGGCAGAAGAACGGGCTGCAGTCGCTACGGCCAACATACACGAATGAGCCAATCGGCGGAGAGGAGGATGAGGCAGGCCGAACACCGAAGCTGCTGCAGCGGTGAGGGTGGGCTGTTTTGATGGGCCAGGTATCTCATAGACTCTCTCTTCAAGGTTCCAGAGCTTGCCTCGCACATTTTGAAAAAAAGAAATTTGCAAAGAAAGATGTAGCCCGCCTGTACGGTCATACACACCCGAAGGCGCCAAGTTTCCAGTGGGGCGGGCGGGTACAGAGCAAGGCCGGTGACGTTCTTCCATGACGTCCTCTTGTGCACTCACCTTCCATGCAGGCTTGAAGCGCTGCTGGAGGAGAAGCTCAGCCTTGTAGAGCGACTGGGCAATGGCAACAAGGGGTTTGCAGCTGCCCAGCTCAGAGCAGACGCCTTCCGGCAGGTGAGGGACGTACTGTATGCCTTGCCGAGGGCACCTTAGGCCCCAGGTGGTCCTTGATCGCATTACAGGGGAGGCGATAGCTGGGGCCTTGATCGCATTGTAGGGGAGGCGATAGCAAGAGGCGAAGTCACACGTGCTTGGTGTAAGTTCAGGGCGTTTGTAGCCGGTCATGTTGAAACCAGCTTGTAGCCGGCCATGATGGTGCGTCTTCCCTGTACCCCTCAGGTATTCGACGCCTTCCTTCACAGCTTCACGACCTACCGTTCTCTACTCTTGCGCATCAAGCAAGAGTACGACGTGGCGCTGGATGATGCTCTGGCGTCCCTGTACGACAATGTGCACATGAAGGCGGAGCTCGCGGTCGTGGAGGAGCGGATGGTAAGACAGGTTTGGGGCTGGCTATGACATCTCTCTGGCTGCCGGGAGCGCTGCTTCGGAAATGGATTTCGCTTCAGAAGCTGATGGCGCGCAACAGCGTATAACACCACTTCGTTCCTGCGGCCGCCATCCATGGCGACTGCTCGAAGTTTGGGACATGCAGGATCCTTGCAATTCATGGAGTTCACGCTTAATCCGTCTCCCTATCTCCCACGGCGGCCTCGCAGTTAAGCGCCGTAGAACAGGCACGGGCCCGCGCGCTGGAGGATGCGGGCGCCGTCCGCAAGGAGCTGCAGGATCAGCTGAACATGGAGGAAAGCAAAGCCCTGCAGGTGAGCAACCCAAGCATTGACATTTACAAGGAGCTTGCTTGTATCGACACGGCCTCCAGCAGCACCCTAGCAGCAACAAACCAATACCTTTCATGGTAACGGCGCACAAAGAGCCATTCTTTGTCAGCCTTCTACGTTGCGGTTTGGCTTCCACCATCGCCCTTGCATCTGTAGCCGTGCACACCAAGTACTTTTTTGGTTCCTTCTACGTATCGTTCGGGGCATGCGCTACACCAGCGTGCAACGGTAACACACATAGCACCATAACAGCTCTCTATTAACCCGTTGCAGGCCGAGGCTCGGTGCCAGGCGGCTGAGCAGGAAATCGGGGCCTGCAAAGTCACCATCCAGCAGCTTAAACGCGACGCTGCCGAGCTTCAGAGAGCCAACAACGAGATCAGGCACCAACTGCTGCTGCGAAGCACCTGGGGCACATCCGAGCCGTCCGGGCAAAAGTAAAAGCGGCATATCCGCCTACACACATATTCTAATGCTCCCGTATTTCAGTGGTCAGAGGAAGGACTGTTAGCATCGCGGTCGGCCGTGCCAAGCCATATCATGCAAGCATATCGAGAGGCGAGCCCGCAAGGCGCCGTGGCTTGCAATCAGCAGTGTCCTCCCTCATCGCCAGGGTTTACCCGCCACGCGCTTCGCGGCGGGTAGCGTCGTGTAGGACCTCCACGTCTACCGCGCCGGGTGGTAGCTGTGGGGCAACAAGATTGAAGGCGTCAGGACTTAGTAGTCCCTTTGGCAAAGCCAAGCGTGTGGTGCCACTACGATCGCTCTGGATGTGCTGTAGCACAAACCGTTTACCCGCGTGCAAACATGGTTCTACGCCTTGACTGGCGAGTCCCAAAGCCTTGGACCTGTCAGGCTCGCTCGCATCATCCGCGCTGTACTTACATGCACGTAACGGACAACAGATCCGCGGATGAAGCAGTTCCGGACGGACATCTGCATGGCGGCGCGCCAGGGCCACATATGGCAGACCAGCGAGAGGCATGTAATTGAGGCTGTGACTGCCGTTGTGGAGTTCGATTATCGCCACGCAGGCTCTCAGCAGGCCCGAGTGCCGAGACGTCAGGCCACCGTCCTGCGCAGCCGCCTGAGTCCACTCCTAAAATCCTTAGCTCCGCTCCCCCTGGACCCCCGCTTTCGCCCGCTAGCGACATCATACCATGTGCGGATACTTCTGCTCGTTGTGTACCCGGGTATTGTTGAGCTTTATGTTCAGGTACTGGTCCACGCTGTGCAGCGCGCCGCTGATGCATAGGTCATTCTTGAGCTCGACCGTCACCTACGGAAGTCCCGCTTGCGGCTTCAGCGCTCGTGTGTAGAATGGCGCGATGCTTTGCCGCCCGCGTACCTCTTTCCCGACCAGTGTCTTGAATAATGAGAAGAAGAGCATGATTCCAGATCTAAACAAAGCAGTGCGCCTCGACTACGCCAGGAAGTGCACTCTAGAAAGCCGAGTTGCCTGGTCAGCGCCCGTGTTCATGAATGTGACTTAACAGTGAGCTTCGTACAATAGCACAGGCACGCGGGCTTGCACAAGACCGAGACAGTACGACAAACGGTCTAACGGTTGCGCGCCGTCGTTGGCGAGAGCGAGTCCTGGCACACAGTTCACCTGCCCCAGAATCACCTTCAACCTGTAGGTAGCCCGCGGAAGTCCTAAGTACCCAACTGCAGACGCGACGCGGGCTAGCCATCATTACCCGCAAAAATGGCAGACACGGTACAATACTTAATGGAGCAGATGGTGCCGGAGCTAGAGGACCTAGAAAAGAAGGGCTACTTTACGCGCGCGGAAATTAAGAAACTAGCGCAGAAGCGGCAGAATTTCGAGTATCTCCTAAAGCGGCGAACAGCTTTGAAGGAGGACTTCTATAGGTGCGCGGGTGTGGAGCCGCCGCCGACAGTCGTGCCGCCCAAACCCAGGCTCCCTCACGCCGCCTCCGCTCATACCCGGGATGCCGCCAACACCCGAACCCTAGATACATCGACTTCGAATCTAAACTAGAGGAGCTGCGGAAGCACCGGAAGACAAAGCTTGGGATTAAGGGTGGGTACCGGCAAGGAACCCCAGCAATGGGCCCCGGAACTCTGCGGAACTAGCAATACGTATCTGTGCGTGGCCGTCGAGGTTTCATATACGGACTTGTTGGGCACTGAAATCATGAATGCAAGCCCTCTGGTCGACCCCTTTGGTCTCCTTAGCGCGGAACTAATCCGTTTCCGCTGGCTAGGCAAGAAGGGGCTGGCGGAAATGGGCATAGTGCGGCGCATCCACTTCATCTACGAGCGGGCCGGCCGCAAGTTCCGCAGTGACATCAGCCTCTGGATGCGCTGGATTGAGGACTGCAAGCGCTACAAGAGCACAAAACAGCTGTCTAAGGTCAGGCGATGGGCCTCGAGTGGTGCGGGGCTGGGCCCTAGGGTCGACAGATGGGACGGGACCGTACCGTGAGACGTGGTCGCCAGCTGGCAACCGGGAGAACGCTGCTGTTCCAGTGCAATTCGACTGTGTGTGTTATAAGATCTAAAAGATCTACGCGTGACAGTGTGCTATAGGCCGGCAAGCTGGGCAGAAACAGTCTAGCCGGCAGCCCACGGACCCAGCAAAGTAACCCCCTAAAGTGACCCAGTATGATTTTGTATATATGTGTGTTATGTGTTGGACCGCGGCTCCCTGCAGGTAATCACCAAGGCGCTGCAGCGGCACGCGACCGTGTCGGAGCTCTGGATTGAGGCTGCACGCTGGTGCGCATGGGTGTTGGGGGAGCAGCTGGGGTGGGCGGTTGCGGCTGTGGACAGCAACAATGCGTGTGCCGTGCCTTCCATCGGGCAACGCACGTACACTTTGACTGGGGCCTAGGCCAATGTGCCCTACTTGTTGCGCTATGTGCATCCCCCCGCGGCAACGATCCCATGTCCACGTGTTTGCAGGTGCATGTGCGTACTGGGCAGCCGTTGAGTAGGCCGCTGGCGCCACCGCCGGACCGCAAATACGGCCCGTTCATCGCTTTTGATTGATTACTGCGGCCTGTAGTGCACTTTGTACATCCCTCTTGCACCAGCGCTTGGCGCGCAGACGACCCAACATGTTCCTTCCTCCCCCCTGGCACCGCGTTGCCCACTTCCCCCGGCCCCAGGGAGTTTGACACGAACAACGACATCTCGGCGGCCCGCAGCCTGATGCAGCAGGGCATCCGCATGTGCAAGGCGGACGAGACCATCTGGGTGGAGTACTACAAGCTCGAGCTGCTGTACGCGCTCAAGCTGCGGGTGCGGCGACTGGTACTGGGGCTGGACGACCCGGCAGGTGCGAGAGACATGACCCCGGGGTCGGCCGGCAGCCCGTAGTAAAAAGCTCATGGTTAGTTGAGGATTTTTCAGAATAAACCACGTCTTGTCAGGGGTATGGAAATTAGGCCTTACGGCGTATCGGCTTGTGCTTCGCTAGCGCGCCCCATCCGCCGTGACAAGCCTAACGCTTTCCTTGTCCGCTTCACAGCCTCGGCCGGCAGGGAGCAGGGCGAGGCGAGTCGGTCTGCGGCGGCTGCCCGGGCGGTTATGGAGGGCGGCGTGGCGCGCATCGTATACAAGAACGCCGTCGCGGCGCTGCCTGGCCGCCTGGCCTTCCGCGCGCGCTTCCTGCGCGTCCTGCGCGGCTTCGACTACGGCTTCGTGCAGGGCCTGATGGATCAGGTGTACCACAGCATCCGGCAGGACTTTGACAAGGTGCGGGCTCGGTGCAGGGGCTCGCAGCGGTCTTGCGGCAGGCGGGGTGCACATCGGGGGAGGCCGCGTGTGCGATGATCGTTTCGCATTGAGCTTGGAGCAGCAGGGGTGCCGCGCCGGGCGGGCGGTCTGCATGTCCGGTGTTGCAGCAGGAATCCAAGTACTTGCAAAAGCGGCGCATTGGACCGGCAGGCCAGTGGACCGTAGATGTGCGTGCGACTTGCTGGCCCCAGGATTACTGGCTGGTGCCCATCACGCGCAACTCTCCCGTCCTAGGTGGAGGAGGCCTGGGACCTCCTTGCGCGGCGCCACCTAGAATCCCCAGGCCACCGGCCGGCTGGCGGCGAGGCCGGGGGCCCGGCCGAGGCGACCGACGCGATGGAGGCGGAGGCAGCGGAGAAGCAGCTCACGCAGCACGCGGAGGCATCCGGGCGGCAGGCGCAGCCGGACGAAAGCGCCGACAGCGAGGCGGAGGCCTGGGACGCGGATGCGCACGCGCGCGTGTGTGCCGTGTACGAGGAGGCGCTCATTGGCGTGCCTAGTGCCCGCATGCACAGCTTGTACACGGCCTATCTGTGCGGGGTGCTTGACCGGCTGATGGCTTCGGGCGAGGGCGCCCTGCAGTCGGCGGTGGCGGTGGCGGCACAGCTGTTTGGGCTGCTGCAGCGCGTGCACGCGGGCGGGGGCAGCACGCCGGAGACATACATCACGTGGGCGGAGTGGGCGGAGAAGGTGCAGCAGCCAAAGGTGCGGCGGGCTCGCGGCGGGGCGGGTGGCGGGGGGGGTGTGACTTGCGGTTGGGCTTGTGTGGCTCGGCGCAGGGGGGCTGCGTTTGGTGGGCCTGCGGCGGGGCGGCGATGTGGCTGCGGTGGGGCTGCGGTGGGGCGGCAGTGGGGTGGCGGTGGGACTGCGGTGGAGCCGCGGTGGGGCGTGGCTGGCTGGCAGTGTAGATTGCCTAACGGAGATTGGGGTTGAAGTAGCCATCTGTGCTTGTGGTCCGACCTCCTGCTCTTCATGCCTCACGCCCTTTCTCTGATGGCCCGCGCCCCCCGAGCAGATGGCCCTCAAAGCGGCGCGCAAGGGCTGCGAGCGCTTTCCCGCCGACGTCAGCATGTGGCGCCGGCGGCTGGCGCTGGAGATCGCCTCTAACGCAGCCTCATCGGGCGGCGCCAGCGGCCGGCAGGAGCCGCCGGCAGATCTGCTTGCCACCTTCACCGCGGCGCTGCAGGCCACACAGCCGGACCAGGCCGCCGAGGTGTGGCTGATGGCGGTGGAGGCGGTGCCTGTGGCCAGCCGCGAGTGGGGGCGGCTGGCGGAGATGCTGGTGACGGCGTGCGCCAAGGTGGCCAAGAAGGTGCCCTCGGGCGGCTTGGGCGGCGTGGCGGCGGCCATGGTTTCGAAGGCCAGGTGCGGGTGCGCATGTCCCGATGAAGCAACCCCAAGCGGACAGGGGACGGGTCGGGACATTCTCGTAGTAACGTAGCGGTATGAACGCTTTGGCAGGCACTGCTGCGTCAGCTCTGCAGCGAAAAGTTCCATCGACCTGCATGGAAGTCTTCATGCTCGGCTGGGGGATCTGGTAGAAATCATCAGAGCCATTCCGTGTTTGCGTCTATGGACTGCACTCTCGTCGGCGTCGCCTTAAGCAGAACGCACCTCCCGCTGAACACCGCTGTTTTACAGGACCGCGTTGGGTGTAGAAGGCGCGCGCCAGCTCTACAGCAAGCTCCTCGCCGTGCCGGCGCCAGGCGGGGACCTGTTCCGCTGCGCCATTCACGTCGAGCGGGAGGAGCTTGGGCTGCCTGCGACCGAGGCTTCCTCCTCAGCCGCGGCGGCGCAACCGTCTAAGGCGGCTGCCAAGCGCGTAACCGACCTGTACGACAAGGCCGTATCGGTGTACGGTGCCACAGAGGTTGACCTGTGGGTGCAGTACGCACGATGGATGGTGCTGTGCGGCAAGGCCTCGGGGCCAATCTACTGGCGGGCGACGAAGGAGCTGGCGGACCCGGACGCTTTCGTCGCGCAGTTCCGGGAAGGGTTGTAACACGTCGCCGCAGCGTCGCGTTGTTGCGGGGTCAATAGTAGTTTCTATGACGCGGTTGTGCCTGCCCTTGCTGGCTTTGGGAAGGCATACGCGCTAACGCGCAACATGTCAGGGCGCGAGGGGGGCAGGGCACGGGGCCAGAGTGGCACAATGGACAGTAGGCAGGGGTGGTTATTGACTTCCCTTGCTGCCAGCTGGTCGGCGAGGGCGGCTCCTGAGGCCTTTGACAGCTATTAAAGCAGTTCCATGAGGACTAGATGACATGGATGCTGCTTTGCTTGCTATCCGTTCGTTTAGCACCGTATCATTGTAAGAGCCGACCGTTCCAGCCACGTCCAGCGGTATCAATGGCCCAAGCCATCCTTTCTTTCTTCCACTTCCAACTCGCCACCCCATGGCGGCCAGCTGGACACGTTCCCTGGGCCCCTAAGCCAGCCTATCTCCGACCACCCGCATATTTATGTATTCCCGCGCCGGTGGTTT
>LSYV01000039.1:514952-533422 GCA_001584585.1 Gonium pectorale
CGAAGGAGTGGTCGTTGGGGACGGGACCCGCAGCAGCGTGGGAGGGCAACGAATCGACCGCGAGGTGCGGCGGGTGAGATGCTGCGTAATATGCGACGGGTGTACGACTTCAGGACCTTCCCTGAAAGCGCTCGCTTGCGCTAACCCACACACGGTGACTTGCCTCATTGTCCGATACTGGCAGGCGGCGCTCTGGCCCGACGCGCGGCGGCTGCGAGGACCAATGCAGCGGTGCAGCGACTGCGGCGCAAGTCCAGCGGTGTCCTTGCCGGGGGTGCAGCCGTTCCTTCCCTGATGTCAGCGGGTGAAGTTTCCGGCATGACGGACTTGGGGGCAGGGAACAGCCCTACCCGAGTGGAGTCGGCGGCACTTGGTGGCGGTGGGAGTGGCGGCGGTGCGCCGCCGTCAGCCGTGAGAATGCTCCGCTGCGTAGCAGCGAGCGGCGGCATCGGTTCGGCCCAGAGCAGCGCCGCCAACCTCGTTGGCATGGTGCCTACGGAACCTGCTGCGGGGCCGTTAACGATCCCGCTGTCGCTGAGGGGCACGACACCTAGGCAAGCGGCAGCAGCTTCCGCAGCAACACTTACAGCGGCAGGAGTCGCAACAAGCCCGCGCCTCAACCCTGACGGCGTAGTCGCGTCGCCTCCACCCGCCGCAGCCTCCACCCATGGCCTTGCAGGCTCACGCCTCCCGGCGCCAGCTGCTGCAGCACTTCCGGGTTTGCACGCCTTGCCGCCCCATGCGGCTTCGACGCACGCCCCGCCGTGGGTGCAGGTCGTCGCCGGTGGCTGGGGTTCCGCACCCGACTCCGGTTCTCCGCAGCTGCCCGGCGGCATGCAGCCGCCGGCCTCGTGCAATCCGGCGTCCGCCGCGGGCCCCGGGCCCCCAGTGCTGCAGGCACCCAAAGCGGGCCACTCAGCTGCACATCCCGGTGGCAGCTTTGGGGGCGCCTCCGGTTCGGCTGCCGGGCCCCCCAGGCCAGGGTTCGTCCCGCTGGCGCCCGCGGGGGCGCTGCCATCGGGCGTGCCGCCGCTGCCGTTGCTGCACCCGGGGCTGCACCCGTGGCCTGGGCCCGGTATGCAACATCTGAGCACCTTGCCGCAGCCTCCACCATCGCTTCTCGTGCCTCCCGGCTTGTCGCCAGGTCCGCCACCCGGACTGGGAATAGGGTGGCGCCCCAGCTTTGACGCAGGGCCGTCGCTTCCCAACGCCCCGCTGTCGGTCGTGGAGGTGGACGTGCTTGCGCGGAAGGAGCTGCTGTTGACCAAGTGGCGCATGCTGCAGGTCAGGCGCCCATGTGGGTCGGGTTACCAAGGGGAAGGGAGGCCGCGGTAGGTCCCGGGAGGTAACACCGCGTCCGAACGTTTGCGCCGACTGCCTTCATTTCCCACTGTTGGTGATGGGCTGAGCGCGCAAACACATGCCTTCCAACTTCGATTGGCCGCAGGAGCTTGCGGCCGAAGTCCAAGCGGAGTGGCAGGACGTCTGTGCCGCACATAATCGTCTGCGGCTCTTAGCCAGGCCGCAGCAGCCGCCTGTGCAGTTGCAGCCGCAAAGGCAGCCGCAGCTATGGGCGCAGGCACATCCTGGACCGCAGCCTGAGGTGAGGCCGCCAACCCAGCAGCAACTGCGGGAGGAGGCGCATGCGCAGGCGGACCTGCCACCTCCAGCGCAATCACAGTCACAGCGCTTGGAGGCAACGGAGCAGCCGCAGCCGCAGCCGCAGCAGTCGGCTCTGCTGGAGTTGGCACACGCGCCGGCGCCACATCCACCGGACCCACGACCGCTGACCACAGCTCCGCAGTCACAGCCGCATCCACAGCAAACGCCCGAAAGCTGCGACCCGGCCACAGAGACCGGCACTGCTGCCACGTCTGCGGGCCGTGGGCCGGCAGCCTTGGCGGACGCCAGACAGGCCCCGGAGCCGCAGCAGCGGCCGAGCGAGCCAGCTCATGTCGCAGCGCGGCCGCCACCGCAGCCTCTGGAGGCTGCGGTCTCCGCTGTAGAAGCCGATCATACTGCCATGACAGGCGAGCCGAGAGATGCTGTGCCGCCGGAGAAACCGCGCCCGCACGAAGGCGTGGCCGCGGCGTCGTGTCCTTCCGCCCCTGCGGCGGTTCTGGATGCCAACCTGCCACCCCCTGCCGCTGTCGGAGCTGCCGCGGACCATACATGCTTGCAACCGTTGTCCACCGCCCCGGCGCCCGAGCCGGCTGTGAGAGGTGCCCCCGCCCCCGACGCGCTCCGCGAGTCCTGCCCGGAGGTCGGCCCGCCACCCCAGCAGCCACCCAGCGGCCAAGCTGCCAGCGGGCAAGCGCCACCGCCTGGTGGCCAGCAGCGCAGCCGACCACGACGCTGGGACGTCCAACAGCCACCGCAGGCGGTGCCGGCTACTGCGGCAGGCCCGGCGACGCGCACAGTCGTCGCAACTGAAACGGTGGGTGGCTCTGCAGCTGGCACACCACCTGCTGGCCCGCCCCACGAGTCGCAGGCCGTGCCACAGGAGGTACTCCACGCTGGCGCCGCCGGAGCGGTACCTCTCGCGGAACAAGATCAAACGGCACAAGTTCAGGCAGCGCATCGACCCGGCGGAAAGGTACCCTCGTCAGGTGCAGCGGCGGCGGCGGGGCCCGCGGGGGCGGCGGCCTCCAGTGGTCGGAGCGGAGACCAGCGACGTTCATCACGGCAGGAGCAGCAACGGCAATCATCAAGCGGCGGCGCGGCAGATAGGTCAGCGGCGAATGCGAGATTGGCGGCAGCCGGACGAGTGAGTGCTGACCCTGGCCCCCCCGATGCGGTGACTCGCGTCCCATCGAACGGAGCGGACCGACCGCTGCCAGAAGGTCGGCGGCAGGACGCTGCCCAAGCGGCTGGCGGACGCGCCGCTGCGGCTGGTTTGAGGAGCGCCGAGGCGCGAGCCGAACCAAGGCCGCCGTCGAGCCGACCTGGGCCCGGGGCGGATGCGGCACAGCAGGGAGCTGGCAGCGCAAGTGTTGCCACAGGGACGGCAGGAGGCCAAGGTGGGTCTGGTTGGAGCGACGGGTACACTGCTCCTGTACGGCTTGGCACTTGGGTGTTACATTTTGCAACAGGCGTAGACTGCACTGTGCTGTTACCACCCTGGTTGCCAGCCATTCTCCCTTCGCCTCGCGAGCGCGCCGTATGCGGCGCTCCTCCCTCCTCCTCCCTCTGTTCCCTGACCCTTCTGGCGCGGCTCCGGCTGCCTCGTCTCATCTGATCTCGAAAATGCGGCATGCTTTGGTGCACCAACTTGGCTCAGCTCAAGGTGGAGGCGACTTGCCATCAAGCCAACCGGTGGCGACCCTCTGCGCTCATGCTCCGTCACTGGCTCTGGGCACCGGTTGCGATGCGGCCCGTGGCGGTGCCGCCGAGCCCCTTCAGCCCCCCGTCTGGCTGCCCTGGGAGCAACACGGCACGGCCGGGCCGGTCGCAAACCTCGGCGAGCGGGCTGGAGACGCGCCGGGTCCCACTGGCAGCGCAAACGGCTGCGCTGGTGGCCCGGGCGACGGCACTTGTGGCGAAGGAGCCGGCAGCGGCAGTCGTGGCGGAAGCGGGAGTGAGGGCGGGGAAGGGGTCACTCCCTTTACGGGGCTCAGCTTCAAACTGCAGGCGCCTTCCGTGCCTGGGAGACGGGTCGCGGCCCGGCTTGTGCAGCCGCTTGGCAGGGCCTCGCCGGCCCCTGCCGCAGCAGCCTCGGGGACCGCGGTCGCGCCTGCAGCCTCTCAGCCAGCGCGCTCGCAGCCCACAGTGACTGCCGTTGTTGCTGCCACTAGCGTAGTGCAGCCCCGGCGTGCGTCCCCCGCTGCAGCTGTTGCACCCCATGCCGCTGCCAGCGCTGCCGCTGCTACCGCTGCCACTGAGCCGCCAATGCACGTGCAGAGTGTGCCGCAGGTGTCTGCGCCCCAGGTGGGAGGCGGCCCCGGGTTAGGCGTGGCAGCACATGACGCGCATCAGGTAAAGCCCCCGTGCGCCATGCTCACATGTTACGACTGATTGGCCTTATCTTGTAATGCACTGCGACAAGGGCGTCCGTCGTAACAATCCCTCTTGCTCTTTTGGGGTGCTGCTGCTGTGGTTTTTGAGTCCCCGTTGAGATTTACGTGAGCTTCCCGCAGGCTGTGCCCAGGGCTATGGCGCACGGAATACCGCATTCGTATGCCGCCCAGCAGCCGCAACAACCACCACTATCCATGCAGCAGGCGAGGCGCCGGGCGGCTAGGGAGTCCGAGAGGAAAATGTGTCCGAGGCCGGGCATTGGGGGCTGCACGAAACCCATAACTGCACAACACCCTTGTATCATCGTCAAAAGCGTGGTGTCTGTTGGCGATGCTGGCCCCCGTCATCCCTGACTCCCCCCAACCATCTGCATGGAACCCGCAGGTGCAGCAGGCGGCATCAGGCGCCGGCTCGCCGCCAGCTCTGGCCGGCGCGCAGACAGCTTCGCAGCAGCAGCAACAGCCCTCCTCCGCGTCTCAGCCGCAGCCCCAGTCATCGGCGCCGCAGTCCCCGCCCTCCCCCGCCGTGCTGTACCAGCGGCACGACCTCGTCATCGCTCCCGCTGGGCCTCCTGGCGCGTGGGCAGGCGCGCCTTCGACGCTGGAGCTGCTGTCCTCCCGTTACGCGTCGCCGCTGGCCATGTTCCGGACATACAGCGGCAAACGATAGTCGCGCATATATGGGTAGACAGGCAAGCAGGCAGACGGGCCTTTTCGAAGTTGGCTTGGCACGGTGGGATGGATGGAAGCCTTGGTTTTTGCCGCCTTGCAGTAAAGCGTATTCCAGAGCAGATTGCAGGAATGCCATAAGTGACGGTAATACTCAATTCATGCCACGGTGCACTGTCATTCTTTTTGATAGGTCCATACTTCTGCAAACACGATTTTCGTGGGCGTAGCCTGGTACATGGGATAGTCGCTATATGTTAGGGTGCCGCTTAGAAGTTAAGCACCCAGCAGGGCGCTCATAGCCGCGGGGGCCTTAAAGGGGAACCAGCGTGATGAGGTGCCTGCCGTGCCGTGTGACGCGGCACAGTGTGGGACATCGTGCTTGTGGCATCGCCAACTCTGAACTTGCGGCAGTCCTGCCTGCTGCCTGCTGGAAGGTCTAACAAAGCCGTGGGGCCTGCTTCTTGTCGTCGTGCTTACCGCTGTACTGGTGGTGGCGACGACTATGAAGGGTATTGTAAAACCCGGAGGATGTTGGCTGGTATGCCGCGGGCAATCGAGCGTGACGCACATGTAAGCCCTGTGAGCAGCCAGGCGGGGACAGCAAGCAATGCCTTTCGACGGTTTTACTCAGGCACTCCAGGTATCGGTCCAATTGGGCGCGGTTTCTACACAGCCTGAAGCCCCGCCAACGCCCGCTACCTGCACGGCAATGACTATCGGAGCACGCCTTGTACAGCACAAAAGCCACCCGTGGCATCCCTTGCAGTACCCGCGGTCTTGCCGCGAGTACAGGGGCGTGGCAACGCGGATGCCTGTAGACCGATGTGCACGTAAGAGCCGTCCGCACTTTCTGAGCTACTTCAGACAAAACTGTACAATCGGCAACAGGTTACAGGTTACACGTCCATCTAAGCCGGGGGGCCCATGGGCGACAGCAGCGTTTTGACCTCTGGGCGCATGTTTGCATGCAGGCGCTCGATGCCTGCACAACTAGCGACACTGTGCCTGCTCAGCCGGTCCGATGGCGGGGGTATCATGCCGTGCCTCCCCGCCAACTGCAACGCGGCCGCCTCGCCCCCGTCTCCCCCTAGCAGGCGCGGCCGCCCCGGGCTCTTCAGCGCCCGCGTCCCAGCCGACGCCCCCGGCCTCAGAGCTGCCGCCACCCGCCGCCATCCCGCGGCCCCGCCCCCGGCCTCGCCCCCGCCTGGCAGGTGATGCGGATCCCGGCACGGCCCCGCCCTCAGCGTCGCCACCAGCCTCGCCTGCATTGGACTCGGGGCCATCGCGCGGCGGCACCATCCCGCGTCCCCGTCCCCGGCCTCGCCTTCCCCTGGGCGGTGCAGATCCTGCAGCACCCGCGGCGTCTGCCCCGCCTGGGCCTGCAGCGAACTCGCCACCCGGCGCAGCAGGGTCTGCCCCGTGGGTTTCCATGGAATCCGCGTCAGCCGGCGCCGTCACGCCCTGGCCCGGACCGCGGCCCCGGCCCCGCCCCCGGCCTCGCCGCTCCCTGCCCGGTGCGGCGCCTGGAGCGCCTGCGGCCCCACCCGCAGCCTCGCCTGCATCCGACTGGGAGCCTGGACCAGCGAAGGCCAGCCCGCGGGGGTCCATCGTGCCAGCCTCAGTCGGCACTGTCGCGCCCCGGCCGAGGCCACGTCCCCGACCCCGACCCCGGCCTCGCCTCTCCCTGCCACGTGCGGCTCCTGAAGGGCCTGCCTCGCCAGCCTCCGAGTCCAGCGCAGAACCGCAGGGTCCGGTGGCCTCAGCGCTAGCAGGCGTCCCTCCGCGGCCCGGTCCCCGGCCCCGCCTCGCCCTCGCAGGGGCCGACGATCCGGGGTCGCCAGCGCCATCGGCTGCGCCGGCCTCGGCGGCCCGCCCGCTGGTCTCCGAGGGCTCGGCACCAGAAGGTGTACCTACGTGGGCGGCCGCCCGGGCCTCATGGCGTGCGGACTCCAGCTCCTTGATCGCCCGCTCCTCCAGTTGGATGGCGCTCAGGGGCCGGGCGGCCACCGAGGGGTGGCACTCCTCCGGGATGAACCACTTGCTGGGCTGCTGGGTGGGCGGCGCCGGGGACAAGCCCGAGAGCAGGGACCTGCTGCCGCCGGGCGGTGAGGCGCCGAGCGGCACGGCTGCGGCCGCGTCCGCGCCGGTTGCTGCAGCGTTGATGAGGACGCTGCTGGAAGCCTGGGCGCCTCCCGGCGCAGGTGTTTTGGCCCAGTTGGCGGCCGCCCGCTTCTGCACCTGCGCTTGCTCTGCCTGTGGAAGACACACGAGCGACAGGTTCATGGATACTTCGTCCATAGCCCTGCAAGATGCCCAGCCAGACCTTATTGTCAGCAAGCCCTGCTCCTGCAGCCGCGAATTCCCCTTCCTACCATGCGCTAGGGGCCTCCCCCAAGCATGCCGCAGCATTGCCCCACCCGCACCTGGATGTCGAGCAGCGACTTGGCGCTCGGAGGGCTGCTGCCCAGCACGCCGCCCCAGGCCGGCGCGGCGGGCTCACGGTCCGCCTCGCGCGCCTTTTGCGCCTGCAGGGGCGCCGCCACAGGCCTCCCTGACATAAACTCTGCCAGGGACAGCTTGACGGAGGTGGCTCCCCCGCCTGCTCCACCTCCCCCGCCTCCGCCTCCCACTCCACTACCCCCTCCTCCAGCTGCTGCTGCGATTGACCCGCTTGCTGCCTGTTGGGAGACGATGGGCGACGCGGCGACGCCTGCGACCGGCCGCGCGCCGCCGGTGGCTGGCGCGGCTTGACCCGGCTTGCGGGCAGTGGCGGCGCTGCTCGGGCCCGGGCCGGCGGCTGCCGCAATGGGAAAGCCCCCGAACGCCGCCGCTCCGGATTGCGCCAGCGGCAGCGGCAACGGACCGGAGGGGGACCGCGACGGCAGCGCCGCGGCGGCGGACAGGTTGCCTGAAGGCGCTCGCGAGGGCACCGACGCCGAGGATGCTGCTACTGGAGGGAGCAGCTGCTGCGCCTGGGCTGCCGCAGACGCCTGCACCGGTGCCGCGGAGGGCGGATTCAGCTGCGACAGCAGCACGCGGAGACCCTCAGCGCCTGCTGCCGCCGCCTGCGGTGTCAGGCCGCCCCAGGCGGGGCCCTTGGCCGCAGCTGGACTTGCTGTCGACGGCGGCGTCGGCGGCACGGGGATGATGGGCTGGTCCAATGCCCCCGCCAGGAACATGGACAGCCCGCCGCGCCGCTGCTGCTGCTGCTTCTTGGCGGCGGCGGCGGCAGCTCCGCCCCCGGGCGTGCCAGCAGTTGGGGTCTTCTCGGGCAAGACGGGCGACTTGCCGCCCGTCGGTGGGACAGCGACGGAGGCCGATGCGCTGCCGCCGGCCGAGCAGGAAGGGCCCGCAGGCGCCAGCGCCGCGGGCGCAGCTGCCGTCGCGCCCGCTCCGGTCGCTGTTCCGGGCTCAGGCGCAGGCACGGCAACAGGGCCCGTGGGCTTCGGCCCCTCTCCCTTGCTCCCCGCCCTTTTGTCCCCAGGCTCTCCCTGCCTGCCAGACAGCGCTGATGAGCTGCATGCGCGGGGGCCCAGCCCCGCACTTCGGGCCTGCTGTGGGGCGCCGCCGGCACCACCGGCAGCTGCCCGGGCGCTGCTCCCAGCGCCTCCGCTGCCGGACGGTGCCGCCGCTGTTACTGCAGCTGCGTCGGGCCTGGCCGCCAGCTTGCTGACGACCTCTGCGCTGTGGGCAATGGCCTGCCGCACCGCCTCCACACTGGCCCCGGCAGCGAGGGCCTGTGTACCGGAGCAAGGGAGGGGCCGGAGACACGGATTAACGGACGCACCATGTGACGGGCATGAAAAGCGCGAGACGGTCCCGTCGCCCAACAGCGCTGTTAGTGTCGTGACACACCGCCCATCGTATCGCGCAATGCACATTTACGGCTGGATGCAGCCCGGACGGCCTTCCCGCTGCACCGCCCCTGTGCTCGTCACATGGGCCACCACCACTCCCTCGTGCCTCACCTGCAGAGCCTCCTGCAGCGCTCCTCGCTGGCTCAGCTTGGCCAGCTGCTGCGAGTCCAGCTGCCGCCCGCCCCGCTGCGCCGCATCCAGGTCGGCGATCTGCTGAAGCTTGCGCTGCAGGTTGCGGGCCAGCCGCGCCACCTCCTCGTCCGGCCCCATCCCCGCCGCCCCCTCCTCGCCGCCGCCGGAGCCGTGGCCCATTGTGACGCCCAACGCCGGCACCGCCAGCGGCTGCAGGCCGGGTAGCGCGGCGTGGCCGATGGCGCCCAGGGCGGCGGAGGCAGCCGCAGCCACCCTGCTGCTGGCGTGGGGCGCCATGCGCTCAGCGGCGGCGGCACCCTCCAGCCACTTTGGCGGCGCGGTGGGGCGCCGGCCCTTCTGCAGCCGGGAGACGATGACGCGGCGGCGGTGGAACGCCTCCAGCGCATCCGCACCGCCGCCGCCTACTCCACCCGCGGAGGAGCCCCGCAGGGATCCTGCGAGTGGCAGGGACCCCGCGAGCGGCGGGCTGGATCCCGGCGCAGCCGCCTCATCCGCCTCTGACACTGGCCCCACTGCGGCCGCCGTCCGCTCGGCGGCTTCTGCACCTGCAGCCGAGCCGGGCACGGCGGCCTGTGGCGGCGGCAGCAGCAGCGCCGCGCGGTACAGGTGCTCCAGCTCCGCCAGCAGGTGCGGCGGCAGGCCGGTCAGGCCGGCGGGGGCCTCCAGCAAGGCGCAGTCCAGGTTAGCTACCGCCACTGCCATGCAGTAGCAGCGGAGCAGCGCCGCCCCCGCAACGTCGGCGTACTCCAACAGCGGCAGCGCCGTACGCGGCTCCACCAGCTGCGTCGCGACCGCGCGCTGACACAGCACCTGCAGCGGCGGCACAGCAGCGGCGGCGCCGCCGCCTTCGCTTGAGCGGCGGCTGGCGGCACCTGCAGCGCCGCCAAAGCCAAACAGGTCATCACCATCGCAATCACCGCCGCCGCCGCTGCTACGCCGGGAACCGGACGCCGGGGCGCCGTCGGCGCCATCGTCGGGGCGGTGGCTGAACAGCCCCCAGCCCGGACCCGGCGGCTCTTCCGCCTCCCCGGGTGCAGCCCCGTGGCTCGCGTACCAGCGCCCCGCCGCCCGGTGTTGCGAGCGCCTCTGCAGCAGTGCCGCAAGACCGCCCGCTGCTGCGCTGCCTGGCGTTGCGCTGCTGGGCGACAGGCTCGCAGCCGCTCCTACGCCGAGAGACCGGGCCAACGGGCTCGACCCCGGGGCTGGCATGGCCCCCAGCTGCGAGTGCCTGAAGGGCAAAGCCCCCGCCACATCCCCGCGGGGTTGAGACCCCACGCCGCTGCGGAGCGACCCGCTGTGTGACCGCCACCACCCGCCGCCAACGCCGGCGCCACCGTCCCCGCCGTCGTCGGAGCCATCGCTGCCATCGCTGCCATCGCTGCCATCGCTGCGCCGCCGCCGCTGTCGTTCGGGCTCGGGCATTGTCCCAGACGCGTCCGGCATGGGCGGTATCGTCCAGGCCTGCAGCGCTAGCGTGTGCTTCTCCCCCACCGCCACCGCCGCCACCCGCGTCAGGCCCGGGACTCTCGCAGGCACGATCTCCGGTGCCTCCTCAGCCGCGGCTGCACCAGCCGTCGGCCCTGCCAGCACCGTTCCCGACCCGCCTGCAGCCGCCGCAGCCGTCACCGTAGGTGTGCCAGCCCCAACGGCGGCTGCGCCGCCGCCAGCGCCTGCGGCGGCGGCCTGCCCTGTTGCGGCGCCCGCCGCCTCCTGGCCACTCCTTGCCGTGCCGCCGCTGCGCTCCTTGGCCTCCTTGGCTTCCCACATGTACACCTGGCCCGCGTCCGTGCACACGACCGTCCGGGTCTTGGACGCCGCTACAGCGACCACCCGCTTTCCCGCGAGCGGACCCGCCACCTCCGTCGGCCGCAAAGCCGGGTCCGCGCTGCGCCAACACAGCACTGCGCCCGTCCTCGTCACCACGGTCGTGTGCACAAAGCCCGCTGCCGCCAGCACGGCCTCCGGCCGCACGACCTCGGCGTGGTTGCGGTGGAACCGGACCTCACCGGCGGCACCGGCGGTAGCGGCACCAGCTGCGGTGGCGGACGCCTGCGGCCCTGCGCCGCCTGCGGCGGAGGCGGCGGCGACTTGCCCCGCCGTCGCTGCCAGCCGCGCCGTGTCGCGGCTGCCCGCCAGGGGCACCCGCCGCGGCGTGACTACCCGGTGGCCCCACGTGTATGCGTCCCCGTCGGCGGTGAGGACCACCGTGTGGCGCTTGGAGAGGGACAGCGCCACCAGCGGTTTGCCCTATGGGAAGAACGGCGGGGCGCGGATTAGAAGGCGGAGAGACGGAAGGCAAGTTGTCAGGAGCGGGCGGCGATGCGGTCAAACGGTCAAGCACAGCACAGCTGGAGAGAAGGCAGGGCAGCCAGGGTGGAGAGCCTACGAGTTGGTACCGATCGCACCCGCGCACCTTCATGGCCTCCACCAGGCGCGGCGCCGGGTTGTTGGCCGAGTTGTTGGTGCCGTAGCCTAGCTGCCTGTCAATAGGTAATCAAGACCGGAAGTACGGTAAATTGTACGTATCATTAGACGCCATGTACATGGCCCAGAGGCGGCATTCAGACACCCACGGACATTCAGCATTACGCGGTATGCTGCCTGAACGTACAGTGCATACAAGTACAGTGCATGAAAGTGCAGTGCATGCCCAATCGCAGCCCCCCTGCTTCCGCCTTACCCGTCATTGTTGGCCCCCCATGTCCACACCTCGCCCGCGGACGTGACGCAGGCGCTGTGGCGGTTGGATGCGCCCACCAGCACCGCCCGACCGCGGAAGTCAACCCTGCACACGGCCAGCAGCGCCGGGTCGGCCAACAGGTGGACTGGCGGGCGAGGGCGCGACCGCATGCATGCACGGTTGCCCGGTTGCCAAGCGAATGGAATACATGGAGACATAGTCACTGAGGGCCCCGAGCTCCAGTCATCGCCTTGGGGCTACCCAGAAGCGGGCGACAGCCTCGGACGGACGTGGCCCCTGTCGCAGGCCCTTTTGAGGGAATCGACTAGCCCGCCCGCCTTCCCGCCCGCCCGCCCTCCGGTCCGCCTTCCCGGCCCCCTCCTTCCCGCCCTCCTTCCCGACTCCTTCTCGCCCCGCTTCCCGCCCGCCCTTCTTCCCGGCCCCCTTCCCGCCCTCCTTCCCGCCGTCCTTCCCGCTCCCCTTCCCGCCCGCCCTCCGCCCGCCCTCCCTCCGGCCCCCTTCCGCCCCCCTCCCGCCCGCCCGCCCTCCGCCCTCCGCCCGCCCGCCCTCCGGCCCGGCTCACTTGCGCGGCGTGGGCTGCGTGTCCACGTTCGGGTAACCAAGCTGCGAAGGAGGGGACCCACGTGGAGGCGGATTTGCGTTGGCACGACACAGGCGCGGCCAGCTCCTTCTTGGAAATCCGGTGACGACACCAACAACCACCGACCGGAGCCATGCCAGAGGAGCCAACCCAGCTCGGGTCCACTTCTCTCCGAAGCGTGCCTTCCCCTCCGGCGCCTCCCTACCCTACCGCCGCCCGCAGCCCACCTTTCCGTCCCGGTTGCCTCCCCACGTCCACAGGTCTCCCGTGCTGGTGGCGACCAGCATGTGGTGCTTGGCGGCCGCCACGCTGACCACCTGGCGTCGGCCCAGGCCCGCCACCTGCCGGGAGCCGCACACGTTGCAAGAACCACTGGTGCTGTCAGTCCGCGGTGTTATCGCCTACCGCTTCAGCCGCACCCTTGTGCGGCATGAGCGGTGCGTCCTAACGAGGCTCTCAGTCCGCTCCAGTACACGTAACTCCTGGAGCTACCTCCAGGGCCACAGCAGCTGATGTGCTCGTTCCTACTGGCCAGGCAGCCTGACCAACGTGTACTGCTGCGGGGCGCCGCACCTGCCAGGGCTGGATGAGCGCCGCCTCCCCGCTGTGGATGTTGTAGTCTGGGTGCCCCAGCCGCCCGCCGCGGCCCCAACCCCACGTCAGCAGCCGCCCATCGGCTGTGAGCGCGGCGCTGTGGAACTTGGCGGCCACCAGCGCCACCACGTTGTGGCCCTGGTAGGGAAGGGGAGCGGAGGGAGCAGTCGGAGACGTTCGGGTGGGCATGGGATGTGAATGCGATGTGCATGCGAGGGCGTGAGAGACGACACGTGCATGCCGGCAAGGCGCACATCGCTCCCGGTTGTGCTCACGAGTGGAGTGTGAACGGGGGCGGGGAGCGCTGGTTGCGCAGGGCTGGCCCGCCCGTGCCTGCTGTACGGCTGTACGGCACGGCATTCGCTCTGCACCCGCCATGCGGTGCGCACCTGCAGCGCCTCCACCCGCAGTGGTGTCAGGTGGAAGTCGGTGGATCCTGCGGTGCGGTAAGCATGCAGAGACCACCGTTAACACAGACTCGATCACAACTGGGGCCATTCATAAGTCCATTACCCTGCACACTGTCAGTGGGGCGCGCCATCCCACACATCACCACCGCAAGCCGACAACGCCCAATGGCGCGACTGGCTGCTGGCGCAGATGGCGGCCGCTGCCTTCCATCCCTCCCCGTCGCCCGCTCGCCCCGCTGGGACTCCAGACTCGCCCACCTGTCCCCAACTGGTAGTTTGCCCCGCTGCCCCAGCTGTAGATGCAGCTGCAGCGGCCCGTGCCCGCCACAGGCATGCGCTGCAGCTCAGCCGACACCAAGTCCACGGGGGTGCGCTCCTGCGTAGGGGAAGGGGCGTCGGGGTGGGGGGGAGCACACATGCGGTGAAGCGATGGCGCCTGGTATCCATGGGAAGCGGAGAAGGCCCGGGTGGGCTGGAGCGGGTGCATGGGTGGGGTCGCCGGGAAGGGCGGTGGCTCGCAGACGGGCATTGCGCGGATGCCAAGCTGGCGGCGGGCGTACAGCAATACGGGAAACTGCGCGGAAGGTTTTAAACACGACGTGTACTCAACCAACGAGACCCTTCGACCCCCCTGCGAGACCAGCGAAGGCACAGCAAAGTCCTGTCCGCAGGAGGAGGTAGGATGCTCAAAGGCTTCCCGGGCCCCCTGGCTGTAATCCAGTCCAAACCCTAGCGCCGCCGCAGAGCCGCACCTTGTGGTCAGGAGCCTCCAGAGCGGCCCCCGCCTGGCGGTCGTCAGCATGGGGCATTAGGGCGGAGAGGGCAACGGGCGATGCGCAGTCGGCCACCGTGCGACGACCTCGGAAGCCAAAGTGTCGCAAACAAAGCAGTAGACCCCGCAACCATACCGCAGCATATCGGCGGTTTTGGGGTAAGCGCCCTGGTCATGCCAACCACCTCAACAAGGAGCCTTCACCATCGCCAATGCACCACTACTGGCATGTTTTCCCATTTCCCACCCAAGCACCGTCACCTGTAGCAGCTTGGCGGCCGCCGCCAGGTGTCCCAGGTACAGAGCGCGGTGGAGCGGGGTCCTGTAGGGAGCCAGGGCAGGGGCAGTCGCTCCTCGGTTTGAGCACTAACAGGGGTCCACGCCCGCGAAAGGGCAGAGGCGTGGGCGTACAGAGGGCCACAAATCGCCGTCCAAGGCGCACGGGCCAAAGAGTACCGCCGGACTAATCAAGCTATTAGATACGGTTTTGTGTGCTGGGCCTGCCCCTGCCCCACCAGCCATTCTCCCCGTCGGCGCTGGCAGTTGATGCTCCTGCTGTGAGCAGTTGCTCAATTATGGGCAGGTGGTTGCGCCACACCGCCACATGTAGGGGATACACCTCGCTGCTGTTGGGTCTGGGGTAATGCCAGCGGGGGAGGGTTGTGTTTGGCAAAGTGGAGGGGCAAGCCCATCGGCTGGACACTGCGTGGTTTTAGACCTTGGACCTACTTGTTGATCTGGCCAGCAAGCTTCTGAACAGCGGCAGCCACATGGACCGAGCTGCCGAACTTGACGACCTCCACCAGCGTGTCCATGGAGATAATGCCCCGGTTACAAATTTCCAATTACAGGCAAGAAAGCTCAGCAGGGTTCAGCGACGCCCCTCGCCTGGCCATGGCGCAACACCATCAACATCCCCTGGGGAAACCCCACTGGTCTACTACAATCCATTTTATTTTTGATTGGTTTTATGCATTTTACACCGATTTTCTTGATGGGGACGGTCCGAGCAGACCGAGGAGAACGGCATTCGTTGTCCGTTTGCGACGAGTGAGGAAGATTCGGGCTACACACATGCATGGATCAGTGAGTAAACCATGACACCGATTTTGCAACACTCGAAAGGTGAATGACCATGGAGCCTCCTGGAGCCCCAAGCATGGAAAGCTTTTTGCGGGTAAGCGTATCGATCATAGTTTCTTCCACAGCACATCATCCGGCTCTGGTGAAGGGTGCGGGTTTCGGTGTCGGTATGTGCCATTCGTTGCCGCGGGAGGGCCCACAGATGTGGGGTAATGGCACCTTCTGCACCCGAGTGCTCGTATCGAAGCAGTTTGGACTGGAATCCCCTGGGCGGCGTGGTACGTGCGAACTGCCCCTGCCTCGTGGCGAGGAGGAAGGCCCTGAGTCGACCATGGTGCCATAATGCGGATACCTGGGCACTGCGTATCGGCGCAGCGCAGCGGCAACTCGAACCCACGCTCGTGAGGGCCAATGGGTGCCGGCTCACTGAAGAGTCTTCGGTGCTTCTCTGTGCCCTGGCGGTCCGCAGACAATCGAGGAGCAGCTGTGTGGCTCCTGGGCTCCGGGCTTCCCGTCTTTTGATGCCTACCTGGCGGCACTCTCGGCCCCTGGCGGCGCGGGCCAGTGCACAACCATCTGGCCCGCAGGAGCACTGGCCTACCGGTGGGGTCCGTGCCTCCTTCCGGATTCTGGTTGCATTCCCGCACAGTGACCGCGGAGCCGGACGTGCTGCCATGCAAGTTTCCCGGCTTGAATCTCCAGCGTCCGTTGCCGGGTGTGCCTTCCCCCAGCCCCTGATTCGCGGTTCGCGCAACCTGGCGCATGCCGCTCCTTCTCCGCGCGACCCGCGCTCTCCCTGCGGCCCACCTGCGCCCGACCCGACCGCCTCCCGTTGCCTCGGCAACCCAGGCCCGCCCTTTCCCCGCTGCAGCTGCCGCACCTGCCAGATGACCAGCTGCAGCGCCATCTGCGTGGCATGCTTCCGAGCGGGCGGCCATGAGGAGCACGACTGGGTCCAGTACCACTCGCACAGCGGCGGGTGCTGCGACTGCGGCGACACCACCGCGTGGCGGGCGGAGGGTGCGTGGGCGCAGAGAGCGCTGCTGGACAGCTGGGGATACCGTGAGGGCGGCAGGAGATTGGGCGCTTTGCGCATGGCGCGAGGCCGACCCCCAGCCCAACACACGTTGTGCAATCATCGGTAGGGGTCGGCCGTACCGTTGTGTAATTGTCCAGGGTCCCTACTCGTGAACGGTTGATGGAGGAAGCTAGTGGGGTGCACGCAGTCACGCACATACAAATGAGGACCCACATTGCATGTACACGTGCGCACCCGCCTACACGCGCGCAGGGTGCTGTCCGGCGCACGCACCCGGCCGCCGGACCGCCACTCTGGAGGAGCTGATGCCCCGGGGGCCGCGCGAGCTGCTCACCGCCGTTCTCACCCACTTGCTGGCGCACGTCACCAACTCCTTTGAGGGTGAGGCAGGGCGGGGTGCAGGCATGGCGCCAGGCGAGGCGGCGAAAGGCGTTGCGTGGGGCGGGTTTGGAGGGCTGTAGAGCGTTCTCCGCCCATGTGACGACAGTGCGCCTATACGCATGGGAAACACTGGCGTACCCAACTGCGCGGGGGTTTGACAACTCGCCATGTTGGGGATCCTTTAGGACCTCCTGAAACTGCGCACCGCTGCTCACAGCCCTCCCCTCATCGACTGTCTGCCCGGCCTGCACTGTGCCCCGCACGCTACGCCAGAGGCGTGCGCCAAGCGGCTGCGTCCCTCTTTGGACGCGGCGGCGGCTGTGGCGGTGTCCAGCTGGCTGCAGCGGCTTGCCTCGCTGGCGCCCCTGCGGCAGCACATGGGCGCCACCATCGCCGCGCCCCTGCAGCAGCTACAGCAGCAGCTGCAGGAGAAGCTGCAGCAGCAGCTGCAGCCGCAAGGAGTGGAGCAGGAGCGGCAAGAGCAGCGGCCGTCGGAACAGGAGCAGCAGGAAACACAGGGCGAAACAGCCGCGGCGCCGCCACTGGAGGTTGATGGCGGGGCTCGACCCACAGGGGACCAAAGCTCCTCGTGGGAGAAGAGCGGTGGGCCTGCGGGCGTTGGCGCACGGCGGGCGGAGGGGGAGGGGCCGTCTGTAGCTGCGGGAGCGGCAGCAGACGCGACGGCGCCGGTGACGGCTGCTCCCATGGCGGCGGAGGCCTGGGTGCTGACGAGCCCTGGAGTGCCAGGTGACGGCGACGCAGCGGCGCCCTTTCAGCTTGAAGCACTGCGGAAGCTGGATTGCTTGCAGCAGCTCGATCCACCGCCGACGGTCGGACTTCAAGTGAGGACGACGGGCTGGGCCGGGCGGGTGAGGGTTGGTGACGCTCAGGAGGCCAGCCCCGGCTCCCCCCCCAACCCGAGGGCCGCCTTCAGCAGCAGGCTTTCGGGCGGGGTTCCAGCGCCCGTGTGGACGCGCTGACGAAGCCGGCGGAGGTGAACGACCTCTGCCCCTGCCCCGAGGGGAGCACAGTGACTGTCACGGTGCGCCCGCGCCTGCTACCTCCCGGCCTGCGCGCTCCGCCGATCGCACCACACGGGCTCGGAACGGCATTGAGTGCGCATGAAAGAGATCTGGTACTCTTCTGGCCCCCGAAACCGCGCCATGGGCCCCGCTGCCTACTCGCAGGACTGCCTGCTGCGCCGCTGGCTGCGCTGCCTGCGACTGCTGCCAGCTGCTGCGCTGGACTCCCTGACGTCGCTGCTGCTCCTGCTGCTGTACGAGCCGGCCCTCAAGTACGCGTCAGCAGCCCATCTGACGGAGAGCCTGGACCCCATCATGGCCGTGGTGGCAGGCATTGAGCTGGAGGCTCCGCTGGCAACGGCGGCTGCAGAGGCGCGGCAGCCCCTCGGGCAGCGGCTGCTTCGGCCAGGCCAGCCGCACCAGCCACCGGAGCAGCAGCTGCGGCAGCCACATGGCCTCGGGCGGGGGGATCAGCATCAGGAGCAAGGCGACCGGCAGGCACAGGCGCATGCACAGGGGCAGGGGCAGGGAAGCGCTGCCGAGGCGGTCGCGGGGTCGGCGGCGGCCGCTGCAGCTGCACCAGCGCCGGCCGGCGGTGCGCCGCCAGTGGTGCACGAGGCGGCTCGGGCACCGGCTGAGGCGGGGGAGAGCGGCGGCGTGTCGGACGTGGAAATGGATATGGACGAGGAGGAGCTGCAGGAGATGCTGGATGAGGCGGCTGAGGGCGGTACAGGGGAGGGGGCAGCAGCGGCTGGCATGGCACCTCTCCTTGCAGGGGAGGGCGGCCCCGAGGCGGGCCGGCTGCGGCTGCTGCTGTGCGGGTCGCTTGACCGCCTCCTGGCTCAGCTCTACAACGTAGAGGAGACAACCCTCAGGTGGGGCTGGGGTCGGTGGGTCGGGGGCGAAGGGGGGATATAGGTGCCTGCAGGAGGCGTACGCAGGCGGGCTGAGGGGAGCAGGTAAGCAAGTGGGGAGGCAGGGGCGCTTGGTCGTCAGTGCCCGAATTAAGGTCACCGCATGCGCAGCTTTGGAGTAGAATGGAGCATCGGCCCTGTTAGCAGGGAGTGGGGTCTGCGGAACTCCGGGTGTGAACGCAGAATGAGGGTGGCGACAGTGCGGGCAAGCCGAGAGAGAGGGAGGCGCGCTCGCCGACATTGACAGTGCCTGCCGGCCCGCCGCCCCCGGGCCCG
>LSYV01000039.1:547844-581239 GCA_001584585.1 Gonium pectorale
GCCCCGTTCCTATAATATTTGATGGTTGTTGGCGCCCGCCCGCCCACAGGCCTCAGTCTGGCGGTGCTTTGAGCTTAGCGGGCCCCCGGCTGCGCCTTACTCGCTGCACGCTGGTGCTGCCGGACGAGGAGGTGGCCTTCCTGAGGGGCGGGGCGGAGGCGGCCGGGGCAGCGTCGATTTTCAACTCGCCTTGGCGGACGCACGCGGTACCTTGAATCTCAGCATGCAGGTGCGATGCCGCCGCACGTGGGCGAGGGTAGGGCCGCACAGCGACGGTCACTGCCGTGAGCCCCGCGTCCTACATGCGGAGGTTCGCTGTAGGCCGCGTACCGGGACAGTGCGCCTGTGGTCACGCCAGCCCACATTGCCCGTGGCCGAATGCGTGGGCCTGCGTGGACCCGTCCTCCCCCTGTGGCGCTTGACCGCTCGTACGGCATCTATCTGCGTTGGAATCGGCGGTGATCAACTACTACGCTTTCCCGTAGCAGGCAGTGCTGAATCGGCGTGTTGTGGACAACTCTGGAAGCGAACTCTTCACGTGCCCCTTCGCCCCATCTGCAGGTCCCTAGCGTGTCCGCAGCAGAGGCCGGCGCCGGGTGGCTGGTGGTGGAGCGGCTGGAGCTGCAGCCGGCGGTGCGGGGGGAGGGCGCGTTGTCTGTTATTGCATTCGGGGGGCTGGAGGCGTCGAGGCTAGGCCGGGTGCAGTAAGGTCCTACCCCATTGAGCCACAATAGCCGCTCAGCCGTTCATTCGTGGAGGGCGCGGTCCCGCCCTGCTGCCTGGGGCTCCTCACCAGAGCCCCGCCCTCCCCGTCACGGCTCCTGCCCACAGGTCATGTTGCTCAATTGCACGCTGCTCTCCGCCTCCGCCTACGCGACCCTGCCCGGGGCGGTGTCGCTGCTGCCGCAGTCGCGCGTGTGGCCGCCGCTGCTGCTCTTGCACGGCAACCGGACGCGGGCGCTGGCGCAGGTAGGAGGGAGGGCGGGTGGCTGTACCAGGGTTTGGTGGGGGAGGCGGGCGTACGGAGGCGGCTCTTGGGTCGTTGGGTGTTGCAGGGTAAAAAGAGAACCAGAAACGGGGAAGGCAGCCTCTACGGACATACACACCCGAGGATGTCATGTTTCCAGCAGGTCGCCGAGTACAGGGCATGGCGGGCGAGGTATACGAGCAGACGGGCCCCCCCGGTGTGTTACCAGAAGGTAGCGCGGGTGTACGTACGGCTAGGGTTCGTACGACTTGGGTTCGTACGGCTAGGGTTCGTACGGGCAGGGTTTGTACGGCTAGGGTGCGCGGCTGCATCTGGGTGCAGCTTCATGGGGGCGGCTCCTCATGGGGGAGTCACGTGCGCAGCGTGGCCTCGCGATGTCAAAATCGGCGTCCCCGGGCCCAACTCGCCCCTCGCAGCTCCCAAGGCACTGCCGTCGGCTTTCCGCCCCTCTCTCCATGATATTGTACCCGCCCACTTCGCTCCGTCCCCCCGTGTCCCTCCACGCCTCAGGGCCCTCAGTAGCCCCCGGCCTGGAGGCGGCGCTGGCGAGCCAGGACCGCGTGTGAAGCCACACGCCGGGCGAGGCGACCGTCACGTTCGTGGCGAGGTGGGCGCTGTGCAGCCGAACGGGGCATAGCGCATAGGGGCGTAGCGAATCACCCATGAGCCTATTCCCGGCCTTGGCCTAGCAACCAACCCCGTCCCATCGTCTGCCGATGTGCCCAGGCGCCACAACGACACGGTGTCGCCCGCGGGCCAGGACCTGGAGGGCGGCATCACGATTGGCGGGGAGGAGGGGGCCGCCGGGTCCGGAGCCGGGCTGGGCAGTTCAGGTTCCGCGCCGGACGCGGGTGATATGTGCACCGTCAGCGGATACGCGCCCGAGCTGGTGGGGGGGCGCACCTTCACAGACCTAAAGGTGCGGGGGCGTGTGGGGGTTGGAATGGCTTGTGCGGGCGCCAGACTGAAACCCTGGCGCATATGCGTGTTGAGTTGACTCACGGTTGACACATGTCTATTGAGATTTGCGGTAACCCTTCATCGACCGCGCCTTGCTGCAATGCTGTCTCCCGCTGTTTGTCCATAGATGTGCAAGGCGGCGGGCGCTGCCCTCCTGTCCATGACAGGGTGTTGCTGGACGGTTCGGCCTGGCGCCCCCTCTCCGGCTCCGGAACCTGGTACTGTACAACCAGGCGCCAGGGGGCAGTGGGCCGCGGCTGGAGGGCGGTGACGCCATCCCCATTCCATTTTGGGGATTCGTCAGGCCGCACGTTTCCCTTCCTCTGGAAGGCCACCAAATTCGTTTGGCTGGGGACGATTTTGCCCCTACGGGACTATGCCGTTTTCGTAAACGTTTCGAGGGGTGCTGCCAGTGGTGCAAAACGAAAACCGAATCATCAGACACATAAGCACCTGATACTTCATCGCCCATCAGGAGCACCACGAAACCGATATTAATGAATCGGAACTGAGCACCCGGGCACACATCCAAGTACGGGCATGTACGGGCCTTGTGAGATGTTGCCGCGGCGGTCCACGATTGGCGGCAGATGGGATCGGACCCGTACGTTTTGGTTGTTTACGGACCCTGAATTCATGTGGCTGACGACGATACGTGGCCTATCAGAACTTCCAAATTTCTCTAGTCCGGGTCAAGTTTGCCCTCTCATTTTTCGTCAATCATGTCCACAATAAGGGGTTTTTTCCGAAGAAACGTTGAACATAACCAGCGCCACGTTCCTCAGGACATGGTGGAAGCGCAGCGAGCGTCCCAGCCGCCGCCACCACTCCGCCACGGGCCGTCGCGCCGCCGTCACCGTCGCTGCCGCCGCCCCCGGGGCGTCCGCAGCCCTCCGCAGCCCCCAGGGATGCCGCCCCTGCCACCCCCGTTCCCGCCGTCGCCAGCGCCACTGCCTCCCAGCCGCCCTTGTATGCACCGTGCGGGTTTTGGGCCGACTCGGTCGTAGGCAGCAGCAATGTTGTGGGGTGGGGACCAGGGGGGTGGAAGGACGCACGGCGCCACCAGTGGGTACTGGTATGACTGCGATGACGGGGTCCGCCGCCTGGGGCCGCCGGAGGCGTTCTTGTGCCGGCAGCAAACCACAACCACCATAATCTCGAGGCAAATGTGAAATCCTAACATCCTCCCTGCACCGCTCCTCCTTCTGGGACCTCGGCCAACCCGTGGCCGCCGCCCGGGCCCGCGCCGCCGCAGCGGCCTGGGCCGCCGTCGCCGCGGCCTCCCTCGCCGCCACCACCCTCACCGCCGCCGTCGCCACCCTCGCTGCCGCCGTCGCCACCCTACTACGCCGCCAAGCGCGACGCTCTGCTTGCCTTCGCAGCCGCCGCCACCGTAGGTACCTTGCCCCGTCAACCCCTCTCCGGGCGTGGTCCATGCCTTCGCGCCCTGAGCAGAAGATGCCCGGCCCTTCCATCCCACAATACTAACATGTGTTGGTTGGTGTCCTCCTGTCGCCCGCAGCCCCTATTCCTGGACTCCTCGTCTGGTGTGCTGGTCCTGGCCTCCGTCCGCCGCTACGGATGGTACGGCAACAACATCGCGGGGACTCAGCCGGCTGGCACACGAACCCTGGAGTGGTACCCGGGTGCCTGGAGCCGGCTTTGCATAATCGCAGCTCTCCCACCACAGAGGCATAAATCAGTGGAACAAAATCTATGCCACATGCGCAGCTTTGGCTCTGCGCCGCTCTAGGCTGAAATCCAAACATAAGCCCACAAGGGTGTGTGCACGCCTTGACGACCCGCGGGTCAGCTCCAATTGCATGACAATCAAGTCGCTCGCTGCCCAGCCGGCAATAACGGCCAATGGCTGGGCAGACAGTATGGGCACCTTACTCTCCCAGTTGAGCTTTCATCTGATGCGCGTGTATCGGCCAGCCCGCGAGCGAGTGATAGATACAATCGGATAGGGAGAGTCAGAAAGCAGAAAGAGGGCGAGCGAAGCCACAACTACGGACGTACATACCCTGACGCTGAATTGCAGCGCGGCGCAGCGCAAGCGCTGGGCTGCAGTGCGAAACGCTGCATGGAGCTACCTGGGCGCCCCGCGAATGTAACCGCTGGCCGCCGATGGACTGGTCACCCCGTCGACCGCTCGCCGGACCCTCGCACCCTCTACTTATAGTCAGGTAACTATTCTGGTGACACCTCGCCCGCCATGTCCTGTTCTCGGCGCCCTGCTGGAAACATCACATCCTCGGGTGTGTATGTCCGTAGAGGCTGCCTTCCTCGTTTCTGGTTCTCTTCGTTACGAGATGTGGGCGAACTGCTGCTGCAGGCAGTGCTAGGACCGGGTCGCCACTGGCGCGGGAACTCGTCATGACGGGAAGGCGGAAAGGGATTCCGTGCAAACACCTACCGTTGCACCCCTGCCGACGTGTTGGCGTCCAACATCTTCTGGAGCCTGGTTACTATAGTTTCGAATGCGGGCCTATCACTGGGATCATCCGCGAAGCAGCTCGCCGCAAGTAGCGTGTATGCGTTTTCGGTTGTCGATTCCATGTCCTGCAGGGCGCAGGCAGAGGCGAGGAGGCGGGTGGCACGGTGCGGGAAAGGATATAGTAAGAAGAAGGGGAGCTGGCGGAGTTGGCGGCGGTGAAGGAGGTGGTGAAGTTGATAGAAAGGCGCAGGACGGTGTGGGACGGCGTATGTGGAGTGCCGTACAAGCGCAAGCGCGTAGTTGCTGCAGCCGGGCGGGCACTCTAGCAAAAGCCGCCACCGCAATCGGCATCGGCACACAGGCTCTGCTGGAGGGCCCCTCGACATCCGGCACCTGCTAATGTAGCAGAAACGAGACCTGGCAGTGGACGCATGGCGGTACCCTGGCTGCGTGAGCTATGACCCCGCCGCAAGCAACACACCGGATGACATCTGCGTCACCGGCTACTGCACGAAGGCGTGACTCGCATAAGCGGCAATGCCGCACCGCAGCCGATTAGTTCGTATGTACTCTTAACGCATCGCACACTCGCCTGGAGCAGCAAGGTGCACAGCGCCCGGTACTCCATCTTGGTGGGGCCGCTGCCCGCAAGCAGGGTCGCGAAGGTGGCAGCAATCTCCTCGAAAGTGCATCCATAGAAGAACTCGATGAGCATGGTGCCGTACGACCACACGTCCGAGCCCTGGGACAGCCGCCCGTGCAGCGCAACCTGCAACGAGCGAGGCAGCACGTGTGCGAGGGAGGGTCTTGAGGGTCTTGAGGGGGAGGATTGGAATTATCGCGGCGGCGCTCGTGCAAGGCCACAGTGGTACCGCCATTTGCTGCCGCATGGTGTTTTCCGTGCGGCGGGCCGCATTGCTTCTTACCGTGCCGTGCCGCAAGGTAGGTAGGCTGGGTCCGACAACTCATTTAAGAATACATGGTAGACATATGGAACCCCCCTGGAGGACCAGGACTCTTACCTCGGGGGCGAATCGCGAGGGTGTGCCCTGGTATCGATTGGACTGGTGGGTCGCATTCTCCGGCAGCGGCAGACTCAGCCCGAAGTCCGCCACCTTGGCGGTAATGGCCGGCAAGGCGGGGTCGCCGGCGCAGGCCGAGGCGAGGCTGGTGGAGAGGGAGGCGGGGCCGGGGCACGGCGCAGTGGTGTCCAATACCATCACCAACACGTTATCTGCTGGCGAGGCACAGCGAGGGTCGCAGCGGGGTGCTCAGTTACGGTGCCCCAGGTGGTGCCGTGCCACGCTCTCGATAATGCACCTATGAGCCGCAGTCCAAACACGAATGCAACTGTAACATCTGTGCGCGATTCAAGGACAGCAAAGGTCGCTCAGCGTACCCACCCGGCTTGAGGTCTCCGTGCACGATGCGGCACGCGTGCACGTGCGCCACGCCCCGCGCCACGTCCAGGGCCAGGCGCAGGGCCAGCAGTCGGCGCGAGCCGCCGTTCCGCACGCTGCCGGCCATGCCGTGCGCTGCGGGGGCAGGGCGTCAGGGTGGGTCGGCTGAAGCCATTGCAATATGCGGACGGGCACCAGGTATCTGCTATCGCTACGGTGCTCAATGGCATTCAGTGGTATTCTTAGATGGGCCGAGCGGGTTGTGGAGGATCCTTGGCGCCCGTGCTGCGAGCGCCAAAAACATACACCGCACATCAGCGTTCATGGCGTGGGGACGAGAGGCGGCAGCGCCTGCGGCGCCCGAAATGCACTAGTTGAGGGGTCCGACACGGCCACCACACCAGCTGGCAGCGGCGGGGCTCGGGCCAACGCAGCAACGGATGTCGGGGGCACGGCATCCCTCCCGTCACGACAGATACGCTGTCACGACGCATCAGCCGCGAACGGCCACCGGTGCGCTCGTCCAAAACCGCAGCAACAACGGAGCACAGACCCACCCAGCGCCTGCCGCAGCGACCCTCCGTTGCACAGCTCCTGCACGATGTACAGCTTGTACGCGTCCGCGCCGCCGTCCACCACCGTGATACTCCGGCCCGGGCTGCCGCCACCAGCGGCGGCTCCGTCCTCAGTGCTGGGCGGCTGCTGCATGAGCGGCTTGAGCATGTAGGTGTACGTGGCTGCGATCGGGCGGTGGGGGCAAATGGGTTGGCTAGTAGCACTAACAGGAGGGTGAACGCACAGCTTTTTGGTCGGCGCCCGCTCCCAGACCAGCGCGCCGCCCACCACTCAGCATCTAGACCCCACCCATCACCCACCCACGACGTTCTTGTGCGCCATGCTGAGTGAGATGGCCGCCTCCAGCACCGCCTGTTGCCGCTTCCGGCCCTCCGCCCCCGCCTCCACGTCCGTCACAACCATCGTCTTGACGGCGACGGGTAGCGAGCGCCAGCGGCCCGCGTACACTACGCCGAACGCGCCCCGGCCCAAGACTGTGGAAATCTGCAGATCCGAGCTCCCGCCACCCAGCTCCGCCTGTTGGGGATACGGCCGCAGCGCTCTGGCAATTAAGACACATGGGTGAGAATCTGAGAAAGGACAGGTGTGCTGATGCCTGAAGCCCGATGGGCCCGATGAGAAGCTAACACAAGAGGCAAAAGGAGCAGCCATGGCGTATGTATACATCAATGTATTCATCCTGCAATCAATGCTATCCGCAACTCCAGTGCACGCCTTGCGCAACCCACGCCCATTCCAGTCCCGGCCACGTCCCCGTGCAGCCCTCCGACCTGCAGGGCCCGGATCACCGAAGGCAGGCTGCGCGGATCAGCGGCAGCTGAGCACTCTGCCGCATCGGCCTCCGTGCCCTCGCACCGCCCCAGCTGTTCCCGCAGTTCGGCAAAAAATACCTGCAACGGCGGGGTGCAGCACACAGGCCTGTAAAAAGTGCAGGCAGCGGACGACATGTTTTCTAGCTGGAAGCGCGCTCAGGGCGTTCGCCTATACAAGCCTAGAGCCCGCGTGAGCCAAACACGCGCGTGAATGACCACAAGTGAAGCGGATGGGTGGGCCACACACTCGCTTCCTGAAGGCCTTGCAGACCGCTGTACCCCGGCAATGGCAACCCAGCCACTCACGCTCACGTCCTGCAGAAAGGCCTGGTCGCATTGGGGCTCCGTCCCCGCCGCCAGTGTCACTGCCGCAACCGCGCCCCCAGCGCTGCCGTCAGGTGGGACCCCGGACGGCAGCATTGAGCTGCCCCTGCCACCGGCGTCCGGAGCCGAGGGCTGCGGCTGCCCGCCCGCTGCTGCCCCAATGTGCCGTATTAGCGCCTGCGCCATGGCGGAGCGGTTGGCCTGCGCGCAACACCCAGCCAGAGGCAGGGGCAGCATCCCCGCTCGTGAGTGTATATGGGGCGGTGAGCTCCACTCTTGGTGGTTCTGCCGGACGTCGATGATGGTATGTTCCTGGTGTGAGAGCGATTACGTCATGTGCGTCTGCCCAATGCAACGCGAGTCTCACGGTCCTGACACAAAACTTGCGAGGCGTCCTTTTCCCGACCATGCTCAACCTGTTCAACCTGTTGCTCTAGGTAACCCTCTCCCACGCCGACGACGTCCGACGGGGTCTGGTGCGGGCCGCAACACACCCACCTCAGCGGCAGCTTTGATTGCCCGCGACGGGGGCGAGTCGCCGAGCGGGGTGTCCGTCGTCTCACGCACGAGGGCAGTCGAATCACCGGCCGCTGCTGACAGCGCGCCGCCACCCCGGGCGGCTCCGCTTCCGCCGCCGCAGCTCTTGCGTGGGCCATCTGCTGCTTGAGCGGTACGCAGCCTGCAGCTCTCCCGGCACAGGCCGCCATCGGGCTCTGCATTGCGGGACTCAGCGGAACTGAGGCGCAGCATGACGCACGGGCCTGTTTCCGGCGACGATGCCAAGGCGCGGCCCTCTGCATCATGGCCGCGAGCAAGGGTGCAGCCTTCACGCTGCCGCTGCAGAGCCCTGCGGCGCCGCACCACCACCGCTGCGGCAGCTGCCAGAAAGGCTGACACCACAGCCACGGGGAATGCGATCTCCAGCGGCAGGGCCCATGCGGACCGGCCGTTCGGGCGGTGTTGGGGCGTCTCGTTGGGCGACAACTGGGCGGCTGGGTCAAAGACCAGGATCACACTGTCCCCCGGCACCGTATGGAGGGCCGGCGGGGCCGGAGGACGCAGTTGCGCGGAGGCGTCTCGAGGAGTGGATCTACCCGCCCCAGCCGGCGATGACGTCACTAGAGTTGTAGCTGGCGTGAAGTCGACGTCAATGGCCGTGTTCGCGTCTGTGAAGGTGCGGAGCCGAGCGGGAAAAGGGAGGCGCTACGTCTAGAGCGCGGGGGAGCCACAAGCCGTGTTAAGGGGCAGGTACGGGGCGTTTTCACGTCAAAAAGGGGCACCGCACCTGCGCTTCCCTCGCGCCCGCCCCGCCGGCCTCACCTGCGAGCTCCTGGTACGGCAGCATCAGATCAGGCTGCGGCAGGAGGCTGGCCCCCGGCGGCGCATCCGGCGCCAGTGTGTACGTGATCGTGACGTTGTTGCCGTACCATCCGTAGTGGTGGGCGGAGGCCAGGACCAGCACACCAGACGAGGAGTCTAGGAACAGGGGCTGCGGGCGACAGGTGGACACGAACCAAGATATGTTAATAGTGCGGGATGAAAGGGCCGGGCACCTCCTGCTCAGGGCGCGAAGGCATGGACCACGCCCGGAGAGGCGCGGGCAAGGCACCTACGGTGGTGGCGGCCGCGAAGGCGACCAGAGCGTCGCGCGTGGTGGCGGAGTAGGGTGGCGACGGCGGCAGCGGGAGTGGCGACAGCGGCAGCGGGGGCGGCGATGACGGCGGTGAGGGTGGCGGCGGTGAGTGAGGCCGCGGCGACGGCGGCTCAGGCCGCGGCGGCGGTGCGGGCCAGGGCGGCGGCCACGGGTTGGCCGAGGTCCCTAAGGGAGGAGCGGTGAAGGGAGGATGTTAGGATTTCACATTTGCCTCGAGATTATGGCGCTTGGTTGGTGCTCCGGGGACATAGACGCCACCGGCGCCCCTAGGCTGCTGACCCCGTCACCACACAGGCAGACCCACTGGCGGCACCCTGCGCCCGTTGCACCCCAGGCTGCTGCCTGCGACCAAGCCCGTACAAACCCCTCTCGATGCGCACTTGGCCGCAGAGGGGGCCGCGGCGGCGGTTGCGGTGGCGACGGTGGGGTTGGTGGCGGTTGGGGAGGCAACCCCGGGGGCCGCGGACGCCCCGGGGGCGGCGGCAGCGACGGCGACGGCGGCGCGAAGGCCCGCGGCGGCAGCCGTGGCACTTGCTGCGCCGCTGCCAATGTCTGCGGTGCGCGCTGCGCCAACACTGCCGCCGCCAGCGCTCGCCACTCGGGCTCCGGAACCACCAGGGTCACGTTGTCCAGGAGGAGCAGCGGAGCCGGGTCGCCGGGGGAGGAGCTCCTGCGGCGGATGGGACGAAGGATGGTTGTGGCCAATTCTAAAAGTTAGCATATAGGTCACAGCAAAGGCATTCAGGAACTATCTTGTCTACAGGGATGAGCTGCAAGCCTCGTAAGAACATGTCTGGACAACAGAAGTCCCCATTATGCGGGCGCGATGCGATTTCAGGAGGCGCGTTCAAGTCTAGCTCGGGGGCCTGCTAGTGGCGCGTCATCCCCTCCGTGTGCCCCCCGACGTACGGCACCCCTAACATGTCCCACCCTCACCTGGGCAAGCCGAAGTACCACAGCGGCAGGGTGCTGTTGGCCCAGGCCGCGTCAACACCCTCCAGCGGCGGCCCACTGCCCCCTGGCGCCAGGTTGTACAGCACCAGGTTCCGGAGCCGTAGAGGGGCCGCCAGGCCGAACCGTCCAGCAACACCCTGTCATAGACAGGAGGGCAGCGCCCGCCGCCTTACACATCTATGGATAACCAGCAGGAGACAGCATTGACGCAAAGCGCGTGGTAATAAAAGGTTTGGAACACGGACGGCAAAGCTCAATAGACATATGTCAGCCATGCGTCGACTTTGCTGCCCATCGCGCCTGCACTTGAGAAGCCATTCCAGACCCCACACGCCCCCGCACCTTTAGGTCTGTGAAGGTACGGCCCCCTACCAGCTCAGGCGCGTATCCGCTGATGGTGCACACGTCGCCCGCGGCAGGAGAGCCCGCGCTGCCCGGCCACGCTCCGTACCCGGCTGCCCCCTCCTCCCCGCCAACCGTGATACCGCCCTCCAGGTCCTGGCCCGCGGGCGACACCGTGTCGTCGTGGCGCCTGGTCGCGAGGCATATGTGATGGGACGGGGTTGGCTGCTAGGCCAAGTCAAGGCCCAGAGTACCCTCATGGTTGCTACGCTCGACCCATATGCCCCGTTCGTCCCCATCCCCGCCCACCTCGCCACAAACGTGACGGCCGCCCCGCCCGGCGCCTGGCCGCACACGTGCTCCTGGATCGCCAGCGCCGCCTCCAGACCGGGGGCCACCGCCAGGCCGGAGGGGCCCTGGGGCGGGAAGGGACAGGGGGGCGGAAGGGACGAAGCGGGGGGTATTAAATCATGGCTGGAGGGAGCGGCAAGGGCGACTGGCGCCCGGCAGCGCCGGAGTTGGGCCCGGTAGCACCGGAGTTGGGCGAGGCGGTGCGGGGTCCACGGCGAGAGCACGTGGGGCCCCCGCGCGGCGCTAGTCGGGAACGGCTCCTCCTACTGCAGCCACCGAGGCGAGTCACGGCACTTGCAGGCACCCACTCCCACCCTACATACTGTATCTGTACGACCAAGGCGGCACAAGAAGCATGGGAGAACAACATATGAAAGCTGCAGAAAAAAAGGGAGCCCCTCATACAACCCGAAGGCGCGACATTTCCAGTAGGGCGGGCGGGTTGGCACAAGGACAGGCGGGTAAGACACGCAGATGAGGCGAGGTCCATGCTTCACAGCCCAGAGGGACCAGCTTACCAGCTTCACAGAACTGGACGCTATGGCGTTTGCACACGGGCGCACAATGTAAGGAGCAAGTCAGGAGCGGGTCAGCCGGCTGGTATGACCGCGTGAGCCTGCGTTGCTAACCTGCGCCTGCACCTTGTGACTAGATCCCCCACCAGACCCTGGTACAGCCACCCGCCCTCCCTCCTACCTGCGCCAGCGCCCGCGTCCGGTTGCCGTGCAGCAGCAGCGGCGGCCACACGCGCGACTGCGGCAGCAGCGGCACCGCCCCGGGCAGGGCCGCGTAGGCGGAGGCAGAGAGCAGCGTGCAATTGAGCAACATGACCTGTGGGCAGGAGTCGTGACGGGGAGGGCGGGGCTCTGGTGAGGGGCTCCAGGCAGCAGGGCGGGACCGCGCCCTTTATTAAAGAACGGCTGAGCGGCTATTTGGCTGAATGGGGTAGGACCTTACCGAGGCGATACACCCATACCCGTACCTGGCCCAGCCTCGACCCCTCCAGCCCCCCGAATGCAACGACAGATTCCGCACCCCCTTTCCCTCCGCACCGCTGGCTGCAGCTCCAGCCGCTCCACCACTAGCCACCCGGCGCCGGCCTCTCCCGATGAGCCGCTACGGACCTGCAGCGGGGGCGCAGGGGCGAAACGGACAGAGTGCGGGCACTTGGCGGGCTCGCAGCAAGTTCCCGATGGCAGGCGGGTCCCTCCAGCGTCAGGGGTACTTACGATGTCTGTCTGTCTTAGGCCCTCTTCTCGTGGCGCTTAGAGTGTTGTCCACAACACGCCGATTCAGCACTGCTCGCAAGATTGACGGTAACGCGTAAAACGCCATCCCCGTCGTATTCAACACAGAAGATGCCGTACGAGCGACCAAGCGCCGTGGGGCCCCCGAGGCCCACGCATTCGGCCACGGGCAATGTGGGCTGGCGCGACCACAGGCGCACTGTCCCGGTACGCGGCCTACAGCGCACCTCCGCATGTAGGACGCGGGGCTCATGGCAGTGCCGGCGCTGTGCGGCCCTACCCTCGCCCACGTACGGCGGCATCGCACCTGCACGCTGAGGTTGAAGGTACCGCTTGCGTCCGCCAAGGCAAGGTTGAAGATGGTGCCTCCCCCGGCCGCCTCCGCCCCGCCCCTCAGGAAGGCCACCTCCTCGTCCGGCAGCACCAGAGTGCAGCGAGTGAGGCGAAGCCGGGGGCCCGCTAAGCTCAGAGCACCGCCAGACTGAGGCCTGTGGGCAAGCGGGCGCCAACAACCATCAAATATTATAGGAACGGGGCGGCAGGGAGAGGGGTGGGGTGGGCACAGCAAGGCTACTCCTACATCCTGTTCAGAGGAACTCGACGCCCAGAGCTGCAGGCTGGCTGGTGCGCGAGCGCCATGCACACGCAAACAACACAAGGGACACACGCGCACGGTCAACGGGTCAAGCAAGGAGTCCGGAAAGACACAACAGAAGGTAACACGCCGTTCTATTGGAATGGGGCAGCTTAGGACTGTGGTTCAGCATCAGCGACGTGAACACGACCATGGCGGCTATGCATTGCTCCTATGCCAATGAGTCTCCCCTGCCCGCACCTGACGGCGAAGCTCAGTGCAGCCAGCGCCATCAGGCCTGCCAGGCTGTCCGGGTGGCTCGAGTACGGCAGGTTGACGAGGGTCAAGTCGTACAGGTATGCGAAAGTGGGATTGGCAGTCGTGGGCGGCGGCTCCCATACCCAGGCGTCCTCACGCCCCGCCAGGTCCAGGGTGGTGGCGGCGCCCGGGGGCCCGCAGAGCACCAGCCGACCCGCTTCGCCAAGCGTTGGAAGCTGAGGGGCAGGAACGGAGCGATACACGGGGGAGCAGTGGCGCAGGATGGGTGGCGCAGGGAGATGCGTCCAGCAGGTCTCGCATGTTAAGAGGCGCTTCTGGGTAGCGCGAAGTAAGCGGCGAACACGGTTCTGCCCCGCTCCCACTGCCCCGGACCCCTCTGCCCTGGTCACGGGCCCGGCTGTGCTCTGCCCACTACTCCCTGTGGTCCGTACGCCGAACCTCACGCCGTGGCCCGCACTTCACGCACAGGTCCGAAGGGGCTTTCCGCAAAAGGGCCTCGGGGAGAGATGGAATGTCGTGATGCTGCACAGGGCAACGTAATCACACACCATCGACTACACCCCCGCCACGCACGCACGTGACACTGCCGTACTCACGTCCCAGTAGCCGAAACCCGACGCCAGCGAGATGTTGGAGGTGAGGCTCAGAAACACAGGGCCCCCGGCCGCACTCAGCAGAGATGCGGACGCCCTTCGCAGCTCCTCCGCGCTTTCTCCTCCAGCCCATCCTGAATTGCCACCACCGCCTACACCGCTGCCGTTCGAGGTGCCGCTGCCGCTGCCACCGACCGGCCGTGCCGCGCAGGGGTAGGGCTTCCACAGCCCAGGCCGCAGGGGCCCGTTCACCGTGTCCTGGTCGTCGCACGTGATTCTCACGTCTCTCCAGCGCACCACCCCGCCCCTACCGGGCTCGCCGTCGGGTCCCGGCGCGATGCTGTCCAGCTCCCGAATGACGATCGTGCCGTCGTCCATCGTCACTCCCGGGCTGTGAGGCCACGCCCCGGTGTTGCTGCAGAGACCCGTGAACAGGGACCTCAAGTCTGAGCGTAGTACTATAATGGTGACACTCCGCAGCTCCAGCGTTGCCCCCGCCGGCACGCGAACGATGGCCGAGGGCGCCAGGCCGGCCAGGGATAAGGCCCAGGTGGGCCCCAGGGGCTGATCGATCCCACGGAGATAGAGAGACATAGATAACATGGTAAGCTGTTGGCCTGCGGCCGGGGCCGCAGAATGGTGTCGACGGACGATGGCAAGAGGGGCAGACGGATGGGGGCGGAAGCGGTGAGAGGCTGGGGTAGGGCGACAAAGGAAAGGGGAGGCAGGGAGTACACAGGGCGACCCATGGCGCACGGCGTCGCTCTCCCCTGGCGTCGCTGTGGACTGCTGCCAGCAGCAAATGCATTGCAATTGTGCGACATGGCTCTGGCGATGGCACCAGAGGCAGGAACAGCATGTTTCATTGTCTTCATTACAGGCTTTGATACACCGGCGATTAGAGCCGCCACGCGGACCCCGCAGCTACGCTTGCACGCATTTGGCACGTGCCGGCATACCCACGGGCATACCGGGTTGCAGCACCAGCATGGGACCGAAGAGGCTGAGCGCTAAGTTGAGTCCCGTCCAGTCCATTACTGTGTAGTTGTAGTCGTCGGGCGGGGAGGGCGCGGGGGGCGGAGGCAGCGGGGGCAGGGGCAGCGGGGGCGGCGGAGCAGCCACAACCGAGCCTCCATTCCAGACGATTAGTGAGCCGCCGCTGTGCATGTCGTCCCAGTTATCTGTAGGTCGATAGGCTAGAAGCCAGTCTGGAACTTGGGCGCCCTTCCCCACGAGCACCCAAGACGTGGCGTCTTCGGGCAGTTGGATGACCCTCCGGATTCTTGCGTCGTGGGTCTTGAGGGACACGAGGCCCCCCGGCAGGGACTCCCCGGCGCCCAGCAGCTGGTCCACGAAAAGCGGTTTGCCAGTCTCCATAACCACTTGCGCATGCAGGGGGCGAGAGCGCGACAACAGCACGAAAAACATACGGAACAGCAGATGCAGGCGCGCCTTTGCGGGCGCAGCCCCGCGACCTGCAGTGCGCAGAACCCATGAAAACGTTTCGACCGCAGACAGTTTATACGCCGCTCCTGGTAGGCCTCTAATGTGCTCTAAATGATTTCAGCCCCTTACGGCGCTTCCCACCTGCTGCTGCGTGCCTCAGTAAAGCGCCCATGCGGAGCGACACCGACTAGGTGAAACCAACTGGGATCAGTATTAAATTTAAGATGTGAGCAAACACCGTGATGGGACTCTGTACGTATGATGTTCCGTATCGTGGGGGCCCGAACCCGCAAACGAGTCGACGCTGCAAGCAAGCCTACCAAACTATGCCAACAACATGTCATAAAGGCGTTCCAAATGTGCAGCGCTACGCTTCGGTACCGGCCTCTGGTTCGCTCCTGTACTTCAACGCTCCGACCATAGTCATGCTAGCGTGGGATTGGCCGCCGGACTCTCCACGCAAGACCTATCCGTACCCAAGCACGCTCGGGTACCACTCCCGGTACCCTCGTGCGCCAGCCGGTTGAGTCAGCCCCCAATGGCCCGCCCTTCCTTTATATAAGCGTTTAATATCATACATACAACCAGTATTAACAATTCTGGGGGCGTAACGCGACTGTCTCCAATGTCGACCCCGCCGACCATATGCGAGAACACCTTCTACAGCTTCTACGCCTTGCAAAGCTGCACAACCTTCCTTTAAAATGCTCAGCGGCTGTAGTCAAAAGGCTGTTTCGCAAGGGAAAGCACAAATCTCCGCTATGCCGCATAACTGTCGCCAACTGCCCCTCTGCTGGAAGCCCTGGAACCTGGAAGGTAGATTTCAATCCCAATAAAGCAGGAATATCACATTTTAGGTGCCTAAATTGGTTAGGATGAGTATTTGCGTGCGGGACCCTCTATGAGACCTCCGCCTTGCGAAATGCAGGCTGTTTTCGCGAGTTGGGCCTCCCGCTCCGTTCCAAGGCCCCTGAGCACACGTGCAACTTTTATGATGCTGCAGTTGTGCGATTTACTTGGTTTTTAGCGGGTTGGACATGGTTCATCTGGCACCGTGACCCACCGACCCGCACTGTGGTTTGGTCCGCCCTAGGCTGGCACAAGCTTCAGACAAGCCCACAAACACTCGTATATGTTTATAAAAGCATACTGAACACAACTGGTACTGCATGGGCGGGTCTAACAGTAGTTGGTTAACGACTTTGTGCTTGCACACCCCTAGTACTGCAGGACCTGTACGGCACAGTTAAAACTAGTATCGGAGCACAGGACCGTAGCAGGCCGCAATTTCGCACCGCGAGGACGCTACCACAGCTTTCCCAGCCTCCGATGGTGATTTTAAAGATTAGGTATATGCCCTCAAAATTTGGCAGCCCCGGCCGGGAGTGGTACCCGGGTGCCCAAGCACAACCCACTGCTTACTACTGATTGCGGGCGGGTGAGATTTGCGCGGACGAGATGGTTAAGCCTCTCGTACGCCGGGAGTCTTCGGATCTTTGATGATTCTTGGGCGTTTAATATACTGTTGCGCTACGTCGCCGCGCTGCTGAACAAACAGTCACTGCCTGGTCTCGCTCCCTCTTTGTAAGGGGCTACGTGAGTACCTTTCTGCCCATCAGCAATGGGTGGGGTGAGTTCCGATTCATGCGTCTGCCGTGCCGGCCATGGTATCAGCCCACGGGTCGACCTGCGTGGACAGCTCCCCCTGCTGTTGTTTGTCGTTCTGGGGGGGGGACACGGCCGTTACCCTCGGGTACGCCCGTAGCCCGTCTTCCGTGTCACAAGGTCGGACTCCCCAAATCACACGGCGCACGCCGCTGGGGCGGGAGGGTGGGGGCGCGCGACGTGATGTGCCCGTCCCAGCGTGATAAACTCGACTGTACATGTAATGACATGTACAAGCTCAAGTAATGCCCTCGGTGAGCTTGCTAGGTGTATTGCCGCCGTACGCGGTTGGCCGAGCATTTCAGTGTCGGTCACTCTGTACTTCAAACGCTCCGGCCGCACTCAGCCTAGCGTGGGAGTGGCCACCGGCCTCTCGACGCAAGGCCTACCCGTACCCACGCACAACCCACTGCCGACCCAAACCGCTGTGCGGCATTCGTGGTGGCGCAGCGGGAGGAGGGGCTGACGGGCCCCGCCGCTGTCAGCCGCCAGCGCGGTGGGAGGAGCGTCAGACGGGCCCCGCAGCTGTCGGCCGGCGGTGCGGTGGGAGGAGGGGCAGGCGGCCCCGCAGCTGTCAGCCGCCAGCGCGGCGGGAGGAGGAGAAGAGGGCCCCGCAGCTGTCGGCCGCCTGCGCAGCGGGAGGAGGGGCAGACGGCCCCGCAGCTGTCGGCCGTTGGTGCGGCGGGAGGAGGGCGGGGCAGACGGCCCCGCAGCTGCCAGACGCCAGCGCGGCAGACGATTTCTCTTTTTGAGGTACATACATCGAAGGCGCCATGTTTCCAGCAGGGCGGCTGGGCACACGGCATGGCAGGCGAAGGTAACGAGCGAGCAGACGGGCCTTTAGGAGTGCACTCAGTCACACGTGCTAACCGATTGATTGGGATATGCAATATTGGGGCACATTGCATACGAAAGGCAGTACATAGCCAGATACAGAGAAGCAGGTTTCTCCAGGTCACAATCCAGATCAAACAGACCACATTGCTAAAGGAGGCGTCCTCAGGACGATTGTGCAAGGCAAACGTCCTGAGGACTCCTCGTTCCGGGACGAACGTCACATGTCTTGCTCTGTACCCGCCCGCCCTAATGGAAACGTCGCGCCTTCGGGCGTGTATGACCGTAGAGGCGGGCTCCCTCTTTCTCTGCAGATTTCTCTTTTTTCGCAAAGAATGGCGTTGGCAGGGAGCTGCTGGCGTGCTATCAGTGTCAGCAGGGTTCCTAACCGCCGCCGCGCTGCAGCGCTGCAGCGCCAAGCAAGGTCCCGTACCCGCGTGGCTGGCTGGCACGCGTCGGGGGACATTACTGCGCCATCCATACCTTGTGCAATAGTAGCCACTTGGCGGTAGCTTAGAGCTTGACGAAGCTGGCAATGTATGGCATTTTAGCAACAGCATTTGCTCTCGTTCTCCCTGCTGCGCCTGCCTGACATGCATTAAGCAAGCAAGCTCAGTAATCAACCAACCGGACTCCGTCCACATCGTGCGCAACAGTAGTCAGTGCCGTGTCTGTCGATACTGTACGCAGGACTGTCTTAACTGACGAAGATGCCGAGGACATGCGAACCTGGGAAGTTTGGCCGACTGCAAGGCTTTTCACCTGCGCCCTGGGGCCAGGGCCCTGCGGCCTGCGATGCACGTTAAGGGCTGTTGGATGATGCTACGCGGATACCACTCCGCCGCTCCTGGGCAGATTTGGGTCCTGATGTAGTAGCATGCCTTAGAATTCATTGCACAACGCTAGCTGCAAGGAAGGGAAGGCGCCTCCTACTCATCTAGTGCTCCCTCTTTCTGTGCAGGTTTCTCCTTTTTTTCTCGGGGCGGGCAATCTACAACCGGCTCATGCGCCTTGTATGTGGGCTTGGATGAACTGGGCGGGCTCCGGTGCTTGGGTGGGACTGGGTGGCTGCGGGGTGGCTGCGAGGTACAAGGGGGATTTGGGGGCCTTCCTGGGGCTGGCTTGGGCGACGGTGGGATGGGGCTTGGAGCCGGGCTGGGCGTTGTTGACGGCGAGGCCGAGCGAAGGTGGGGGCCTGGGCGATGGGCTGGGCGATGGGGACGGGCGCGCGGGGACGGAGAGGGTCTGGGCGTCTGGATGGGCGATGGGCAGCTGAGCGATGGGTGCGGGGAAGGGCAGGGCGACAGCAGGGACGGGGGAGAGCCGGGTGACCGCTGGCACAGTGCCGCACAGGCATGATGCGCAGCAGGCGTACGTGTGGCCGCTTCCTCTCCGTCTGTCTTGTGCGGCTGTATGTGCAGGCATGTCGGGTCGCGGCCACGATCGAAGAAAGCGTGAACATGACCTGCTCCCCCGGCGCCGACTCCGCCAGCTGCGGCAGCGCGCTCCCCTTCATGCCCTCGGGCTGGGGCAGCCGTGCATCGGCCGTGGCCATCCTGTACGACATGCCTGGGTACACCCTGTGCAAGACCCTCAGCGGCGGCGTGACCCCGGCTGGAGGTGAGCTGGAACGATGAATGCATTTTGTTTAACATAAGCTTGAGGGCGGTATGCAGGTGCTCCATCGCACGGAAGGCACTCGGCACAAGATCTGCCTCAGCCTCAGCCCTGGGCTCCGGCAGGCGCCCAGGGGGGCTTGGCTGGCGTGTGGATAGCCCGTGTCATTCTTGGTACCGGTACACGCTGCTGCTGGTTGCCATCCCTGGGCGTATGTAAGGGTTTGTGCGTGTGCGTATGTGATATTTCACACATGGAACGCGACGATGCTGTACCAGTATAGCGAGAATGTCGTACACATCGGTACTGTCCGACGGGTCATTCCGATCACCAGGGCGTCCGCGCCTCCAGTTAAAGACGGTGCTTCTTCTTGTCTACCGTGCCGGCCGAAGATGGTTCCTTACGGCTGGCAAGCAAGGCACCCGCGAGTACTCGCCGCCACTCTTCTTTAACTCGAGAGGCCAATTCTCAGCCCTCTCCTCCAGTACACAACGAACGCGACGGCCCTTAACGGTCCTGTGTCACTCGTGGAGTGCGGCTTTGGTCGATGCACGGTACCCTGCCTCAAACTGTCGCGCCGATCATGGGCCTTGAGCCCTTGACATGCTGACGCGGGCGCATTGGGACATAATACGTGCGTACCAGAAGTCGGAGGGTCTCAGCCCTGTAGCCCCTAACATAGCTGTAGCGCCAACCCAGCAACCAAAGCTGCGGGCGGGCGAGCGGGGCAATCTGTGTCCGGGTGCTCATTCGGACAGATAGACTTCGGTACAGTACCCCCGACACTGGGGGATCCGGCCGGCCACCGTGCGCATAGTCCGCACGAACCGGCAGTTGTCAACCAGTCAGGCGCCGCGATATCTCCACATGGTGTCATGACAGGCTTTGTTGCCGCAAAGACCACATACCAATCAAGCGAGCCCAGTGCACACGACGCTCCATCGCCGCGCGCTAACCTTGCCCCTCCGCCTACCCATGCAACCTCGCACCACCTGCAGGGTGGATCGACCGTTCCTCCATGGCCCCCATTCTTCGGCTTTCCTGGCGCACGCCCCAAAGTTGATTTCGAAACGCTGCCGCTCTTCCTCCGTACAGGCCTCAGCGGGCGCAGACCTTTCCCGCTCACGCACGCACCTATGTGCCTGCCGACAGGCCAAAAACCGAACCGTAACATCAACTGTCAGCTCCAATTGAGGCGAAAAATGAAGGCACGAAAGCCGAGTGTACGCAACATGGTGGTGGTAAGAACGTTTCTTACGAAACACAACGATGATTGCAGGCAAGAACGCAAGCGCACGACGCATTCAGGGCCTCCAAACAAAGACAGAACAAGAGTAGCTGGAGCAGTCGTTGAGATTCACAACACTGACAAAACACAACGCAACGTGACCAGCCGTTCCGGCCTTATAAGTGTGTTTGCGCGCCTGAGTGACCCGTGGGTCACTTCCAACAGCACAACTGGCAAACCAAACGAGTCACCCCGCTACCTGGTCGGCTTTGAGGACCAACCACTGCTCAGTTAGCATAGGCATCTTTTTGGACCGGCTGATCCTTCACCTGCTACATATTCAACTGCCAACTTGCTTGCGACGAGTCAACACAACCAGATAGTTAGGAATGCAGGCGGATAGATATGAATTACGGACGCGTAAATTGGATGCCCGCCACAGAGTACATCACTAACCAAGTACCGTAGTTCTCTCCACGTCCGACCTGCCTCTCATAATCAGGTTGCAAATGTTATAGCAACCGAACCCCCGCCACAATGCAATGTGTCGTCCATTTGACACCGACCACCATTCAATGATATGAAGACGCGTAGTTTCAACTGGGAGCGAATGGCCTCACAGACGTGAAGACAAGCGACCGGTACGGCCGGGGCAGTGGCCTCACCACCAACGCGGGTTGCCCTTTCGTAACCCCTCGGCCGCGCGCTTGCCCGCTCACCGGCGCACATCCGCGCTCGCTCGCTCAGTCGACGTGACGTTATGATGTGCAATGCATCGGAGTGATGCTTGGCGCTGATACGCAGCGTAGTACAGTACAGCGCCATGCTGGGCTGCAGTGTTCAATCGATTGAGGCGTAGGTGAGCTGATGCAGCAGGCCATGCCAGAACTGGACCTGCCGCGCGTCGCCGGCATGAACTCGTCATGGGGACGCGGACAGCTCGTACCGAGCGAACCCCTACCGTTGCACGTCTGTGGACATGTTGGCGTCTAACATCTTTTGGAGCCTGGTTACTATAGTTGCAAATGCAGGCCTGACACTGGGATCAGGCGCGAAGCAGCTCGCAGTCAGTAGCGCGTATTCGTCATCGGCTGTCAACGCCATGTCCTGCAACCCGCAGAGAGAAGGCAAGGAGGCGGTTACGGTGGACAGACAGCGCGTGCATCATTTCACAGAAGCATAACTCACAAAAGCAGCGATCCCACATCGCACCCGACCAGTCTGCACTCACAGCACATTGCACACTACTCGCCTGGAGCATCAAAGTGCACAGCGTCCGATATTCCATCTTGGCGGGGCCGCTGCCCGCGAGCATGGCCGCCAAGGTGGCGGCGATTTCCTCGAATGTGCACCCGTAAAAGAACTCGATGAGCATGATGCCGTACGACCACACATCCGAGCCCTGGGACAGCCGCCCGTGCAGCGCGACCTGCAATGAGCGAGGCAGCACGTATGCGGGGGAGGGTCTTGAGGGTCTTGAGGGGGAGGGTCTTGATAGGCACCGGAATCGTCGGGGCGGCGCTCGTGCTGGATGGTGCGTCTCGTGTATGTGTCAACCGGGAACCGGGTGAATGACATCTCGGCATAGGGTCGCCCGCCGCAGCAACAGTAATCATTAAGCAGCTACGCACGCACAGGCCTGCCTGCCGCCTGGGTCGCTGTACCACGTCTATCTCTGTGTAGTGCCCACCATGAACAACGCCACAGAGGTATCGCACTTTGCTGCCGCATGGTGCGGCAGGCCACATCACTTCATGCCATACCATACCAGAAGGTAGGTAAGCTGGGCCCGACGACCCAGCTCCCATGGGTTGGAATATCCTTTCTCTAACTCACGAACATCGCATGAAGGGCGCACTGGGCTGCCAACTGCCAACTGCCAAGACGCTTACCTCAGGGGCGACTCGCGCGGGTGTGCCCTGGTATCGCTTGGACTGGTGGGTCGCGTCCTCTGACAGCGGCAGGCTCAGCCCGAAGTCCGCCACCTTGGCGGTAAGGGCCGGCAAGGCGGGGTCGCGGGTGGATGCCAGGGCGGAGATAGTGTGGAGGGAGGCGGGGCCGGGGCACGGCGCAGTGGCGTCCCCTACCACCAGCAACACGTTGTCTGTGGGCGAGGCACAGCGAGGGTCGCAGCGGGGTGCTCAGTTACATTGCCTCAACAATGCTTCTGGCTACCACGCAACCAAGCAAACGCACAGCCATCTATGCTCGATTCAAGGACAGCAAAGGTCGCTCAGCGCACCCACCCGGCTTGAGGTCTCCGTGCACGATGCGGCACGCGTGCACGTGCGCCACGCCCCGCGCCACGTCCAGGGCCAGGCGCAGGGCCAGCAGCCGGCCCGAGCCGCCGCTGCGCACGCTGCCGGCCACGCCGTAAGCTGGGGGGGGGGGGTTGAGGGCGTCAGGGTGGAGTGGTTCGAGACACTGCCATATTCCGAAGGTCAGAAGGTATCTGTTGGCGGTACGGTGCTCCAGGCATTCAGTAGCACTCCAACAGTGGGCCGAGCTGGGTAAGGAGACCATAGTCACACGTGCCACGAGATTCAAAGTCCGATCACTCTCAGTAGGGCTCAGTGTTCATGGCACGGGGAGGAGAGGCGGCAGCGCCTGCGGTACCCGAACTGCGCAGCCAAGGGACCCAACACAGCACCTACACCAGCAGGCAGCGGTGGAGCGCAAGCATCCCCCTCCCACGGCAAAGGAGCATGGGGCCAAGGACTTCCGCACGACATGCACGCTGTCACGGCGCATCAGCCGCGTCTGGTTGCCGGCAGTACGGCTGCACGGCAGCACAGACCCACCCAGCGCCTGCCGCAGCGACCCTCCGTTGCACAGCTCCTGCACGATGTACAGCTTGTACGCGTCCGCGCCGCCGTCCGCAACCGTGATCTCGTTTGGGCCGGCACTCCGGTCATGGCTGCCGCCACCATCTGCGGCTCCGTCCACGGCGCTGGGCGGCTGCTGCACGAGCGGCTTGAGCAGGTAGGTGTACGTGGCTGCGGTCGGGCGGCGGGGCCAAATAGGTTGGCGTGTAGTACGAGCTGGCGGGTCAACAGGCAAATCGGCCAGCTCCATGCTGTAGCCGATCTGCGACCACTCCCAGCCCAGCGCGCCGCACCGCCATTCGGCATCCACATCCCACCCATCACCCACCCACGACGTTCTCGTGCGCCATGCTGAGTGAGATGGCCGCCTCCAGCACCGCCTGCTGCTGCTTCCGACCTTCCGCCCCCGCCTCCACGTCCGTCACAACCATCGTCTTGACGGCGACGGGCAGCGAGCGCCACCGGCCGGTGTACACAACGCCGAACGCGCCGCGGCCCAGGACGGAGGACACCTGCAGGTCCGAGCTCCCGCAGCCCAGCTCCGCCTGTTGGGGACATAACCGAGCGGCACTTCGGCGACCGAGACAATACTTGGGCGAGGGTTACGTTAGTGCATGGTACGACTTGCTACCTGGACAGAACACCACACCATGGCGCCAGGAGCCGGCATGGCGTGTGCATGCTAGTAGCGTCTATTCGAATATTTATGCTGTACCGGTATAGCGATTATGTCGTACATGCTGTACGACGGGTCGTTCGGGTCACCATCCTCGCGTCCACCGGGTCACCACGTCCTCGCCTCCTGTTGAAGACGATGCTTCGTCTCCACCCGTGTCTACCCGCAACTCCACCTCATGCCATGCGCAATCCGCTCCCCACCCCGGTTCGGGCCGTTCCCTAAGCCATACTCCCGCGCCTCGTCCCGACCTGCAGCGCCTGGATCACTGATTGCAGGCTGCGTGGCCCAGCCGGAGGGAAGCACTCGGCCGCACCCATCTGCATCCACTCGGATCGCCCCAGCCGTTCCTGCAGCTCGGAAAAGTATACCTGCAACGGCGGGGCGCCACACACAAGCTTTCGTTACCGCAAGCAGGGGACGGTTCAATTGGTTGGCGGCGGCAGGTCGTTCGCTCGCAGTAGCAATCCGTTCCCGTGTCCTTAGCTACGCCGGCCCCATGTTCCTACAGGCCTTGCAGACCGCTGTACCCCGGCAATGGCAACCCAGCCACTCACGCTCACGTCCTGCAGAAAGGCCTGGTTGCATTGGGGCTCCGTCCCCGCCGCCAGTGTCACTGCCGCGACCGCGCCCCCAGCGCTGCCGTCAGGTGGGACCCTGGGCGGCAGCAGTGAGCCGCCCCTGCCACCGGCATCCGGAGCCGAGGGCTGCGGCTGCCCGCCCGCTGTTGCCTCAATCTGCCGCATTAGCGCCTGCGCCATGGCGGAGCGGTTGGCCTGCGCGCAACACCCAGACAGCGGTAGAGGCAGATATGGGGCTGTGAGCTCCACTCTTTGTGGTTGTGCCGGACGTCGATGATGGTCTGTTCCTGGTGTGAGAGCGATTACGTCATGTGCGTCTGCCCAATGCACGGCAGGTCCCACGGTCCTGAAACAACTTGTGAGGTGTTCTTTTCCCGACCATGCTCAACCTGTTCAACCTGTTGCTCTTGGTAACCCTCTCCCACGCCGACGACGTCCGACGGGCTCTGGTGCGGGACTCATTGTGCGATTCGATCACCTTCAACACATGCCCTCCGCCTGACACAGAGGTTTACCCGTAGTGCGTGCTTCACCCGTGGCGCACAGCACGAACGGTGCGTACCCCCTCTTCTGCACAAGGCCGCCACAAGCTCGTTCGTGCGATTTGGCGTTAGGCATTGCTACCCAGTTTGTTGCTTAGTTCCGTCTTCGCTACGCTCTCCCGCGCCCCCCGCCCCAACAAACTGCTGTGCAACAACACAGCAAATTTTCCCACCTCAGCGGCAGCTTTGATTGACCGGGGCGGGAGTGACTCGATGAGCGCGGTGGCCGTTGTTCCACACACAAAGGCAGTCGACGCAGTGGAAGCAACGGTCTCTGTGCCAGTGTCCTTGTCAGTGGTTGACTCCTGCGCCATGGGGTGGCCCTTGGGTAAGTCATCGCAAAGCGAGACGGCCTTGCTCCCGGCTGCTGCTGACAGCGCGCCGCCACCCCGGGCGGCTCCGCTTCCGCCGCCGCAGCTCTTGCGTGGGCCATCTGCTGCTTGAGCGGTACACAGCCTGCAGCTCTCCCGGCACAGGCCGCCATCGGCCTCCGTCCCACGGGACTCAGCAGAACTGAGGCGCAGCATGACGCACGGGCCTGGTTCCGGCGATGATGCCAAGGCGCCGCCCTCTGCATCATGGCCGCGAGCAAGGGTGCAGCCTTCACGCTGCCGCTGCAGAGCCCTGCGGCGCCGCACCACCACCACTGCCAACGCTGCGGCAGCTGCCAGAAAGGCTGACACCACAGCCACGGGGAGTGCAACCTCCAGCGACAGGGCCCATGCGGGCCGGCCGTTCGGGCGGTGTTGGGGCGTCTCGTTGGGCGACGACTGGGCAGCTGGGTCAAAGACCAGGACCACACTGTCCCCCGGCACTGTATGGAGGGCCGGGGGTGGAGGTGGCTGCGCGGAGGCGTCTCGGGGAGTGGATCTACCCGCCCCAGCCCGCGATGACGTCACCAGGGTTGTAGCTGGCGTGAAGTCGACGTCAATGGCCGTGTTCGCGTCTGTGAGGGTGTGGGGCCGGGCGGGGAAAGGAAGGCGGCATGTGTCTGGAGCTGGGCTGAGCCACAAGCGGTGATGGGGGTCTGAACCCAGGGTGGGCCAGTTGCGAACGGGCACCGCATTCAGGCATGCGCCCGCCCCGCCGGCCCCACCTGCGAGCTCCTGGTACGGCAGCCTCAGCTCGGGGTACGGCAGGAGGCTGGCCCTCGGCGGCGCGTCCGGCGGCAGTGCGTATGTGACGGTCACGTGTGTGCCGTACCATCCGTAGTGGCGGACCGAGGCCAGGACCAGCACTCCGGAGCCGGAATCCAACGACAGCGGCTGCAGGGCGGCAGGGGGAGACTCGCCGGGACGAGTCAGCCGTGCGGAATGGTCCCGGGAGCAAGGCGGCCTCGTGAACCCATCATGCCCACACACAGGACGCACAAGCCCAGCTTACGGCATGTCCTACTGCACAACCCGGGGCAACCACGGGGTGAGGCAGAACGACAAAGCAAGAGGAGGACTGTGGCGAGGGCCTGGCACCGATACAACAGGTGCGGAGAGACACTCGTGGGGTGAGGCAGAAGAACCAGGGAAGGAGAGGGCCCGGCACCTTCTCAGGAAATTATGGCATGGACCACGCCCAGAGAGGCACGCAGTTGGATTGACGGGGGAAGGCACCTACGGTGGAGGCGGCCGCGAAGGCGAGCAGCGCGTCGCGCGTTGTGGCGGAGTAGGGCGGCGACGGCGGCAGCGGGGGCGGCGATGGCGGCGGTGAGGGTGGCGGCGGTGAGGGAGGGCGCGGCGACGGCGGCCCAGGCCGCTGCGGCGGTGCGGGCCAGGGCGGCGGCCACGGGTTGACCGAGGTCCCTGAGGGAGGAGCGGTGCAGGGAGGGTGTTGGGGCTTCACATCATGCTCCGAAATCATGGCGCTTGGTTGGTGCTCCGGGGACATAGACGCCATCGGCGCGCCTAGGCGGCCGACCCCGTCACCACACAGGCAGACCCACTGGCGGCACCGTTGCACCCCAGGCTGCTGCCTGCGACCAAGCCCGTCAAAGCCCCTCCGCGTGCGTACTTGGCCGTGGAGGGGGCCTCGGAGGCGGTGGCGATGGCGACGGTGGGGTTGGTGGCGGGAGGGGCGGCATGCCTGGAGGCTGGGGCCGCCCCGGAGGCGGCGGCAGCGACGGCGACGGCGGCGCGTAGGCGCGCTGCAGCGGCGACCTCGGAGCTCGCTGCGCCGCCGCCAGGGTCTGCGGCGCGTGGCGCATCAGCACCGCCGCCGCCAGCGCCCGCCACTCGGGCTCCGGAACCACCAGGGTCACGTTGTCCAGGAGAAGCAGCGGAGTCGGGTCGCCGGGGGGAGCGCTCCTGCGGCGGGGGACACCCATGGAAATAACCGCATAAGTATACTGAGGACACAAGCGTTCACACGGTGTCCACCGACGTCTGCGCAATACTCCCATATTGTGGTACCGATAGTAATTGTGGCGCAATACTATTTAAGCAGTTGCAATACCAACGCTGAGCATTATGAGGGTGCAATGCGGTGTCAGGAGGCGCGGTCAAGTCTAGCTTGAGGCCTGCTGGTTGCGCGTCATTCCCTCCGTGTGCCCCCCGACGTACGGCACCCCTGACACGTCCCACCCTCACCTGGGCAAGCTGAAGTACCACAGCGGCAGGGAGCTGTTGGCCCAGGCCGCGTCACCACCCTCCAGCGGCGGCCCACTGCCCCCCAGCGCTAGGTTGTACAGCACCAGGTTCCGGAGCCGTAGCGGGGCCGCCAGGCCGAACCGTCCAGCAACACCCTGTCATGAACAGAAGGGCTGTGCACGCCGCCTTACACATCGATGGACAACCAGAAGGAGACAGCATTGCAGCAAGGTGCACCAAAGAAAGGTTGGCATGCGCACCGCAAGATCCGGCCGATGCACGTCGACACTTGATTCAACCCCGCTGCGCATTCGTGATTGCCATCTTGCTCCAGGACTTACACTCCAACCGCCCTAACCCGCACCTTGAGGTTTGTAAAGGTGCGGCCAGCCGTCAGCTCAGGCGCGTATCCGCTGACGGTGCACACGTCGCCCGCGGCAGGAGAACTCGGACTGCCCAGCCCGGCTCCGGGCCTGGCGGCCTCCTCCCCGCTGACCGTGATGCCGCCCTCCAGGTCCTGGCCCGCGGGTGACACCGTGTCGTCGTGGCGCCTGGGCGCGAGGCATATGTGATGGGACGGGGTTGGCGGGAGGCCATGACAAGACAAGGCCCAGGTTAGCCGCATGGAAATCACATGGAGGACACGCCCAAGTCCCTCGCGAGGCAGCCAACCAGTCAACCGACCCAGTCCACCATGCCGCATGGAGATCCCATGCATGCGACGCGCGACTGCGCTCAGTGGCAGTCCCCTGGGCACTTCAAGCGGCATCCAGGAAGCCTGAATCAATACTACTTAACACAGTATGCAGTACGTAGTAATCGCTCTGTGAGGCAGCTGGCCGCAGAATCGCTGGACCAAGGTCTCTGGGGGTGCAATGGTCAACTGCCTGGCGGCGCAGTTGTAGCCGTACCAAAGCCTGTAGCTCAGATCACGCTCGGCACCCCCCGGTTCCATAAACAGTGGGCCAGCAAGAGTGGTCTCGGTGACGGATGACCCATGGCACACGCCTTTGCTTTCGCTCGTTTTGTCAGCCTAGCCACGCGTGCCCTCCACCTCCACCTCCACATTCACGGCCTGCATGGACTTCACGGGGCTCATTCCTTCCCCGAGCTTTCTATGAACCTAGTCTTTCTATTTGTCCTTCTCAGGAATTCGCACTCGACCCAGCCCACCGACCCATGCGGGGAGCTGCGCTCGGCCCCGACGCCCCGTTCGTCCCCATCCCCGCCCACCTCCCCACGAACGTGACGGCCGCCCCGCCCGGCGCCTGGCCGCACACGTGCTCCTGGCCCGCCAGCGCCGCCTCCAGACCGGGGGCCACCGCCAGGCCGGAGGGGCCCTGGGGCGGGGGAGGGACAAGGGGTACAAATTCATGGACATAGAGGCGAAAAGAGGGCTAAGCTAGGCCCGGCAACGCGGTAGAAGCCAGGCGGCGCGGGGTCCACGGCACGAGCATGCGAGGGCCCCGCGCGGCCCTGGTCGGGAACGGCGCCCCTTACCATAGCCACCGAGAAGCGAGGCACGGCCCATCTGCCACCACCTTCACATCTCCGCATGACCAGGGCGGCGTGCGAGGCGTGCAGTGGAGATTGCACTCGGGCGCACTGGGTGAGGAGCCACGGTCTGAGCCAACAACTGGCACGGCCCAGTGAGCCTGCACGGCGCCCCGGTGCGTGTCTGCCCAGAAGAACCGCTTCCGTTAGCCCGTCACACCCACCCAAACCCGCGCGCGCCCGCACCTGCGCCAGCGCCCGCGTCCGGTTGCCGTGCAGCAGCAGCGGTGGCCACACACGCAACTGCGGCAGCAGCGGCACCGCCCCGGGCAGGGCCGCGTAGGCGGAGGCGGAGAGCAGCGTGCAGTTGAGCAGCACAACCTGAGCGAGGTAGGGAGGCCACGGAGCAAAGGGCGCGGCTCTGGCCAGGAACCTCGGGCGGCCGGTCGGGAGCGAGCCCTCTCTACTGAACGGCTGAGCGTTCGTGGTGGCGTCAGGTGATACCCGTACCCATACCCGTACCCGTACCAGCCCCAGCCTCGACACTCCCAACCCGCTCAACGCAAAAACACCACCTTCCCCTCGCTGCCCTCCGCACACCGCTGGCTGTAGCTCCAGCCGCTCCACCACCAGCCACCCGGCGCCGGCCTCTGCTGCGGACACGCTAGGGACCTGCAGATGGGGCGAAGGGGCACGTGATGGATTTGCTTCTAGCCCTCTCCACAACATGCCGATTCAGCAGTGCCCACTACATTTCTGTTGAAGCGCAAGACTTCCTCCGCGCCGTACTTGATGCAGATAGATGCTGTGCGAGCGGTCAAGCGCCACAGGGGGGAGGGCGGGTCCACGCAAGCCCACGCACGACCAGCACGGCCACGCATGGGGCCACGGGCAGTGTGGGCTGGCGCGACCACAGGCGCACTGTCCCGGTACGCGGCCTACAGCACACCTCCGCATGTAGGACGCGGGGCTCAAGGCAGTGACCGGCGCTGTGCGGCCCTACCTTCGCCCTCGTACGGCGGTATCGCACCTGCATGCTGAGATTCAAGGTACCGCGTGCGTCCGCCAAGGCAAGGTTGAAAACTGTCGCTGCCCCGGCCGCCTCCGCCCTGCCCTTCAGGTAGGCCACCTCCTCGTCCGGCAGCACCAGCGTGCAGCGAGTGAGGCGCAGCCGGGGTCCCGCTAAGCTCAAAGCACCGCCAGACTGAGGCCTGTGGGCGAGCGGGCGCCAACAACCATCAAAAATTATAGGAACGGGACGGCAGGGCGAGGGTTGGGGTGGGCACAGAAGGGCTTCGCTTCTGTCCTGTTCGATGGAACTCGGCGTCCAGAGCTGCAGGTACTCCAGCGACCGAGCGGGCACACACGCAAACAACACAAGGGACACAAGGGGCACACGCGCACGGTCAACGGGTCAAGCAAGGAGTCCGGAAAGACACAACAGAAGGTAACATGTCGTTCTACCGGAATGGGGCAGCGTGTGACTGTGGTTCAGCATCAGCGACGTGAACACGACCATGGCGGCTATGCATTGCTCCTATGCCAATGATTCTACCCTGCCCGCACCTGACGGCGAAGCTCAGTGCAGCCAGCGCCATCAGGCCTGACAGGCTGTCCGGGTGGCTCGAGTACGGCAGGTTGACGAGGGTCAAGTCGTACAGGTATGCGAAAGTGGGGTTGGCGGTCGAGGGCGGCGGCTCCCACACCCAGGCGTCCTCACGCCCCGCCAGGTCCAGGGTGGTTGCGGCGCCCGGGGAGCCGCGGAGCACCAGCCGACCCGCCTCGCCAAGCGTTGGAACCTGAGGGGCAGGAACGGAGCGATACACGGGGGAGCAGTGGCGCAGGATGGGTGGCGCAGGGAGATGCGTCCAGCAGGTCTCGCATGTTAAGAGGCGCTTCTGGGTAGCGCGAAGTAAGCGGCGAACACGGTTCTGCCCCGCTCCCACTGCCCCGGACCCCTCTGCCCTGGTCACGGGCCCGGCTGTGCTCTGCCCACTAATCCCTGTGGTCCGTACGCCGAACCTCACGCCGTGGCCCGCAGTTCACGCACAGGCCCGAAGGGGCTTTCCGCAAAAGGGCCTCGGGGAGAGATGGAATGTCATGATGCCGCACAGGGCAACGCAGGCACAACACCATTGACTACACCCCCGCCACGCACGCACGTGACACTGCCGTACTCACGTCCCAGTAGCCGAATCCCGACGCCAGCGAGATGTTCGAGATGAGGCTCAGGAACACCGGACCCTTGGCCGCACTCAGCAGGGATGCAGACACCCGTCGCAGCTCCTCCGCGCCTTCGCCTCCATTCCCTCCTGCGTTGCCACCACCGCCTACAACGCTGTCGCTGCCGCCTCCGCCTTTGTCGCTGCCGTTCGAGGTGCCGCTGCCACTGCCGCCGACCGGCCGTGCCGCGCAGGGGTAGGGCTTCCACAGCCCGGGCCGCGGGGGTCGGTCCAACGCCTCCGTGTCGTCGCACGTTATCAATACGTCCCGCCAGCGCACCAGCCCGCCCCCGCCCGGCGCGCCGTCGGGTCCCGGCGCGGTGGTGTCCAGCTCCCGAATCGCAATCATGCCGTTGTCCATTGTCACCCCCGGGCTGTGAGGCCAGGCCCCGGTGTCGCGGCACAGCCCCGTAAACAGGGACCTTAGGTCTGACCGATATAGTACAATAGTAACACTCCGCAACTCCAGGGTCGCCCCCGCTGGCACGCGAACGAGGGCCGAGGGCGCGAGGCCGGCCAGGGATAAGGCCGAGGTGGGGCCCAGGGGCTGACTGACCCCACGCAGGAAGAGAGATAGGCGAGAAATGGTGAGTCGTTGGCCTGCGGGCGGAGGCGTACGGGCGCGTGATTGAGGTTGGGTACAAGGGCACCTGGGGCAGTGGGTTTAGAAGGCATTCTCAGTAGCGAAGCCTGGGGGCGCATTCCTCTCCCGACCGCCGAAGCAATTGGAGCTGAGGGGCACGTGGGGCGGGGCGGGGGCAGTGGGAGGGTGGTCAGGACGACAATGCAAACGGGATGAGGCTAGGGGACGAGGCATGGGTTGCACGGGACGACCGCCCCTTGCCGCAGAACCGGGTGCCTGTCGAGATGGCGTTGCGTGCCCGGGGGAGGGATGCAGGGCTGGATGACCCACTGTCTACAGCGTCACTGTGGACTGAGGTGTCAGCGGCAACGCAGCGCAACTGTGTGCCCTGGCAAGGGTATCTCCGGGGCCGGGGTACCACGGTGAATAAGAGCCGGCTCCGAGCCTGCAGGCCCCGCAGCCACGCTTGCATGTGTGTGGGCATGCCCGTGCAGCCCCGTCGCACCTGGTTGCAGCACCAGAATGGGACCGAAGAGGCTGAGCGCTAAGTTGAGTCCCACCCAGTCAATCGCCGTGAAATTTGAGGCGTCGGGCGGGGAGGGCGCGGAGGGCGGAGGCAGGGGCAGCGGGGGCGGCGACGCGGCCACACCCATGCCCCTATTCCAGTTGGCGACTGAGTTGCTTCCCCAATAGTCGGCAGCATTGTAGCCCAGAAGCCAGCCTGGAACTTTGGCGCCTTTCCCCGCGAGCACCCAAGACGTGGCGTCTTCGGGCAGTTGGACGACCCCACGGACCCTTGCGTCGTGGGTCTTGAGGGACACGAGGCCCCCCGGCAGGGACTCCCCGGCGCCCAGGAGCTGGTCCACGAAAAGCGGTTTGCCAGTCTCCATGACCACTTGCGCGTGCAGGGGACGAAATCGCGACAATAGCACGAGGACCATGCAGAGCAGCAGTTTCAGGCGCGCCTTCGCGGGCGCAGCCCCGCGACCTGCAGTGCATAGAACCAAACGGTTCGACCGCAGACAGTTTCTGTGTTTGCGACGACGCTCCTGCTATTCTCCTAATATTCAGTCAAGTCAACGTATTCCATCCTTCCAACCCGCCTAACCTGCTGCGCGCCTCAGGAAAACGTCCATGCTGGGCGACACCGACAAGCGCTTGTCATGCGGTAATGAAGTCATCTAGAACCCAGTAATGAAGTCGTAATGCCAGTGTTTTGAGCACGCACCACGGTGCTACTATGGTAATCCGTACGATGTTCCGTATGGGCCCGAAACCCGCTTCAAACTGGTCGACTGACCTTCAACTACACGCTGTCAGCAACAACCCGCAATCAGCAACAATCCGCAAAAAACCAGTGTTGGCGGCCGGGCGGTGGAGTGGGCGCCCGGTGGCAGTGGCGACCGCCTGCTCGCCACCCGGTCGCTGGTTAGGGCGCGACAAAGCTTGGCGGCGGGGCGGCGGGGCGGCGGGGCGGCGGCAGTGGCTTCCGCCCGGTCGCCGCCCGGTCGCTGATAACGGCGAGATTTGTGTGTCGGCGTGGTGGGCGCCCGGCGGCGGTGGGTTCCGCCTGCTCGCCGCCCGGTCGCTGGTAACGGCAAGACAAAAC
>LSYV01000039.1:582373-600229 GCA_001584585.1 Gonium pectorale
TAACACACACGTCTAGGAAGGGCAAGACCACGTGGCGTGGGCCAAGCAACGCACGCAATACGATAGCACCTGTTCGTACCAAAGGGCCCAAGGGAGGGGGGGCGCAGGAAACACGGGGTAAGGTACAGCGTCCATTGTCACTCAAAAGCCAGGGGTGAGGCCTGGGGCCCAGTTGAGGGAGTTCGTTGGACGGGCGGGGGGGGGGTGCGGGGGGCGCAGCAGGGGCCACCTCTGTTGTAACCCAAGGACAAGGGGCGGAGTACGCACGAGGGCAAGGGAACCTCGGCAGCAGCAGGTAGGGCGTCCATCTATCGCCGTATTAGGGCGCACTCTTAGGGAGCCGCAACCGCCGTCTGCACGGCACACCTTGCTAAAATTTAGCCGCACCGCCAAAGGCGGTCCCTTGTCCGCAAAAAACCAGTGTTGGTGCGTATCTGTACGCCGCCTGTGCAACACTTCTGGTCTCCCAAAACCTGGTCACAGGTGATTCGTCTATCAATGAGGCGTCGATAGTTACCAGAGCTGGCGCGCCGGGGGCTGTGGACATATCGGGGGGTGGGCCTTGGATGGGGTGGAGTAAGAGTGGGGTAAGGGGTCACGATTGCCGTCTCTTCCCCGCTTCAGCGCCTGGCGCCGAAGTATGGCATGCCTAGTGTCCCAACAGCCTGTAGAGCACACTACCTGCCAGCTAGGCCGATCCGCCGCCAGCAGGGGATCTCCCCTGGCCGCCAGTCCTACTGCCGAAGCGACTGCTGCCGCCATGAGGTTTAGTGACCGACCGATGCGCTCCTCTGGGGGAGCTCGAAATCTTCGAAACAGAGAATCAAATGTGGGTGAGCTGCGCGGTGCTGCTCACACGAGGTCGGTACTTGCGGTAAGGAGCCTAACGGCGGCAGATGGCCCGCTGGCCTAACGTCGCGCCTTCGGGCGTGTATGGCCGTAGAGGCGGGCTCCCTCTTTCTATGCAGGTTTCTCTTTTTTTTGACGTTGCTCGCGGCGGTCCCTACCCGCCGGCGCACGCGTCCTGGCCCCGCCATTCCGCGTTGCAACGGGACGTATCCCTCGCAGCTTTGGATACTGGTCATTACCTTCGTTGTAAGGCATGTCTTGACCGTGGACCAGCCCCGGCCTTGGCATGGCGGCCCTGATGCCCCCCCTCCTCCCGGACGTACAAGGGGAACACCGGCCACGCCCAGATATTCCCAGATGACGGCATGGCCAGGCGTGCCATAGCCCAGGGCCTGGGCCTCGCCTTCGCATGCCGCCCTGTAGACGAAGCAAGCAATTTGCGTGCGATGCGTCGACCGGTGCACGCAAGGGTGCGCACCCACTGCTACGCGCGGTCGCTTTGAGGCACCTAGTGGCGCGGCCTCGCTTGTAGAGCGGCCTAGGGTCTTGGGGCCGCGCTGTGCGGCTCCTGGCAGTGGCTAACTATACCGGTGGCCCACACCGGGAGGGCCCGACTGCTCGTCTCCCTCGCCCGCCATGCCCTATACTCGCTCGGCGCCGTGCTGGAAACATCGCGCCCCTTGACCGTAAAGGCTGCCTTCCCTGTTTCAATTTCCTTTTTTTAACGGCGGTGACTGCTCATCATTAAGGGGTTTGCTCAACACGGCGCTGCCGCCACGGCAAACAACTGCATGTGGGTTGGCCTGAGTAGGCCTGGATCGCGCACAGTACATGGCCGTTGCATCGCCCATGAGGCCCCGCAGCGGCCAATTATTGCCCAACGAATTCAAAGCGTCCTAGCCCAGCGGGGAGATGCCAGTAGCACGCTGGTAGGTTGGGACCATCGGCTTTCACTCTGGCCTATCTAATGCTACAGGCTAGCTAAGCCAATCTCTACCGGTGGGCAATGCCAGCCTATCCGAGCCAGCCACCAGCTACAGGACACCAAGCATCTTATAAGCATCTTGCCTATTTAGGCGGGGGCTCGGGGCGGGCCAACTACAACCGGCTCATGCGCTTCTTAGGGGGCTTGGGCGGGCTGGGCGGGCTCCGGGGCTTGGGCGGGCCGGGTGGGCTACGGGGGGGCTTCGGGGGGCTGGGCGGGGATTTGGGGGCTTTCCGGGGGCTGGGCGACGGCGGAATGGGGCTTGGCGATGGCCTGGGCGATGGGGACGGCAAGGCCGAAGGGGAGGGACTGGGCGATGGGGACGGAGACGGGCTGGGTGATGGGGACGGCAAGGCTGAAGGGGAGGGACTGGGCGATGGGGACGGAGACGGGCTGGGTGATGGAGACGGCAAGGCTGAAGGGTTGGGACTGGGCGATGGGGACGGAGACGGGCTGGGCGATGGGGACGAGGCGCCCGACGGGACGGCATTGTAATCTGCGGAGCAATGAGGGCGGGGAGGTGAACCATCCCACTTGACACCATCAGTGCTTTTGGTACGTGGTGCAATGCCGCAATTGCTGTGCCGAAAAAACGGAGCCGTTTGCCTCGCCCAGGGCTGAGGCTTAGGCGGATCTTGTGCCGAGTGGCTCACCTCCAGCCGGGGTCACGCCGCCGCTGAGGGTCTTGGGCAGGGTGTACCCAGGCATGTCGTACAGGATGGCCACGGCCGATGCACGGCTGCCCCAGCCCGAGGGCATGAAGGGGAGCGCGCTGCCGCAGCTGGCGAAGTCGGCGCCGGGGGAGCAGGTCATGTTCACGCTGTCGCCCCCACCACGCTTGCGCCAGTACGGCTCAGCAAAGATGCGCAAGACCAGCTTGCTGCGAGTGCGGGTAACGGCCAGGCGGGCGGCCGGGTGGGGGTTACGGGGATCAAGGCGCATCAGAGATGCAGTGGCCGGCGCAGTAAGGAGTCCGGTATGGTGCATGTGAATGGAATGTCTGGCCCGTCGGCGGTTTCACTGGCCATGTACTGTAATGTTGTGAGGGCCCGTCAGGGCCCGTCGGGCTCATGTGGGGCTGAAGTACCATAACCAGTGGCACCTAGCACAGCACAGAGGCGTGGCCTTGTAGGCTTCCCGCTAGCTCCCAAAGAGCTTGCGGTCCCCTTCCACGAAGTGCGTGAAGCCACGACTGCAGCGAGCTCACGGGTAGTCGCTGGAGCAGACTCCCGAGGTGCACGTGCACGCCAGCTTGGCCGAATTGATTGCGTCATCCCACGATTTGTAGTTCGGTGGCTGGCGGGTGGTTTCGGGTCGGTGGGGAGGACATAAGAGGTGGAAGCTGTAAAAGTTGAGCCGGACCATGACACTGATGACAGTGGAGTGGAGAGGGCTCCGCACGGCAGCAAGTGACATTGAGGCGCGTGGCTACTGTGGGGCATTCGTGAGAAGAGCTTCTAGTCGCTAGTGTTCCTGTAGGCGCGCCTCATGAAAGTCCGGCTTTGCTCGTGGTCACCGTGTCGTTGGCTAACCGTAACTCTGCACTCCATGTCTCCATCATAGCGGTGATCGAGACTGAGGCTGTGACACTGCGTCGATACGTGTGCCAGTAGCCGCATGTGCCTATCAGCATGTCACGTCGATGCATGCGCGCACCTTGGGAATCGCTGCCAGGTCAAAGATTACAACCTTGTCTGTCGCCCCCTCGGGCTTGAAGCTTAGGTGAAGGGCCTCGCTCGCCGGCGCGTAGTTCTGTTTATAGTAGAATGAGCCCGTACAGCTCAGAGTGCCTGTAAAGATACGTTCGGGCGGGGTTGTGGCGGGGCTGCTGTCAGTGCATCTGCCGCAATGCTCTGACCTGCATTAGCTGCAGCGATGAAAAATGATGCTGCCAATACTTGAAATCCAAGTGAGCGCTCCATGGCTGCACGCCGCAACCCGCGCCCGACAATTAACAGCTCGATGGAGTCCCTGATAGCAGGGTAGCTGGGTAGCTATACTTTTGAATTGAGGTGTGCTTATGTCCGAGTAACGAGCATGTGTTGGTTCGTAAAAGCTTGCCACCGTACGTGTGGTGGTCGCGTAGGATTACAACTCAAGTTATACAGTTCTTCAGGCGTGTTTGATCCGTAGTTTTCGTGTGATCGTCTGCATATGGATCTGTTCACGCGTTTGAACAGACCGCCGAACGCAGAAACGGTAGCATGTTCTAAGATATTAGTATTGTGGTACGTCTGATCTGCTATGTGTGAAATATGTTGGGCTGGGTAGGGTCTCAGTACGACAGTGACCCACGGTTCCACCTGTCCTGAAAACTTGCTTCCAGGTCACCTTGGAAGCGGAAGAGTGTGAAAGCAGGGCCAGGCCTTGCCACACGCCTTGCCATGCGCTGCCCTTGAGGACTTCAGGCCGGGTGCATCAACGCGCGGCACCACGACTTCGAACCGATGAGATTGGCCGGTACGCCGGCCTCATGTAGGTAAAACAAATCAGTTGAAGGAGCATAAAGGCCTGAATGGACCTTGGATCCCTGCATCAATGGCAGCCCACCAAATCCACGAACCCCTCATGTTCTTTTCTCAAGTTTGCATACGTGTCCTCACAACGCCAAGTTGGTGCATGTGCCACGCTGCGCTTTTTGCTTTTTCATGTTCTGGGCCAACACTGGGCTAACACAACGGGTGTTTCACTCACAACGGGTGTTTCACTCACTCTGCTATGGAGGTTCGGGTGAAGGAGAAGTTCTGTGGTCTTTAGGTGCAGGGTTCCTTCTCTTCTTGTGTGCGCCGTCGGTGTTTGGTCTTGGCTGCCGTGGTGCGCTGTACTTAGGGCAGGGTTTTGGTGGCTGCCTGTCCCTCCCGTTGTCTGCGCCCTTTCTCACCTCTCCGCCTGTAACCTAAGAAAGCCCTAACTGGCCAAGATACAAGGTTACAGGTTACACGTCCGTCAAAGCCAAGCCCTAACTACAGGTAGCCAAGAGCAAACAGCGACGGCACGCATACGAGGATGAGGAGCCCTGCTCCCACAGGCCACAGGCCACAGAAGACGGGAGGACAGAACGAAAGAAGGAGAAGAGGAGCCGAGCGAAGACAGGAGAGAAACAGACAAGGAGGACAAGGGGCACAGGGAGCAAGCAAAACCTTCCCATCGCCGAACAAAACCGGAAACCCGAAACCCCCCAACCCCAAACGCAGATCCAAGAGACAATCTCATAAATATCCGGCCTCAAAAGAGGAGCCGCACCGCACATCACGCCAGAGCGCCCAGCCCCTCATGACCACCTCCCCAGGGCATAGCCGTCGTCGTGGGGCCTAAGGGGACCCGGTCCCGTGCCCGGTCCCGGCCTCGTGCGTCACGCCTGCAGCCCTGGGACGAGGCTGTCGAGCCGCCCATCGGCCTTCAAAGGGCACTTCAAAGGCCGCCGCAGTGTGGTCTGCGAGCTCGGTGACATGTGGCAGGCCAGCGGAGCGCTGCCGATGCTCCTCTATGACGCCTGCAATACGGACTTGCACGGACTGCCTGGGCCTGCCGGTGCCTCCTGCCGAGGAGTGGATATGCCCCTGCTGCGTGCCTCTCGTCGACGCCTCCGTCGCCGAGTCGCCGCCAAACTGCTCCACGGTGGAGGTGCCGGCTGGGGCTGTGGAGAACATCGCAGCCGTCTGTCTGTGAACGGCTCTGTCCCCGCAGCTTGTGGAGTGGCGGAGGCCCATGGGTCGTCTCCCGTCGCAGGGGCAGCACGGGCGCTGGCTGTGGCTCGGTCGCCCACCACACGGGCCGGTATTGGTGCCGCACTCTGGCAGGCGTCACCGCCTCCGACTGAGGCTCCTGTGCAGTCCTGCCCCAGGCCGTGGCATTGCACTATGGCTGCGGTCCGGCTTCCTGTTGGGTGGGGCCGAACGTCTAGGAGCAGCGCCGCCCCAAGCACAACCACCAAACTGGGCGGGTACCCTGCGACTGCATGCGCTGCCTGCAAGCGACCACCCCGCCTCCCGCCTCCCACTGCAAATCCAACGCCTTCTGAAGCTCCGTAGCCGCCTCTCTAAGGGCCGCCGCCGACAGCGCATCGGTTTGGCTGGTCTCCACTACAATGTCCGCTAGTGCTGCCGGTCCGTGCGCAGGTAGGCGGGCACAAGGTCCCTCCCAGCAGGTTGGCGCTGAGCTCTCACAGTGCCTGTTGCGCCAGGGCTTTCACCGGATCATGGCGAGGCCCGGGAGGGTCTGGAGGGCCCCGCGCTGCCGCTTCCAGGCGGCGATACCCGAGTGAACCCAGGATGGCACCTTAGTCGTCACTGTCAGTGTCACTGCTGCTAGTGGAGACAGACCACTGCATTTCTGGGCGCAGGGCGAGTTGCCGGCGCTGCGCTGTGATGCCCGGTCCCACCCAGCAGTGGGGCCCAGCAGTGGGGGCCCCGGCTGCGCGAGGGCCCCGCGGCCTTGGTGTACTGCCTGGGCTGCGGCAGAGCGCTTAGCTGCAGGGGCCGCGGTGGGTGCCTCAGCCGGCCGGCACCCCGTTCATGTGTGAAGGCCCTCCCGCCACTTGTCCAGAGCCCCCTGCCAGAACTGCTGGCGGCCCCGCGACCGTACCGGGCGGTGAGACGGTGGTGCATACGTACGGCGGCGGGACGATGGCGGGGAGGATGGCGGCCTGTGTTCTTCCCTCTGGTTCGGCAGCTGTGGCGCTTTCGGGTGCTGCCGCTCCTGCCTTTGACGGGACTGCGGTGGAGGCGTCGGTCTGTTGGCTTGGACAGATGTGCTGGCTCCCTGTTTCTTTGCAGATTTCTCTTTTTTTGCTGGAAAGTTTCCTTTAATACCTATGCAGAAGTTACAGTGCTGAGCGTCAATGGGCTGAAACTGCACTTGGTCGCATGCGTGCAGTGCAGTGCGGTGCAGTGCAGGCGTACTGCACCGCTCTCCCCTACAGCAGCCCGCGTCGCTGCGCCCTGACGCGGCCCTCAACCCCACAAAGCCGAAACCACTTCAAACGGCACAAGTTCACCGCAGCCCTGCGCAGTGTGGATGTCGTGGTGGCGTGTCTGGGCATGATGAACACCTTCCGGGGTAGCTCTAGGTCATGTTAGGTCACTGCCTTGGTCCCGTCCATTGAGCTGGATATGCTGTAGAAGGCCATAACACCTACCCGGACCATCACAACATGCCGAGCCGGCCAAGGTTGGGCTCCTGGTGACCGCTGTGCCCTTTGGCAGCGTGTCGTGTCAGTTCACTGCCGAAGATGCGAAATGCGTGCGTGCCTGTGACTACCGTAGAGGGTCGCGTGTGCTTGGAAGGACGTTGCAGGCGGCTAAGATGTAGCCTGCAGCACTTGTGAAAGAACACGCGCCGGCCTGCTGCTGCCCGCGCATGCTTGCGACGAGCGCGATACGGTACCCAAGCTGGCGAGCGGCTGCCATCCAAAACGACTGAGCAACGGTGTTACGGTGCCACATACCGCCTTGCGTACACTGATCTCGGAGCAATACAATGATGGCAAGGCCCTTTGCGTGCACTCCTTCCGCTGGTCCGTCACACAACAAAGTGGGTCTACGGGCTGCTCATGGGCCAAGTGCCCAAGAGCAGCGGCACCAGGCCCTGCCTCGGCAAATTGCAGCACACGAATACCGGTACGGCGACCTGAAACCACCAAACTGAACTAGACCGACCTGACGGAGCCGACAAGCATCTGATTTACCCGACTTCACCCCTACAAGGGGTGAATTCAATGGGACCGGTTTGAGATCTATTCCTTGAGGGGACATTGGTAGGATTACGCCCCGTTTCGCAAAAGCGAAACCCGCCTGGACAGCTGCAGCACCTTGATGTCAGGGGCTGTACATGGTCTGAACATAGGCACGTGAGCAAAAAAAGAACCAGAAACGTGGAAGGCAGCCTCTACGGACACGGAGCGACCATCAGGTTTCAGTTCCAGGCACAATGCGCCGTTTTCCTGCGGCTGCGAGCACTATCGACTTTTAACGGGCTTCCTTTGCCCACGCCAGTACAACGCGGCCAGGCGGATGTTGAGAAACTCTCTTGATGGGTTGGCGCCAAGGGCATGGAGAGGCCTGCAGGTCAAATAGCAGAGGGCCGCTATGAAATACAGACACAGCTCCAGATTTACATGTCATGTCATGACTCACACGCAGTGTGCACGGTTTCGGAAGACGAAGCTTCACTGAGAAGCGGGGCTGATGTCACGGGGGAGGACGATCCGTTTTCGCCTGTGGCGTGCCAGGCCAGTAGTATGAGCAGCCTTGGATCAGGTATGTTGGCTGTTTCAATCCAAGGCGATCGGCGATGTGGCGGAGCCTGGCGGAGTAGTGGCGGGACGGTAGCAGTGGCAGTCTGCCAGAGAGACCCTTAGTACATCACGCTGCAAGCTTGTAGACCGTTAATTACAACTGCTCCCGATAGGGGGATGGACACACCAGCGCAATACACACCAACCGCACACGGCAGCCGTAAAACGTAATTAAAGGCTCTCCATTACAGCGTTTAAGAAATCTCTTCACGTATTTTCGCCTTATCAATACAATATATCATAGAGAGGACTCGGTCCAAAATGTTCTTCCCCTTTGCGCCGATGCCAAAACTTTGTCGCGAAAATAACTATTTTGGGAGCCACTTGACCTGAAGCTGAGTGCCCGCTCAAACCAAGTTGCGACCTGCGCCATGCCTGTCGTGCACGGGCGTGCGCGGCGGGAACGAATAGACTTAGCGTAGAGGCGCTGCTGGCGCTGATGGACTGGGGAGCGCCTCGGTCAGCCCTCGTCGCGGCAACCCTCGCCCTCGTGACTGCCTTCTTGCTGCCGACGTTTTCAGCTGCGGAGCCTCAGAGCAGCAATGCCAGCGACTTGGAGCCGTTCGTCGGCTATGCCGCCCTCCTGGGTGACACGGTGCGCAGGTGCGCCGGGGCTATGGACTTCCGGCCTGCGTCTTGTAGCCCTGCGAACCTCAGCCACGGCATGAACGGGACTCGTCTTTCCTGTCCCCCTTTATCCCCCCTGCACCCCCCTCCGCTTCCTTCCACCACCCTACCACGCAGCCGCTGCGCCTCAGACGACGCTGCCGCCTACACAACCAGTGCCGTGGACGTACGGGCGGACGGGGCGATGCTGTGGATGCCCTGGGCTGACGAGCTGGGCCTGGGCGTTGAGGTGCGGGGCCCGGGGCAGCAGTGAAGCCCGGGCAGCGGGGGCGGGCCCTGGCAATACCGTAGCCACGACAAGGGGGCGACGCTCTGGGTGGGGGCGAGGAGGAGAGGCTGGGATACATAGATACAGATTACAGGCTCCCCAGAGAGGCTGCAGGCCACACGAGCCGATCGGCTCCCGACCCGCCATGGGGGAACATGGAGCTGGGCGTCGATGTGCGATGTCTCGCGGAGAGTGCAATCATGGTTCCACGACGCTGCATTTTCCCTAGGCGCGAGCAGCAGGCGACGAGGTGAGACCAGCGGGACCGAAGGGTCAATGTCGGCGCTGGAGGAACCGGGGCGGGTCCGTGGGCAGCAGCGGGGCTGGGGGTTCAGCGTCGGCGCCTGGGCAGCAGGGACAGGCTCAGCGGCATCAGTGGCACCGGGGTAACCCGGGCGTAGACAGGGCCAGCAGAGGGGGCCGGGCTGACGGGCTCAGGGCGCGGGAATGCGCGGGCCGTAGCTGGGCCGGAGTGCAGGGGCAGGGGACGATGAAGCGGGCAGGGCAAGGGCAGGGGCTGGGGGCGTTTAGGAGAGAGCCGGCTCGGGGCGCCATCATCGGCAAAGTGGCTGCTGGGAGAGCTCGTCATCGCCTGTGGGCGCTGTGGTGCGACGCTGTGCGACGGACTGCCTCGAGGAGCAGCTGCCGCCCCCCCCCCCCGCCCCCGCGGGGAGCTCCACAGCTCCCTGGCGTTGGCGCCTGGCTGCGACTGCCGTGGGCGCTGCACTGACGGCCCGCGGGCCGGTGGTGTGGGCATGCGGTGTCAGTGGGCAGGCAGGGCAGGGCATGCGGTGTCCCGCCCGGGCAGCACCCCCCTCGCACCTGCCACCCCGCCTGCAACACGCAGCTCCCCTCCCCCGCTGCCTAGCGCGCACTGCGCTCCCCACACCCTGGGGGCCACAGCGCGGCGTCGGTCCGCTCTCCCGGCGCCGCTGGGTCGCACCGCTCGCCGGCACACTAGTACCGCTGCTCGCTGCTCACACGCCCCTTCCACTTCTACCACCCCCTCTCGCATCCGTCAGGCACTTGCACACCCGCGCTCCCAACACGGCCCTCCCCACCCGCCCGCCCATCCGCCCGCCCACAGCCCGCCAAGGCGCTGCTACTCAACCACAGCGGAGGCGGAGGTGCGCCCCGGGGCGCGTAGTTCGGGTTGGGTGAGAGGGTGATATTGAGGTCCGAAAGCCGCCGCACAGGAGAGCGCTCGTGAGCATGCCTCGAATGCGATGGGTGGCGTCATAGTTTCCATGCCGCTATGAACGCGAAGGAGGTGTGGAGTTATGCGTCGACTTTCTGCTGGACTGCCCGGGGCCAGGCGCCTGTCGGAGAGGGGCGCGGAGGGAGCCGCTGGTGCAAGTGGCTTGGTGACATGGTCTTAGTACGGATGTTTGCCGCCAGTATGGGAGACTCACCGGGAGCGGGTGGCCACGGGCCCGCCTGACTCGCACGTTGCGGCCCACACACAGACATGCACTGTGTTCGGCTCCCCGACAATCCCAGCCCCTGCGCAAGTCTGGCCCATCCCCCGTTCCCCGCTTTCCTACCTCCCCCTAAGCTCCACAAACCCCCACCGCCCGTCTTTCGCAGTCTATGCGGTGGGTGGGGAGTACCAGGTGGCTCGACTCATGACCGACTACGCAGACAAGGCACAGGTGGGCGTCGGGGCGTTGCGGCGCATTGCAGCCTGCTGTTCTGCACCCTTCACCACCTCCCCCGTCGGGCCGGGTCTTGGGCTCCGGACGCGAGACGACAATTGAAGCCAGTGTGTTTCTTCCAACCGTTTGCTTCTTAAACCCCCGCCCGGCCCTCTCCACCGGGCCCCTTCACCACGACACCATCCGCAGGTGCCCCTCAGCATCGACATGTTTTACCCCGAGTGGTGGGATGAACAGGCTCAGCTGTTGGCAGACCACAATAACACGGTGCTGAGAAACCTGTCCTCCTATGCGGGTGGGGCAGGGTCCGGGGGTCGTGGACGGGGCATGGCGGGACCGGGCTGAGGGGCGGGGTCGTTCCCGGGTCAGTTGCCGGTGTGGGCATGTGCGGGCTCAGCCTGAAAGCGGGAGACTCGTTTTCATGACACCGGCGGTGGTGGGCGCGCCTGGCTTGAGGCGCGGGGGTCGTGCTGTCGCACATCTCGAGCGGAGAGAGAGCCCTGCGACCAGGGCAGTCTGGACAGAAGTGGAGTGCGTTTGTACGTGCGAGGAGGCCAGCGCATGGCCCTGCGTCGCTCCCTGTTGGCCCCCCTGCTGGGTGCTGGCCATCCCTGTACGCCAGGCTGGGGTCGCGGGATGGCACCCATGGGTGGCCTAAGGGGGCTGCCCCCGCAACAGGACGTTTCACTGTCGCAGGCGGGTCGGGGACCGGGCATGTGGCTCGCCGGTCGCCGGCGGCCCTGGAGACCTCACGGATGCATCCATCACTCCAGGAGAGACGTCAGTCTCATTCCCGCTGCGCAAGCGCTGCACCCGTGGATGGCGCCACCCCGCAGGCTGGGCGCTGATGCCCTCTGTGCTGAGCCACATGGACGACGGCGGCCTGCTGCAGCCACTGGACAAGCTGCTGGCGTTCAGCCCGGAGCTCAGCGCGGTGTGGCAGGACATACCGCAGGTGGGTGGGGCTGCCTCGTGCAGGCGCGGGATGCGGGGCGGGGGGGGGGGTAATACGGAACGGGAAACGGGTCGCGTCGTGGACACCGAACCGGGGCGGGGGCCGAGGGAGCAAGCAGTCCAAGGGCGTGGCGTTGTTGAGGGGGCCGAGGGAGCCTGCGCGGCGGTTTCACGGGGCACCTTAGTCTGCTTAGAGGCGTGGGGCGGGTGATTGTTTGTTGAGAACTGCAGAAGCGTGCGGGTGTCGGCGCCGTCGGTGCGTACTGCATGCGCGCGCGCGAGGGAGAGGAAAGGCGGACACGGCACGCGCAGGCGCTACGCAAAATTGGGGAAGAAGAGGGAATGGGAGGGCAGGAGCGAGCGCACTTTGCAGCAGGGAGGCCCTGCTGCACCTGCCCAGACCGTCCCACCCGAGCTGCCTTTCCCGGCCGGCTGCCTGCCCCTGCCCATCCGCCGGTCCGCGCATCTCCCCTTCGCCTGCACACCCCGCCCCCACACAGGTGTTCCGCGAGGCTGCTGCGGTCTACAACGGCAATATAGTGGGCATCCCCTACACGGCCGAGGTGCCCCTGCTCTTCTGGAGAAGGTCAGATCTGCGGCTCGGGGGGCGTGCTTCACGGCGCCGTTTGGTGGACGGGGTATTGAGCGGGAAGCTGCCCGCATCAAGCAGCCAGCGTCGGTATTGCCCCTGCTGCGGTCAGCCGCTCGGCCGTCTCCAAACCTCGTCCCTTCCAGCCACGCACCGCTTCCGCCGCCGCACTGGCGGCTTGCAGGGGTATCCTCTACCCCCTCGCTGCGTGCGCTGCTTGTATCCCTTGACCCGATCCCTCTCACCTCACTTGCGCCCCTTGCTGGTTCAGTACTGGCCAGGGTGTTTCATCGTCCGTTTACGCGAGCGCTCTGTCGGATTTGACGGTCACCCGCCACCACACATTGGATGAGTGACAAGCGTCCCCGGCCCCGCGCCACCCAGGGACCTGCTTGGGTCGCGAGGCCTGTCCCCTCCCTCGACGTGGAACGAGACGCTGACTATGGCACGGATGCTGAACGGGACAAAGGTGTGCCTTGATGGCGGTCGGGCCGGGAGAGGGTCTGTGCCGTGATTGGGCGGCCTCTCTCGGCACCCGCAGTGTGGAGAAGCTTTGCTCGGCGTGCACTGTTGTGTAAGCTTGGTGCAAGGCACAGTGAATGAGGCTGTCGGGCAAGATGGCATGCCGGCGGGTCCTTCGTTCTGGGTTCCGTTAAGACACGAGCCTCGCCGCCTGACCTTTCTGTTTGCAGGTGCCCTGCGCCGTCAATTCCAGTGCGACCTGTGAGCTCCAAGGTGAGCATCTCCGTCCATCCAAACGGCGTGTGGCGTGCGGCATGACCACACCGTAGCTAGGCTGTTAGGGCGGCTTGGGACGACACTGCATTGCGCTGCACGTCGCAGCCAATTGCGTTGCCCTACGACATTCCACAAGCCTCCAATTCATTGAAAGCGTGCGGGTAGCGGTCTGCGGGTCCCCTCTTCAGATGCCCTTGCCTCCCTCCCATGACGGGAGCATGCTGCCGGATGCCAGTGCGAAGCTGTGCCCCAAACCCCTTCCTGTAACACGCCGGAGACCGCTGACGCACGTGTTGAAACCGCCGCCCCGCCCTCCCGTCCCCGTCCCTCCCTCCCATCCCGTATGGCTTACTTGTCCCACCGCCCTGCAGTGCAACACCGGCGCCCCGGCGCATCCAAACGCTGCGTGCTCCCGTTGCCCGCGCGGGAACGCACCCACCCATGTCCGCTCTGATAAGTGCGAACACATCCAAACATTACAACCGTTTACCTCCCATGAAGGCTTCTGCTTGGGCACGCCCGCCGGCTGCTTCTACGACGGCCTCGCGCTCACCGCCATCTGGGCGTCCATGGTGGGGTCGTACGGCACCCGGGGCGGTCTGTTCTTCAACCCCGCCAGGGTGGACGACGTGAGTGGGGGAGGCGGGGCTGGGGGGAGGGCGCAGGGCGATCGGGGGCGGGGCGACGATGGGTGCTTACCATGCGCTCGTGCCGGCCGGCGCTTCCGTCTCGTAGCACGAATGCGCCACGGGTCACTGCCTGTCGCTGCAAGCCCGCTGCCGGAGTGAGTGGCTCCGGCCCCCGTGGTCTCCCCCACCGGCTGACTTGGCCGCCGGACGGGAGAATGCTGCTGGATGCCGGTGGTTTGGGCGTCAGACCTATGAATGGAAACCGCCCCATCGACTCGCGTACGCCGCGCACAGGCGCTGCTGACGGGCGGAGCCATGGCTGAGGCCATGCGCCTGTACAGGGAGCTGATGCGGCTGAACCCCAATCATCCCGTCCCCTGCGCCCGTTTCGAGGAGCAAACCTACATCGAGAAGGTACGGGGTGCGAGGGCGTGTGTGGGTATCAGGGCCAGTGTTAGGCGCCGCGCGGTGCGCGAGATAGCAGGCACCTGCGACGGTCTGGGCGCTTGGTGAAATGTGTTTCTCGCTGCGGACAGGCGGCGTTCTCTGCCCGATGATATGGTAATTGGCGTCGTACGTAGGATAGTGGGAGCGGTTCTTCTCAGGACCGTCCTGCCCCGCCTCTCCCCGTCCCGCAGTGCGTCTTCGGCTTCAGCCTGACGTCGCTGTTCAAGACGGTGAGCTACTCCTACGACCCACGAACGCAAGGCTGGTTCGGCGTGTCCATGCTGCCGGGATCCGAGGTGGTGCAGGACAGGAGCACAGGTGGGGGCCGGGGGCGGTCGGGGGCGCGACCCCCTGGACCGACCGGGGCTTTGGAAAGCTGCGAAGCTGTGGACGCGGCAGTGCGGGGCGTTTGTGCGCTGCCAGCCCAGGCCACGCCTTGTCACCTGCCGCTCCGACTCCTTGCATCCCCCCGCCTGACCGCCCGTCCGTTCGTACGCCGCAACTCAGGCCGCCCACGCGCCGCCCCGTCCCCCCCAATTACCCCCAATTCCCCGCACGGCAGGCAAGCTGGAGATGTGCACGGCGATCACCTGTCCGTACGCGGTGCCCACGCCCAGCGCGCTCGAGCCCAACCGCACGAGGCTCGTCAGCCGGGTGCCGTACCTGGGTCGCGGCGCCTTCTCGCTGGCGATCAACCGGAAGGCGCCCCCCAACGCGGCGCTGGCGATGTTGCGATCCTTCGCTTACGCGCTGACCTACCGGGTGAGGGCCCTGGGGCGAGTGCCGAGGGTTGGAGGCGCGGGGTGCGGGCTTGGGGGAGAGGGCGGGCTGATGGGGAGACCCGTCTGGCAGGCGGCGGGGCCCATGGGGCTGCCCATGTGCCGGGGTGAGCAGCGGCAGGCCGGCAGGCAGGCCGGGGGTGGGGGGCGCGCGGGCGCCCTCCGGGCCCATCGCGAAGTGCTGCCCGCACGGATGCACGCACCTGCCCCGCAAATCGCCTCGCCTCTTGCGGCCGGGACCCCCGGTCCGCACCCCGCCCCGCCCGGCCTTGTTCGCCCTCTGCCGCTGCCGCTCACTTCCCTGCCGTGCCTTTCGCCAATCCCCCAACCCCCGCCAGGACGGCTGGCCGTCTGTGCTGGACCCCACCACCCGCAACGCGCCCGTGCGCACGACGCACCTGTCGCCTGCGGCCCTGGGCCGCTGGGCTGCCGTCGGCTACCACGCCTCCGACACGGCCGAGTTCCTGGCCGTGATGTCGAGCAGCATGCAGCACCCTTGCCTGGCGGTCGGCCTGCGCATCAGGGGCGGGACTGGGCTGGACGCCGCCTTTGCGGACGTGGCGGGGCGGCTGATCTATAACAGCGCCGACAGCAGGCCGGAGGAGATGCTGCGGGTGGGGTCGTGCCGGGTCGAATGGGGCCGTGGGATTACGGTTTTCTGGAGGGCAGGGCTTGGGGCCAGGCACTCGGGTCTCTGTGCCTCGGAGGGCTAGCAGAGCTACGTCAGTCCGGGTGGCCGTGACCTTCGCTGCTCCGGCCTCTCCCACTGCAGCTCTCCCACCACATGCCACGCCCTTCTGCCCTCGCCCCTCTGCAATCTCGCGCCCACGCCCCCAGATCATGTCCCGAAGCTACCAACACCTGCTCACGGAGCACTACGGCGGGGACCTGGACCGCCTTCGACAAGCCTACTGGGCTGACATTGGGTACCGCCCTGAAGTCGGCTTGGAGGCTACATGGGGCACGCCGGCAGCCGGCAGCGGGCGGGCGCTGACCAAGAATATCAGCCTGGCGGTGGCGCTGTCGGCAGCCGGCGTGGGCTTGCTCTTTGCGGGCGTGGTGGCGGCGATGGCGGTGCGGCGGCGGCGCGTGGCGGCGGGGCTGTGGCCCGTGGAGGCGCCCTTCTACTCGCCGGACACAAGCCTCTGCATTACGGATATACAGGTGCGGTGCCTGTGTGTGTGCCGTACGCGTCGTTCACGTCATGTGCTGCTGTGTTGTTGCGGACAGCGGCAGCGACGACTGCACCGTGCGCATCTGGGACGCCCGCACCGGGGAGCCGCGCGCCAGCCTAGAGCGGGCCGCACCGACAGCGTCCACAGCGTCACCTTCAACCCCGCGGCCGCCAAGGCGTAGCAACGGTACCGTGTCATGCACTCCGTGATCGTCATCCCGCGCCTGGCTCTCGGGCTGCGCGTGCCGCTGCTGTCGCCCCTGCCCTAAGCCTTCCATGTGCCATGTCTACGCCTCCCCCCAGTCCTCGACGGCTCTGTGGGAGGTGCTTGAGGCGGGCCTGATGGACGCCGCCCTATCGCTGCACAACAACTGCATTAGGGGGCTGCTGCCGCAGCACGGAGGATATGAGTGAGTGCAGCGGGGGTGGCGAGAGGCCGAGCGGGCGCGTGGGCGGGCTGCCAGCAGACCCGGAACCGCGCGGCCGAACGCGCGCCGCGCCGGCTCCTGGGACTCTTCCCACTGCAAATGTTCAAGCCCGCCCCCCAACGCACCCGCTGCCACTCGCTGCCACCCGCTGCCACCCGCTGCCACTCTGCGTCAGGTGCCACACTGAGGGCGACAGCTTCGTGCTGGCCTTTCCCTCGGCGGCCTCGGCGGTCACGTTTGCGCTGGAGATGCAGGTGGGCACAGCGGGAAACGGGCGAGGGGCCCGGTCCGAGCATCTCGGGGCGGGGCCGGGGCGCCGGATGACAAGGGACGCGGTACCGCTACGACGACTCGGCTGCACCTGGAGCCGCCGCCTGTGCTCTGTCCACTGTACCTGCTTACCACGTGCCCCTGCCTTGCGTTGGCCGTGGCCCGCGGTGCTGGTGGCCCGCGGTGCTGGTGGCCCGCGGTGCTGGGGCACCAGCTGGGTCCCACGTTATGCTGTCCCGCTCCATGAGGGCTACCCTGCCTTTGCTGGGAGGTTCTCCGCCGCGCCCCCGTGGCGCCTAATGCCGCACACCGCCTCTCCTCGGATCCCAGGTGGAGCTCATGCACCTGCCGTGGCCGGAGGCGCTGCTGCAGCACGAGGCGTGCGCCGTGCTGTACCACACGGCGGCGGCGCTGGCGCCCGCCGCCACGCTGACGGGCATCGTGCCGTCCACCATCAGCGCCGCCGCCGCCAGCGGCGGCGGCGCCGGCGGCGCCGGCGGCGACTTCAGCGGCCCTGCCAGCTCGTCCTTCTCCCTGACGCGCGGCGCGGGCGTGCCGGGGCCGCTTGGCCACACTGCGCTGCAGCCGCCGTCGCCACTGCCGCTGGCGCTGCTGCCGTCGTTGCCGCCTCCCGCGTCATCGCCCCGCTACCACCATTCCGCCTCCCTGGCGGACCTGCTGCTACAGGGGTCGCCCTCGGTCGTCGGCGGCGTCTCTGTGCCGGCCAGCGATCGCCTGAGCGGGACCTCCTACGCGCACGCACCCCCGTTCTTGGGGCCCGAGCTCGCCGGTCCGGCGGCCATCCGCCCCACGCCCGTGGCGCGCTCGCCCTTCCTGCCCGGGCGGAGGCTTGGCCAGGCGTCGCCGCCGCTGCAGCTGCAACGGCACCAGGGTACGGCGGCGCCTTCGGCGCCTCTGCCGCAGGAGTCGACGCCGCCGGCGCCGGCGCAGCAGCCGCCACCGCCGTCTCTGCTTCGCCAGTTGGGCAGCACGCGCTGGAGCGGCGCCTTCGCCGCCGCCGCCGGCAGGGCCGTGCACGCGGCCGCCGCCGTCGCGGCCGCGGCAGCGCACACGACGCCGCTGCCGGGGATGCTGCAGCTGCAAACCGGAAGCTCGGCGGCGGCGGCCGTCAACGCCGCCGTCGTAGGCGCCGCATTTGACTCGACGCA
>LSYV01000039.1:601848-624996 GCA_001584585.1 Gonium pectorale
TGCTGCCGCTCCGCTCCCACCGCTCCCTGCTACACCTGGGCTGGGATCACTGTGACAACGACTCGGCGCCCCTGGCGCAGCTGCAGCCCTCGGGCACCGACCCGTGGGCCGGCCACAGCCATGCCGGCGGCGGCGGCACTCCAACCGGCATAACCGCTTCGCACCCACTGCCGATGCGGCCAGGCGAGGATGCAGACCCCGGCGGCGGCGGTGGCGGCGGCGGGGTGCGGGGGTTCTGGAGGAACGCCGGCGTGAGTGGCGGTGGCGGTGGCTTGCTGAGAGGCTATGAACCCGGCTCCCCGCATGTTGCTGGCGTTTGCGCTGCCGGCGGCCTTGACTCAGAACCAAACTCCGTCCTGGGGCGGAGGAGTCGGCCGCCGGGCATATCCAGCCGCACCGGCCTGCCGCACGGGCTATGTCACGTGGGGCCGGGGCCGGGCCACGACGGTGCGGACGACAACGACGACAACGAACACAACGACGACGGTCTTGACAACGGAAACGAGAACGAGAACGACGACGACAACCAGAACGGCCCGGACGGCAGCCGGGTGGTGAGCGTCGGTGTGCTGGGAGCGCATGCCACAGGAAGCGGGTACGGCAGCGGGTACGGCACCACTCCTAGCGGCCCCGTCAGCGACACCTCGTGGCGGGCGGTGGCGGCGCATGTGGCGGCAGTGGCCGAGGTGGAGGCCGAGGCACGAAGCTCCCACGATCTCGCCCACCACACCGCCGGCCGGAGCAGCAGCGGCCTGCTGCTTGCGTCCAGGGCGCACTCGAGGCTCTCCCACGATGCGGCACCGGCCGCCACGATAGCCGCCGCAGCGGCGGCAGACAGCCCAGCGGCGTCGGCCGCCAAGGGCAGCGGCAGCAGCGCCTCCCTGCCCTCACTGATGCTCCCAAGCCTGCCGCCGCAGCTGGTCTTGACATGCGTGCCTGGCTTGCCGACCCACGGCTCGTCGGCCTCGTCTGCGGCCCTGCAGCTGACGCCCGTCGGGGGCCGGCCAGAGGGCCCAATGTCGCTGCCGGACGTGCCGGAGGAGTCTGGGCCGATCAGCTTTGGAGACGAGCGCTCGGTCCTGCCCGCTGAGCTGTACGGACGGGCGGGGGGCGACGATGCGGACCGGGAGCGCAGGGCGGCAGTGGAGGTGGGGGAGAGCGGCAGCGTCGTCGCGGCGGGAGGGTACGACGTTGACAGCGGGGAGGGCGCTCACGCGCGGACGGAGGAGGGGCCCCTGCTGCGCCGTGTGACGGAGGAGGAGGACGAGTACATTTCCATGCATGTGCCGCGGGTGGGCGGCAGCAGCAGCGGCGGCGCCGGCGGCGCAGCTGGGGCCGACGGCGGCGGCAGCGGAGGCAGAGCCGAAGCCAGCGGTGGTGCGGACGGCCAGGGGCGCACCAGCGGCGGCACCCGCGGCGGCGTCATCGCGGCGCTGTGGAACGTCAGGGCCGGACGTGCACGCGATTCCTCGCCCGTGCGCGGCGCTGCCACTGGGCCCCTCCCCGCCCCTGCCGGACGCATGAGTCGCAGCGCCACCGGCTCACTCGCCTCAGCGCCCCTCGCGCAGTTCAACCCCTTGGCATACGGCCTTGGCGGCGGCGGCAGCGGTGGCTGTGACGCGCCCAGCGCAGCAGCTTCGCCAGTGGCGCGTTCAGCCTCCCACCATTCGGCCGCCGGTGCAGCGGCTCCAACGGGCCTCTCCCCCGCTGTCAGCCCCGTCAGGCAGGCCGTCGTCGGCAGCCGTGGCGGCAGCGCCAGCAGCCTGCAGCGTGGTCTACTGGCCTGGTCGCTAGCGGGGCGATCCTTGCGCTCTCCGCCGCAGGCGGCGGCGGCGTCAGCCGCCGCCGCTGCCGCCGCAACGGCGGCGGGGGCCGACAGCCCCGTCAGCAGCCCCGCTTCGGCGGCGCTGGTAAATCGCGGGGGCTCGCTGTCTCTCGACGGGCGCGTGAGGCCCCTCACGTCCTACTCGGGGCCGTGCCAGGGTGCCGACGGCCGGCACAGCGGCCGCCGGGGCCAGGTCCAGGGCGTCCTGTCGTCGCCGTTGCTGGGGCCGCAGCTGCCCACCTCCGTTGCGCAGCTGGTGGCCCGGCTGGCGAGCGGGCGGCGCGGCAGCGGCAGCATGGTTTCGCCCGAGGCCTCAAGGAGCCCCTCACGGCTGGCGCTGCGCTGGCCGCGGCGCTCCCGCGGCAGCGGAGCCGGCGGAGGCGGTTGCGGCAGCAGCAGCGAGGGCGGCACCGCCACGGCCACCAACACCGTCGCGAGCAACTCGGGCGCCAACAGCGGCAGCGAGCTGCCCACTCCGTCTCGCGAGGTGGCGCCCGGCTCGCCCGTGGGGTCCCGGGAGCTGGCGCCGGCCAGCTCAGCCCCGCTGCCGACGGCGCTGCTGCCGCACAGCCGCGCGCACAGCAGGCTGGGACCAGCGCTGGTGCAAGTGCAAGGGGCAGGGCTGGGGCTGGGGCAGGGGCCGCCGGCGCGGGTGGTTTCCCACTCGTCGGGCTCCCTGTCCCTGGCGCTGCCGCCGGGCTCTTCACGCGCCGAGGCCGGGGGGGCGCACCGCCATGGAGCGCTGGCGGCTGCCGGCGCGTCCGATCGCGGCCTCGCGGGGCGGGGGCTGTCGCCAGCGGCCGGGCCGGCGTCCGGCGGCGCGGCGGCCCTGGTGGCGTCCGTATCCGTTTCGTCGTTGGCCGCCGCGGTGTCCGCCAGCCATGACGACCTGACGGGGCCTGGCGGCGGCGGCGGCGGCCCCAGCCGCGAGACCTCCGTAATCAAACCATCGACGCAGCCCTCTCGTAGCGCTCTCAGCATCGGCGCCGCAGGCCCGTCGGCGGTTGCCGCTGCCGCCCTGGCGACGACGGGCTCGCCCTGCTTGGACTCGTTCAACTCCAGCGCCTCCACAGTCCAGGCCAGGAGGCGCCAGGCCGTGGTGGGCCATAGTGCGCGGCCCAGAATCGGTGACTGGATCACGGGCGTGTTCAGCGCCGCCGCCGCCGCTGCCACGCACGGCGGCAGCGGCGTTGGTGTGGGGGTGCCGGGCCTCGGCGGCGGCGGCATCGGGCGGCGCAGCATCGGCGGCATCGTGTCAACGGCCAAACGGCCGTCGCACAACGGCGCGGTGGTGCACGGCAGCACGCATGGCGGCATACTGTGTTTCAGGTCCGGACGAGGAAGCAGGCGGGACGGAGAAAACACACACACACACACACTCTCACACACACACTCACACACAGGGCGCCTATAGAACTGTTTTGAGCATACCGTAGCGCATACATAACACAGGGCGCCTGTGACGACCCGCTGGGGAAAGGCCTAGCGCCAGACTAATTCTCTGCCAAGCCGACGAAGCCGTCCGCAAGCCTCGGGGGGTGTGCGGGTCCACGACGGTAGGCGATACTTGGGCCCTGGCCATGCGCTTTAGCTTGCGTCGTCCGCAGGCTGGTTGCGGCTTGCCTGGCAACGGACCTGAACCAAGCTGCAGGAGCCTGCCACATGCGCCCCGCCCGCTCGCGCAGGGGCTTCCGAGTGCGTGTGGGCGTGTGCAGCGGCCTCGTGGCGGGGCGCGACGTGGTGTACCGAAAGGACCTCAGCCGCCGCATGGCCTACTCGGGCGTATGCATGCAGGTACGGACGTACGGCCTCACGAAGGCACTGTCGTACGGCCACGCGGTGGTGCTCGATGTAGCCGAGCGTACAAGCGCAGGTGGCCCCGTGGCGCCTCCCCTGTGTAGTGCCCCCGCCCGCCACACGCCCTCCCTGCCCCCACCTTGCACCTGCGTTGCTGGCCCCATCGGGCCCCTGACATGTGCCCCGGCCCTGCTGCTGAACCGCCAGTTGACCAAGCTCGTGAGCGACGCGGCCGTGGGCGGTATGGTGCTGCTGAGCGCCTCCGCCGTGGAGCGCCTGCTGCCGCTGCCGCGGAGGGACATGCCGGTGTGCAGCGGGGCGGGGCGGGGCGGAGCGGAGCGGAGCGGCGGAGGGGTCCGGGCGGAAGGGGCCCACGTGGGCGGGCTCGCAGCAATGTCACCGGGCAGTTACTCCTACATCGGGAACTTACTTATATGGACCGAGACTTTGAAGGCAGCACTTCGGCGCCTGCTCCCCCCTACGCACGCCTTCGCCGCCGGACTGCGTCAGCCGCCGTGCGGACGACCGCTGCTAGATGCCCGCGTGTCCTCGCTGTACCCTATACCCATATAGTTGAAGCCCTGATGTCTGCATTGCCCCTCGCCCGCCCCCTCTGCCTCCGGCACGGGCAAACCAGGGCCTGGTCATTTGGCACAAGGGGCGCTTCCGGCTGGAGGAGAAGGGCACCGCCCGCCTGATCGTGCGCAACGCGTCCTCAGTGCCCGACGTCGCGCTGTTCGCCGACCTGCCCGAGCCAGCCGGCCCCAGCGCCGACAGCGCGCTCGCCCCCGCCCCCGCCACGGACAGCGTCTGCCGCATCGGCAGCGGCGGACTGGCGCCCCAGGACCTGTACCAGGCGCTCAGCCCGCAGCTGGCGGCCCGGCAGCTGCTGCTGGAGCGGCTGCCGCTGCGGACGCGGGGTCAGGTAATGCCGGGCGTGCTGGCGGCGCCGGTGGGGCATGTGACGCTGGCCATGGTGCAGGTGAGGCGGGGCGGGGGGCAGTGGGGTCAAGGAGGGCAGGGTGGGAGGGAGGTGAGGGAGGCACGGAGGGCAGGGTGTGTGGCACGGCATGGGGTAGTGGGTTTGGAAGGCAGTCGGCACGGCAGGGGGTGATCCCCCCGCCCAGGGGCTGGCGCCAGCCCAGGCTGTCCCAAGGCATTACCAGTAAGCTGGCTGCTTGTGCTGCCGCCTGCCCTTCACGGGCCGTTGCTGCGTTCGTGCCCGAGTTTGGCTCCTCGGCGCCGCGACGCCCGCGGTAGTGTATCCTCCCGCGGCTGTTACTGCGATGTCCCTCTGTTCCGCGACCGGTTTCCCTTCTTCATGACCCGCTGTTTCCCAGTCCCGACCTAAGCCGGTAGCCGGCATGACATCTGGGTTCCTGCGCGGACGCACGAAATGCATCCTCGGACCCATTCTTTTCACCCCTGCCCAGTGACGCGTTAGAACAGTCAGTGGCCGCCCGGTCCTCCTCCAACCCGCGCCTTCCTCGTGGCTCGCTATGCCGCCAACCCCACGCCCACGCCCATACCACGCCCACAGGTGGTTGGCGTGCCTGTGCTCATGGCCTGGAACGCGGTGGTGACGCGGCGGGCGCTGACGCTGCTGCACGAGGCGGCGCTGGAGCTGCTGCGCGCGGTCCCCGGGGGCTACCCCGCGCAGATGGAGGGCGGGCTGCTGCTGGCGGCGTTTGGAGCGCCGGTGGGTGTGGGACATGGCCTAGGGGCGGGGGCCGTTTCGTGTGGGGTTGTCGCCTGAGGGCGCAGTACGGGGGGCGAACCGTTCAGGGCACAGGTGGACAGCAGGCGGCTGGGTGGTGGGCGGGATTAGGGAGGAGCGCGTCGGTGGTTGCACTGGTGGGTGGGCGGTAGCGGCAGCTCTCCTTACGCGCCCCGCGGCCGAGCCCCGTTTGCCGAGGTGATTGCTGGGGTGCCCTGCCCAGGGCGCCGCTCAGTCGCTCCCCTCCCCCTGCCGCCGCCTAGCCTCACCCTGCTGGGTACCTGTCCTGGTAGGCGCACCGAATGGCTCCTTCACTTGACCTCCTTGTGCCCTTTCGCCCGCGCCGGCGTTGGCCCACCTTGCCGTCCCCTAAAGCCCACTCATACGCCATATCCCCGACTCCTCGAACCCAGGCCGAGGCCGTCCGCTGGCTGCTGGCGCTGGAGGAGCACCTCCGCTCGCGGGTGGAGTGGCCCGAGCCGCTGCTGGGGCACGAGCTGGGCGACCAGCTGGTGGTGTCGGTGCCCGTCATGCCGGCGCTGTCGCAGCGGCGCGCCAGCATCAACGGCACCGGAGGCGGAGGCGGCGGGGTTGGAGGTGGAGGCGGAGGCGCCAGCAACACGCAACTGCCGCAGCTGGGCCTGGGCTCAGCCAGCAGCCGCCGGCCCGACGCAGGGTCCTGGCTGTTCTTCGGCGGTGGTGCGGGAGGCGGAGGTGGGGGTGGGGGCGGCGTCGGCAGCGTCGGCGCCAGCTTTGTCAGCGCCGCCAGCAGCGTCTGGAACCGCCGCGTCAGCATCAGCGGCGCCGTCGGCGGCGGGGCTGGCAGCGGTAGCGGCGGCGGGCCTCGGTTCAGCCGTACTCGGACGTCGATCAGCTACCGCAGCGCGGCGGCGGCCGCCGTCATCGCCGCGGGATCCGGTGGCGCCCACACAACCGGTGGCTTCACAAGCCGGACCCCGGAGCGCTGCGCGTCGTCCGAGGTGCTGACCAAGCTGGCGGAGGCCAGCGGCGGCGGCCGGGCGACATTTGCGGGCCTGGAAGGAGGCCTGGGTGGCATCAGCGGGCACAGCGGACCGCTGAGAGGTCTACGCCTCGGGCCAGGTGGCGGCGGCGGCACGGCCCAGGCCAGCGGTAGCCCTGCGGCGCAGCCGCCGCGGCGTCCGCCACCGGGTCTACCGCCGCGCAGCCCCTCGCTCGCCCGGCGCTCGCCGCCCCTGTCGCACGCGTCCTCCACTCCGGCGCCACAGTATGCTGCATTGCCGGAGCGCCCGACTCCTGCCGGGCCGTGGACGCCCACCGCCCCCCAGTTGCCCCTCGACACCGACGCTGCGGCGGCAACGGTGGCCGCCGGCGGTACGGAGGCGCTGCCGGGCGACGAACTCCGGGACTTCACTAGGCATGCCTTGCAGTACAGCGGGTGGGACGTTGCTATGCAGACGTCCGCCATAGAAGGGCCGGGAACAGGGTCTGCGGCGGGAGAGCCGTCGGCATTGGCCATCGTCACCTCCGGTACCGGTGATGGCGCGGGCGCCTGGGCGGCATCTGCCCCCGGGAGCCAGACCTCTCGGCCCCGCGCTGCCGCAGGGCCCAAGCCCGGCGACCTGTTCAGCGGCGGCAGCGGTGGTCCTGGTGAGGGGGATCGCGCCTCTCGCGACACCGGCGGTGGCGGCAGCGGAGCTGGCGGCAGCTCCTTCCGCTCCGCCGCTGCCGCCGTCGCCGCCACAGAGGCCGAGTTCGGCAGCCGGGGCAGCGTCGTGTCAGTGGCCCGTGTCGGCATGGGCCGCCGCAGCCTGTCCGAGCGCCTGTCGCCCCTGCGCGCCAGCCGGCTGCTGCTGGACGCACCCCGCCCCACCGACGCGCTGTTCGCCCTCACGCCCAACCTGCACCCCGACCCCCGCCAGCCCAACGCTGACTTCATCGTCCTCCGCGGCTGCGACCAGCCGTCCCTCCGCCCCCCGCCGCGTTCCGCCGAGCCCCTGTGCTCCGACCCCGCCGCCGGGGGGACAGGAAGCGGCCCGGAGGCGCTGTCCCGCCGGCCCCTACACTTGGTCGGCGGCGCCGCTCCTGCAAGCCCCTCGCGACGGCCCCTGGCTCTGCGCGCCGGCGGTGGCGGGCCCGCTGGGTCCCCGCGGCTGCCCCCCTCGCCGTCGGGTCCCTCGGCGCACCCGTCCGGCAATACGTCGCCCCAATCTCCGACGCCCTCCACGCCGCCCCCCTGGGCTCAGGTCCCCTCCCACCACGCCTCACACACGCAGCTGGCGGCCCAGCTGGCGGCGGGTGCGGGTGCGGGGCCCTCGGGCGCGGGGCAGTCGCCCCACGTTGTAATGCAGACGGTGCTTCGGGGCCTGCGAGTGCGGTGCGCGGCCGAGGAGGGCCTCTTTGCGCAGGATGGCTCGGTCGACGCGGCGCGGCTGTACCGGGGGCAGCACGGCGGCCGGACCTTCTCCAAGCTCTCCCGGCTGTGCTGCCATGCGCTGATGGGGCAGGTCCTGTGCTCCCTGGCGGTCGCGAAGCGAATACACCGGGCAGCCGCCGCCGGCGACGCCGCCGCGCAGCAGCTGCGGCTGGCGGCGCTGCCAGGCGGCAGTGGAAAGCGGGCCGCCACGGCGACGGCGGCCGCCGCCGCAGCTGCGGCGGCGTCTGGCGGCAGCGAAGCTGAGACGATGGCGGCGGCGGCGGCCGCCGCTGCCGCGGCCAGCGCGTGGGGCGCGGGGCTGGCATCTGAGGACGTGCTGACGACTGCGGAGGGGCTGGCAGGCGTATCGCGGCCCAACGCAATGCCCGGCATGTCAAAGTCGGAGACATGGGTGTGCAGTTGGGCGCACAGGCCGGCGCTGGGCATGGGGACGATGGGCCTGGCGCCGGCACAGATCCCCGAGTGAGGGAGCCAGCTGGCCGCTGAGTGCCGCTGCAGACAGATAAAACGGAGGGAGAGGTGTAGGGCGGAGTAGGTGGAGTATGTGTGTGTGCTGAAGGCGTGCGCTAGAGGCGGCGCATGCGCTGTGCATTGTGCATGCAGGGACTTGCAGGGCGTACGATTGCACGAGGTGATGCGTGGAGGTGTCCCTTGCCCCGTGCGCTGCAGTCCGCGCACGTGGGAGGGGAAGGCGGCTCGCGTGGCCGGGTGATCCCGGTGAGTGCTGCGGCCTTTAGGGATGGGGCTGCGCGTGAGAAGGCATGGCTGGTGGCGCATGGCTGGGGCTGAGTAGTGCAGCAGCAGCAGCAGCAGCAGCAACGGCGGCAGTTTCGTGGGCCGGGGTCGGGGTCGGACACACATCGACGCGCGGCGCACAACCAATCCACTATGCAGGGGCGTGCGTGGCCCCGCATTGGCTGGCAGCCAGAGTGTCGACGATGGGGGGGGGGGGAGGAGAGGGGGGCAGGTGCACGCCGAATGCGGGAGGGCGCAGGTGCGACGGGCCAGCGGCGCGGGCCTTGCCCCACGCGCCTCCCCCAACCCCCACCCCCCGCGGATGGGCTCGATGGGCGACATGCGCGCGCGCATGTTTAGGTGCGACACTACAGCCATACGATTGCGTTGTTGTCCGGCAGGAATGTCGATATATCATAGATCATGCGACGTCGTGCGTCACACAAGACGCACACGGGTGGCAGTCTGTTGGTGGTGCCGTACATCGCATACAGTTGTACTACTGCCATACCCTGCGCACAACTTGCAGCACAGCCCCTGCGTGGAGCACCCTGTGCTGATGTGTGTTAACGAAATGCGGGTACCTTCAGTGATGTGTTTCTCACGACCTTTACTGGTAATGTCATCATGATGACGCTGGTCTGACGCCCTCGTCTTTCCAGCTCCCTGGCTACGCCAGGCGCGGCGTCGTGCGCGCGCCAGTGCATTCCTGGCTGCAATTGGCCAGTTGTACGTGAACGTCCCTCGGCAGCGCTCGTGTTTCTTATTCTGATCGAACCGTGATTGTTTTGTTGGGGGCTCTTGGGTGTTCTGGGGTGGTCGCCGCGGGCGGGCGTTGGGGGGGGGGCGGACTGTGGGCGGGGGGGGGGGGCTTCGTCGCCCTTCCCTGAAGGGGGTCGTTGATGCCCCAAATGAACTGAAGAACTGGTGCAAGGGCATACAAAGTGCAGGGTGTTGGCGCTGTGCTTTTTGGTGTGGAGCGCCCTGGAGAGGTGGGGAGCCTGCATGTCTCGGGCACCGTGCACCGGGCTCTGCGCCGGGCAGATGCAGGGCGAGGCTGCGGAGGGCTCTGTACGCAAGCAGGTTCAAACCGTATGCCCCAACGACCCCATCCCCTACAGACTTCAGACTGTCCCAGACTCTGTTCCATGGTGTACCAGTCAGCGGGCGGGTCACCATGGCCAGGCACTTGGGCTGGCACCCGGCACAGCTCTGTCGTCGCTCCAGTACCGCGTGGAAAGGGCCGGCAGTCGACCGGGCGAATCCGGTTGTTGGACTGGTGCTTGAAGGGGGCGTGTGCGATGCTGCAACGCGATGCGGCACGACGACGACGACGACGAGGAGACTCGGCCGCGTTCATTCAGCAGTTGAACGGCCTTACACCGTGTCGCGAGCGCTAATCTGCGCCGCACTGTATAGCACAGTTCCTTGGGTATGTCACATACCGCCGCCCTCGTCCGTTGCAGGACATATCAGCAGGCGCCCACAGGGGCGGCAGATCGCCAAACCCCGAGCACCTCGTCGCCACCCTTATTGCGCCCTGTGAGCTAAAAGAATCTCACCACCTTGAGTATCGCGACTTATGTTCAGTTTACTATCAAATTGCATGGACTCTCAGTCACTAGATGACAGGCCGCCAACTAACACATTCCGAACAGCACCCTTCCCCGCCAACGGGGTGGCTACGCTCCAAACAGGCTAGGTATCCGCGCAGTGAGCCGCCGTCCTTCGATTGCAACCAACAACTGCAACTGCCAGCCGCCCGCATCGACTAGGGCCAACGCAAACGCTATTGCGCGCCCCTATCCCCTATGTACTCAAACCGCTTAAGCATACAATATGGTACTCTTCGCACTGTCGTACAAGTGTGCTCCCAAGGGCCCAGACCCCGGTACACCCCTCCACTACATCTGCGGCTCCAAAGTCCGCCACCGGCCGCGCCAATCGCAGGCCGCCGCCCACAGGGCCCTCGCGTCCATAGGGCGGCCAGCTCGCTGCCTCCGTCTCGCTGATCATAGTTTCCGAACGTGTTTTGCCACAACCGCGCACAAGCACGGGCAGCTCGAAGCAACCACACACGGCGCTAACCCAGGTAGTGACCCGGCGCCCTCGCCTTCACAACCATCTCGACACCAAAAATGAATCGTCGTCGACGAACGAGCCGTCCCCAACCCAACCCAACTTTGACAAATTGCTGGTGCGGGCAGGGACACAAAAGGCATGTCGCACCGTCCGCCCGCGGTCTGCCTGCCCGCCCAGAGAAGGGTCGCCCCTTGGGCCGGGCCTGCCTCAAATGCCGCGCGCAAGCAACACTCACTCAGGGGAATCCTCAGGCCGCGGCCGGAACAGGAGCCCACACCAATCCACCATCTCAACCGCAGATGGCATCCGAGCCGACTGCACAGCCGACGACCTTAATCGGAGGGAGGGCCCCTCGGACGCACACATCACTTCGTGATCAGCCGGGTCTATTGCACCCAAGGGCCAAGCGAACTCTTCCGTCCAGGACTGCCGCGCCGCCCTGTGGCCACCATCGCCTCCTGAGCTCTGCCAACAGCACCCACGAATGCCGGGGCACGCTGGGAGGTTTCAACATACGCCAGACTCCGAAACTGCCCGGCTGCCGTGGAAGTACAGGAGTGGGTGCCAACGGACCATCTGGCCCATTCGCCCAAGACCGAGCACCCAGAGCCCAGCCCAGGCCCCGCGTATCAACCAGCTCCACATCAACGAGTATACAAAATAGCCTCTGTGTTTTTGATGTGGGCCGCACACGTATACACAATAATGAAGCCCCGCCGGCGTCGCCGCCGACCCCTGCCGCCACTCCGCAAGCCGTCTCCTACCAAACCGTTCCTTGCAACCAAGGCCCTCCCGAAAGCCGCCACCGCCCACCGCCCACGGCACACCGGTGACCCCACCCTGACCCCGCCCTGTTAACATCCCATCCCGCGTGACACCACGTGATTCCCACAGCCTGCCTAGCTGCCGCCCTCCGCAGTCAACCGACAAGCCGCCGCGATCGCCCGCAGGTACCGATGCCGATGCGTGCCGATGCGCCACGACGATGGAGAGAACGGGACGCCATCAATGGATCGATCGCGTGTCGTGGCCACCGTGGCCGCTGCCTCCACTGCCTCCACAGCCTCCACTGCCGTGGGCTCCACCCCCCAAGCCAGCAAGCCGCCCCCCGCCTCCTCCTGCAGCACCGCCTCCCGCCGGGCGAGCTGCCGTACCGCTCTCCCCGCCTGCCTTGCAGAGCAGAAAAAGCTCAGGCCTGTACTCAACGGCACATGCTAACGATACAACAAATTCAGTATGAATCTGGAAACCGTCGAAAGCGATTGACATTCTGAACATCCAGCCCCAGCCCCTGCCCCCGCAGCCGGCACGAGGGCCCCTTATTCTTCGGACAGCCATGTCTGTACGGCCGGCCGAAGGCACCGCCCACCCACTGCCCATGTTCTCGTCAACGGCCTTGCATGAGGACAAGGAGTGCTGCGCAGCGCTTTGAACCGCACGGCCGTCGCCTGCTACTGCTGCTGCCGCTGCTGCAGCGGCCTCTCCCCTCCCTGCGCCGCCGGCCCCGTCACCGATCCCGCAGCTGCCGCCCCCGCGGTTGCGGCGGCTGCGGCAGCCCTGCGCAGCGCCGCCAGCTGTCGGTGGTTGTCCAGGCAGGCGGCCCGCCAGTCCACCAGCTCTTGCCGCAGGTCGGAGGCGTGCGCCCGCAGCGCCGCCAGCTGTGCCGCCAGCGCGGCCGCCTGGCGGCTGCTGAACAGGAGGGCGGCGTGGGCGCGGTCGGCGCGGGCCCGCGCAGCAACCACCACCTCCGCGCCCGCGTCAGCGACCCCGGGCCGCGTTGCCGCATCGGCCGCGGCCAAAGCCGCCGGGCAGGGCAGGGGGAGGGCGGGCGGAGGCGCGACGCAGGGCTGGTGGCCGGCGGGAGCGCTGTCCTGCACCAACTCGGGCACCTCAATGCTGCCGAACAGCGGCAGCGTCTCGCCGCCCGCCTCGGCCTCCTCATGCACCTCCCACAGCTCCGCCGGCCCCTCACCCGCGCCCGCCTGCAGCTGCACCTCGCACAGCGCGTGCACGCTGGGCGGCGGTGGCGTCCCCGGCGGCGCAGGCGCCACCGCCGCCACTGCTACCCCTGCCTGCCGCTTCTGATGCTCCGGCGGCGCCAGCTCCCGGGCGCAAAGCTTCTCTCGCGCGCGCTGCAGCTGTGACAGCAGACCTGCGGGAGGCGGCCCCCAATCCTGCTCCTTGCAGCCGCCCTCCTCACGCTCCCGCTCGTCCTCCGCCGCCAGCGCCCGGCGCAGCTGCGCCCACAGCGCCGCCAACTCCTGGTCCCGCTCCCTCAGCTGCCACGCCAGGGCCCTGTTGGCGGCGCGCGCATCCTGCAGCTGCAGCTGGAACTCCAGCTCGCGAGCGCGGGCGTCCGAGGCAGCCACCTGGCGGGGCGGGGGCGGGGCGGGGCCGGGGAGGGACGGGATTAGGTGTGGTGTGGAGCTGTGGACCGCGGGGTTGATGGCGCGAGGTTGATGGCGCGAGGTTGATGGCCACATTCGTCCCGGAGGCCTACGCCGGCCGGTGCTTCCCGGGGGAAATAAGCAAGCCATTGCCGTGTGTAGCTCGTAGCGACCCCTAGGGACAGCCGATCCGCCCATTACCGCTGGCACGTGCAACGTTGCACCGTGTTCATCGCCGTTGCGAATGAGCGTGTCGGCACGCTGCCGTCACCCAGAGAAACGGTCCGCTGCCAGCAAGGGCCTCTACCTGGCGGGGGCTTGCATCGCTGTACGTGGTGCGGTCCGCTGCTCCGGGCGTGCCCACGGCGTCGACGGAGGAGGGTTGGGGCGCCAGCCAGGCCGCGATGAGCCCCGGCGCTCCCCCGGCGGGGCCCGATTGGGGGAAGCTGGGGCAGCGGCCCGGGTGCTGACCGTGGGCCCCAGGGAGGGCCGTCAGGCGGCCGGCCTCACAGGCGCCGCTGGAGGGGCCGAACGCCTGGCTGCAGCTGTAGCGGCGGCGCTGGTTTGTGCAGCAGGGCGACGAGGCCTCATCGCCCTCGGCGATTGATGGGGGCGGGATATGGAGGTGCGCGGCGGCGTACGGCGTATACGGGCCGCAGCTGCCGCGGGCGTACGGACCCCCGCAGACGGGGCTATGGGAGGAGAAAGCGTCCCCGGTGCCATTCGGCGTGGCCGGCTCGCCTGGCCATATGGGCCCGCTGCTGAGTCCCGAGGAGCCCTGGGTCCTGGGGGGAGTACAGCGAGGGCCTCAAGTGGGTGGCGAAGATGAGGGGAGACGAGGGCGCAATGGGCACATGGACTCGGGACGCATAGTCAAGGGCCACGGGCCGGTCGATGGGCAGCGTCAGGTTACTAAACAGGGGAGCCGCGCATCCCAACGTAAGTGGGCATCCTTGTAGAGCCCAGCACAACGACACAAAAACACAAATTGGGCGTCGACCGAAGCAGGATTCCAGGCTACTACCAAAGGCGCTGGCAACCCCCGACCTCACGCTCCTAGTCAGCGAGCAGACTTCCGGCATCGACCGACGCACACTCACTTGATAAATGATCCGTTCAGAAACTCATAGCTGTCTCGGGTGAAGGAGAGATTATCCGGAGAAGGGCCGCACAATTGAAGGGAACTCCTGCTCAAGAGCAGTTGCACGCCCTCCCGGTAATCGTTCGTCCTGCGTGCGTAAAATTGACATTAGATTGGACGCCTCGCGCTTCCGAGGCTGGCCGAGGTAACTGTCCCAAGCCCCAGCGAAACAGAGTTCTTACCCGACCGCAGCCGAACTTGCGTCGTCGGCTCGCGAACGGAAACCTGTAGGAACGAAGCCCGCTGGCTGACCGCCCACGAGCATGACACGTTGGGGTTCACGGTCCTCGAAAGGAATCTAGGATACTGGGCTATGAAGTCCTGTGAATATGAATTGGTGTTATCCTTACGTTGTTGAAACGGAGAGCTACTGCATTGCGGCTTCCTCGCGAACGAACGAACTCGCACTACAGTGCCGGACTGCACGGGAAGCGGTGCAAGCGCTCCTTCACTACAATACAGTATGTAGACAGTGCATTGTAGTTCGATGAACAGAATCCAGTGGTGCCAGCGAGGCAAGGGCTTGGCGGTTGGCATGAGGCTGTCGCCTCGCAAAGTTGTCGCCTCACAATATGATAAAACCTCAGCCAATCAGTCCCCCACAATGACAAGGGTCATGATGGCGGCCAGGGTTTTGCTGCGTCCGATCCCGCGCGACTGGGGTCTCAAACGAGCAACCCGTTGTCATCACCCCTGCTCTATGGGCGTAAGCCAATGAAGCGCAGCAGCCTTCCACTGAGCTTAACCCTTGGCGGCACAATCGAAGCCCCAGACGTTTCCCCAACACAGGGGCCCCAGCCCCCAACGACTGCCCGCAGCAAGCACTCCCCCGCGACGGCGCTCACAGGCAAAGCCAGCGGCTCCACCGAAAAGCAGACGGGACCGCTGCGACGCCCGGAGCAGTGCTCAGTGCCCCCGCTCTCGCGACTACTGGCTTGCCCCAGTCGATTCGGCCCGCCGTCGCTGCAGGCAGCTTGCTCCGCCGGCCCAGCAGCCGGCGCGAGGCTCTGCACCCACACCTCGGGCCCTGCGACAGACAGGCATTTGCAATAACGACGGGACAGCGTACAAATCAGTGTTGGGCAGTCCCAATACACCGGGGCGGTGAGGCGCTCGCGCGTCCCTCAAGCGTCACACGTGCGTATCGGGGCCCCGAGCCCGGCCCCGCCCAGGCAACTGCATCCCCCCCTCCCAGGCGAGGGCCCACCCCGGCAACTGCATCCCCCCCCCTCCCCACATTCACACTCGCCTCCTATCATGCTATTGCCAATGGAGTCCCGCTCCCAAACACAAACCCGTCTCTCTCACCCCCGATAGCTCCAACCGCCACCGCACACCGCCTGGTGTCACATTCCGCGCCAGCAAGAGGCGGCCGCCCGCCATCCCCCCCCTCGCCCCCGGTTCCGCCCCCCCAACCCCAGTCCCCAGCCCAAGAACCCACCCACCACCCACCCACCCAGCCAATCCAGCGGCCGCACCGCCCTCCACGCCAGCGCCACCAGCGGGCTGTCCCTCAGCAGCCCCGCAACGGCCCCCAGCAGCGCCCCGCCCGCCGCCGGGGCGGCCGCAGCGGCGAGCGCCAGTGTGTGCCAGGCCAGCGTGGTGGGCAGCAGCGCCGTGAGGGGCGCCAGCAGCAGCACCCCCACGATCAGCCGCTCCACCACCACCTCGTGCAGCGTCTGGCGGAGGGAAGAGTGGGGGATGCCAGGGGGCGGCGAAGTGAAGAGGGGAAATGAAACGCGTCGTGACCACCGAATCGCATACGAAATAGACGAGCTTGTGGCGGTCTTGGGGTCGATGTTCAGTGGGGAGTTGTGAGGGGCAATGGTGGAGGGTGGGGCGCGGGAGAGAGGGAGGGAGGGCGGGCAGTGGGGATGGGCGCAGGAGGGAGGGGGGCGGGACAGCGGCTGCGAGACGAAACAAGCAACCTCCTCAGTACGCGGCTGTGAAAGGGCAGTGGGACCGCGAGAGGGAGAAGGGGTGCCTGTGTGTGCTCTTGCCGAAGCACCAGCGGTGCAGCGGCAGGGGAAAGCACCAACACGGAGGGAAAGGACTAAAGGCGGGGCGAGGCCGCCCTTGATGCCCCCCACCCTGGGCAACTCGGGCGGGCTGCACAGCCCCCGCCCGCCCGTTCACCCCCACCCGCCGCTCGCGGAACGCAGCCCAAGCCGCTCCCTCCCCACATACCCGGTCACCCGTCGCTGGCTCCGACCGCAAATGCGTAAACCCCACCCCACCCACCCGCGGCACTCACCACTCCTGCACCCACGCTCCCCCGCCCCCGGCCCCCCCTTCCACCCGTCAAACCACCCGGCCATGTGGTCTATACATGCACAGGACCACCGGGAGGCGCGGCATCGGCCATAACCGGGAGTGCACTCACCGGGGACCCTGGCCCCTCCCGTCCACCCGCAGCGCTCAGCCAGTTTTCTAAGGTCGGGAGATGTATGCGCCCCAGGGCTTCTCTACTGAGAATGCCATGCAACCCTCTACGCACCCACCCCCGGGTCCGGCGCCAGGCCCAGCAGGCTCTCCAGCATATGCAGCGGCAGGCGGGAAGCCAGGCGGCCGCTGCGAGCCACCGGTCTCGCAAGGCCACCGCCGCCACCCAGACTGGAGCCGCCGCCTGCTCCTCCACTGCCTCCCCCGCCGCGTGGGCTGGCGCCGGTGGTGGCGCCATCTTTGCCCCCGGCGGTGAAGTCCTCTACCCGCGGCGGCCCCGAGGGCTCTCGCCGCTGCTCCGCGGTGTCGGCTGACCCGTGGGTCGTGGCAGAAGGACCCGGGGTGCCAAGGCCCCCGGCGGGCTGCTCGACGCCGCGTCTGCTGGCGGCCGCGGCGCCCCGTCCCCGCAGCAGGCCCCACGCCCAGGCCAGCGCGGCCAGGTGGCGGCGCAGCAGGAGGCCGGTGGCGGCGGCCTGCAGCGCCAGGGGGGCCGCCGCCGCCGCCAGCATGTCGTGCATCACAGCCAGGCCGCCGCCCAGGCCTGGCGGTCGTTGCGGCAGCGCAAGGGAGGGGCGATCGCGAGGTGGGGAAGCGTTACAGCGCTGGACAGGCCTGAAGCGCATGCCGTCCCCGCTCGCTGGGGTGGTGGTGCGCGGGGTTCAGCGGGGGCGCCGCAGCAAGCGCTCGCGTGCCTGACATGGCGCTCCCAAGCGACAGCAGTTCACCGCCAGGCCCCGCACAGCTTCTCTGCTTCCGAGGAGCTGAGCGCCGTACATCGTACGCCTCTACCGTACAACCCAAACCTCGTCAACGTCAACGCCCCGTCGTCCCAAAGCCGTGCCCACCGCCCCCATGCCGCCATACGCTTCGCCGCCGCCGTCCCCGCCGCCTCACCGCCCGCCGCGCACGCCGCCGCCAGCAGCGCCGCCAGCGGTGCTCTGGCTGCGGGCCAGCCCGCCCGCGCCGCCGCGCCCAGCGCCGCCAGCACCGCGTGCGCACCGCAGCCCAGCAGCGCGCACATCTCGGCGTGCAGCTTGACGCCCGCCGGGGTGGCGGTGAGCAGCCTGCGGGGCGGGGGGAAGGGGAGGTCGGGCGAGGGCGCGTGGGGAGGCAGGGAAGGTACGGGCGTGGGGGCCGTGTAGGACACGGGATACTGTCTTCCTAGAGTCAAAATAAAAATGTCCGGCGGAGGGGGGCGGTGTCCCAGGCGGGGCGTGCGGGCCCTCTCACAACTGTGCAGCTCCCTACTCAGGTACTCAAGGACTAACACTGCTAGTGGCTCTCCGGTCTGGCAAGCGCCCAGTGCGCCCCGCCCCGCCCCCCCGGGCCCAGCCAGGGATTCGGCCGGTTCGGGCTAATAAACCCGTCAAACCACCCCGGCCATATGGTCCATACATGCGACGGACCACCGGGAGGTGCGGCATCGGGCGAACACCGGGATTCCCGAACACCGGGGGCCCTGGCCCCTGCCTTCCACCCTCAGCTCTCAGCCAGTTTTCAGCGGTCGGGGGATGAATGCGCCCCAGGGCTTCTCTACTGAGAAGGCCTTCCAACCCTCTACCCCCGGGGCCCAGTGAGCCGACATCCACCCAGCCCGGTTCCACCTCCCGGGCCCGTATCCAGGCCGGGCCACACTGCCCCCGCGGCCCCGCCCAGCCCCACCAGTCGTACTGCTCCCGCAGGAGCCGCTCAGCCCCCGCGGCGGCGGCCTCCGCCGCCCCCAGCAGCGCCTCCCGCTGCCGCCACAGCGCCGCCGCCGCCAGCGGCCCCACCAGCATCTGCAGCGCCAGCGCCAGCAGCAGCAGCGCCGCGTTCAGCGCAGAGCGACCAACCAGCAGCGGCGGCGGCGGCGGCGGCGGCGAAGGAGGCGGCGGAGGCAGCGTGGGCTGGGACCGAAGCGGCGCCGCCTCGTCCCCGCGCCGACTGGAGTGCAGGCGGCGCAGCGCCCAAGCGCACCGCACCATGTGCCGTACGTGCCGTACGTGCCGGCCTGTGGGGTGGGCCCCAGGGGGAGGGGTAGAAGAGGGAGGGGCGCGGCGCTGCAGCTGGGGAGGAGACGGGCTGACCTCAGGGCAGGCGCTGCGGCGGCAGCTGGGGGGGAGGGCCGCTGGAGGCCAGCACGAATGAGGGCCAGCGGGAGGTGCGGTACTGTCGCCGGAGGGGAGGGGCAAGGGCGGGCTCCGGCTCGTGGTGCTTGTCGCGTGATGCGTGTGTGGGTGGGTTGTGGGTGGAAGGGAGGCGAAAAGACACCTCACAGCGGCGAGGAGGCGTTGCCACGCCGCGCCGCCGCGCCCACCTGTCGCCGTGCACCACGCGGTGCGGGCAGCCGCAGCCGCAGCCGCCGCGCAAAGCCCTCCCTTGGACCAAGGATCCGAAGCCGTCGGCGGCGGTGGCGGGGGCGGCGGGGGCGGCGCGGGTGGTAGCGGCAGCAGAGCCCCCCTGCCTGGCCCCGAACCTGCCCCCGCCGTCCCCGCCGACGCGGCATCCGTTGCGATCCGGGAGCCGCATCCTGGCGCCCGCGCTCCTTCCCCCTCGCCAGCAGCTGGAGCCTCCCGCCAGGGAGGCGGACCACCCCGCTGCGGCCCCGGCCCCGTGGCTGCGGGCGGCCCTCGCCCCAAGCAGGGGTTCCCGGGCGGCCGCAGCGCCAGCCGCAGGGGAAGCGGCGGGGGAAGCTCCTCACACGGAGCGCCTGCGGCGCCGGAGGGCGGCTCGGCGGTTGGGAGGCGGCCTGGAGGCCACGTGACGCAGCCGAGGGTGTGCTGGGTGGAAGGGGTGTTGAGCCAGGCGAGGCCCACGGAGGGGGGTCGGTGGGAGGTGCTGACCGAGGGGCAGGGCCGGCTTCCCCAAGTTGGGGTGGGAATAGGGTGGGGTGGGGTGGGTCGGCATGCGGCGGCATGCGACGCGCGTGCCGGACCCGCCCAGGCACCGCCGGGTGGCGGGTGGCGGGTGGCGGGAGGCGCAGGCGTTGGTGCCGCCGCTCACGGAGCCCCCCTCCGCCGCACCCGTGCCACACCCTCCTCCCCGCCTCAACGACCCAGCCCCAGCGGGGCCCACGACCGTGGCCCCACGCCAACCCCTCACCCCACCCCACCCACCCACCCCCCACCCTCCACCGCTGCAAATGCTGCGTCTGCCACGCCGCGTCATCCCGCTGTGTGCGCCGTCGGCTGCGCCGCTGCCCTCACCCCCTCTTTCCACACGTAACACACACCTGAGCCGGTCCACGTGCAGCCGCCGCCGCCACCGCCGCCGTTGCCGCAGCTGCGTGCAGCGCGGGGCGGCAGGCCCGCCTCCGCCGCGGCCACGGCAATCCACTGACGGGGGTCGTACAGGAACACCTGCACGTGTGCAATGCGTGCATGGCCGGGCGTGAGTCGTGCCTTCGTGTGGGCGTGCGGTGTTGGGAGCGGGGGGGCTTCCAGGTCAGGCCCGGTGCGGGCATCGGCCAGGCCGGCAGGATGGGGCCTAGTCGGGGCACCATGGGGGCCACCGAGGGCGGACATTGCGATGGCAGGTCCTGCGACCCCCGTTAAGGCGACGCCTCCACAGTAGATGCGCTGCGGCCGACTGTGCCACCATGCCGGCTGCCAATGCCAGTGCCGACGCCCCTGTTCACAGCGCGCACACACACACACCTGCAGGTGCTTGGGACGCTGGGGAGACTGGTTGGGTTGTGTGCCGATCAGGGCGGCGCGGGGCACGGGCGTGCTGAGGCCGCACCAGTGAACCTGCGCGCAGCCGAGCAGCGTGACCCCTGGGACATCGGGTGCTTGGGGCGCGTCTCGAGGGCCATGCTTCGGGGCCGGCTGCTCGTCCACATGGGCTGTGAGTGGCTCACGCTCGCTACCGGGGAAGTGGAGGGAGCTGAGGTTGCGGTCGGGCGGAGCGGGCGGAGCGGGCACGCCCGCATCGCAACCGTCGGCGAGGAGCCAGGTCACCGCCGCGGCGTGCTCGTTGGGCGAGCATGCTGCCGGCTGTGAGTGTGGGGGGTAATCGGTGCTCAGGTAGCAGTCAAGGCCCTGGGAGTGCGGCCGGCAGTGCGCATGTTGCGCGCGGGAAGCGACACCGGGGCCCTGGGCGCTGGGCGCGGCGTGGCCGAGAGGAATGAACAGGCGCAGAAGCACGCACGGTTGCATTCACATTAGCATGATCTTAGTACATATGCATCAGCATTTGGTAACAGGGTTGTTGTGACACGCGGTACGACCCGGGCGAGTGTTTCTTCGCTCAGGCTCGCTCCCGTGCTAGATCAGACCGGACGTCTACCGGCACTGTCACGGAACCCATTGGCTCGGGCGTAACACCCTTGGGACCGGCATTCAGATTACATTTGTTGGAGCGAACAACCGACGTGTCATTCGCGCGTGCGAGTCGCGCAGGGCTACGTTCTTGACGTCTAGGCTTAGGCCTCAGTTGGTAGGACACACAGCCAAAAATGGTGTTGGGACAGCTCTTCAGCAAGGAAACCCAGGCCATCTTCTTTAATTATAAGGAGAAGCCGGTCCAGCGCATGCTGGACTTTGATTTCGTCTGTGGTGGGTTCGTCGCTCGACGAAAGGCACTGCGCGTCCGTTGCGCCCACGTGCACTGTCCCCGCCCAACCATCCCCCCGGTTCTCCTGTGATCTGCCGCCTCACGCACCCCGCGACAGGCCGCGAGACCCCCTCCGTCGCCGCCATCGTCGCGCCCGGCAGCTCGGGCGGCTTCCAGAAGCTCTTCTTCGGCAAGCAGGAGATTGCCATCCCCGTGTACGGCAGGTGCGTGTGTGTGGGTTTTGGCGCTCCCGCCCTACATGGCCCCCCTCTCTCTCCCAATCGCAGCCTGTAACCCGTCTTTTAGAGCTCTCGTCCGCCATGTGCGTCTCCTCCGGACGCCTCTCTGCTTCCCACGCTGGAACTGAATACCCATCAACCCCCCGCCCGCCCGTGAATCCCCACAGCACCGCCGAGGCCACCCGCAAGCACCCCAGGGCCGACGTGTTCATCAACTATGCGTCCTTCCGGAGGTACGGCCGGGGGGTCGCTTGGGGTGCCGGCGGCGCCGTCAGGGGCCGCCGCTGCGATGGGCGCGGGCTGGACAGCCTGGCTTGATCCTGCCGCGGCAGGCCAGTGGACGTGCAGCCGAGGTCCCGGAGCCGAGGTCCCCCCGGGGGAAGGGGAGCAGAGGGTGGGGAGCTGGTGCTGAGCCCTGTTGGGGCAAGACGGCACTGCAGCCGATGCAGCGATGGTGGGACCTGGCGCGGTGCGCGATCGCAGAAAGTGCTGCGCTTTCCGGCTGTGGTTGGGAGCTCGGGGCGGGCTCACGCCGGCTGGCGCAGGCCGCCAGGGGCCGGCCTCTGTCCTGCGTGAGCAGCCCGCGCCCCCCTCGGCCGCGCTCGCCCGCCCTTGAGCCGCCGCAAAAGCGGGGAGAGGCAGGTGGGCGCGTGTGTTTCGTGTGTGGGGTGGGGTGGGTGGGGGCAACTCAAGCTCATGCGTGGGTGGGCTGAGCTGCCCCTTCCGTCTCCCTCCCCACTTTGCCCCGCGGACACCCCCTTTCACCCCCACCCGCCCCGCAGCGCCTACGAGTCCTCGCTCGAAGCGCTCCGCGCCCCCACCATCCGCGTTGCGGCCATCATCGCCGAGGGGGTGCCCGAGCGGGACACCAAGCACCTGATCGCCTTTGCGCGCGCCAACAACAAGGTCATCATCGGGCCCGCCACAGTGGGCGGGGTGCAGGTGGGGCGGGGGCGGGGGTGGCAGCGAGCCAGGATGGGGCGGGGTGTGTTTGGTGGCGGGCGGGGTGCGGAGGCGGGTGGGGTAGGTATGGTGTGTAGGTATGGTGTGTGTGTCTTGTTGGGGATGGGTTGGGGGTCAGGTCGGAGATTAGAGGGTGGTGGTGGACGGGGCCGCACTTGGCCGTGGTGCAGTGAGGTGTGTGTTTGTTGGGGGGTTGGCCTTGGGTTATAAGTGTGGGCTGTGTGTGGCGGATGGGTCCTGGGGCTGGGATCGTGGGGAGCTGCCTGCCCAAGCCGACCGCATGGCCACCACCGCCTCCTTGACCAACGCCCTCACCACGAACACCATGAATGCGAGCCCATTCGCCCAAGCCGACCGCAACCCCTCCGCCCTGCCCACCTGCCCCAACCCGCGCCCACCCATTCCCTTTGCCTGGGAGTGCGCGTTCCAACCGCTCGAGCCCACCCCCACCTCCCCTCCCTCCGCTTCTCTGCTGGGAATGCCTTCCAATCCCACCACCTCCGCCTCCACCTCCCTCTCCTTGGCCGCCAGGCTGGCGCTTTCAAGATCGGCGACACCGCCGGCACGCTGGACAACATCGTGGCCTGCAAGCTGCACCGCCCCGGCTCCGTGGGCTTCGTGTCCAAGAGCGGCGGCATGAGCAACGAGATGTACAACGTGCTGGCGCGCGCGACGGACGGGCTGTACGAGGGTGCGTACGGAGGGCGGCGCGTACGGAGGCGGTGGGCAGCGAGCGCGGAGCAGTGAGGTGGCTGCGCGGCGCGGCATCACGACGTGCCGTACAGTGCCGTACAGTGCCGGGGTGGTGTTCCGGCGGTGCTGCTTCGCGCGTTGGGTGCAACGGTGTTCGTGTGTGTGTGGGTGGGGGGGA
>LSYV01000039.1:636815-648256 GCA_001584585.1 Gonium pectorale
TCATAATGTTAGCGTGCCTTTGTGCATTTCATGGGATTCATGGCGTGTGCCATGTTGTGCTGTGGTGGCCTTAAGCGCTGTCACCCGCAATCCGCCCTATATACAGCATGGACAGGGCAAGTCCGAACTCAACATGTGACACGGCGCTGATACCTGTGTCCCATGCACGTGCCATCCAACGCCTGGGTGGGGTAGGACTCCTTGGTGATCTTCAGACCTTGGACGGGGGTTGCATCGGGGAAGCGGAAGCCTGATTTACCCGGTGTATTCCCACCGGATGCTTAATTTACACTTCAGCTTGAGTTGGGTTGGGACAGTTGACGCGGTCTCAGGCAACAATAGGTTTGCTGAGGAAGGGTGTTGGGCGATACCGGGCATAGGCTTGTTTGTGCATCAAGATATATCCATAACTTAGCCCCTGCACCAATCAATAGCGCAGTAGCGGCTGCGTGCTAGCGTGCATGGCTGTGTCCCGGGGCGCACAATCGTGGTTCCAGCCATCCTCGCTGATGGGGAGAGGGGTTAAAGGGGGAGGCAAGCCGTGCGCGCCTCCTGCACAGGTATTGATTGGTTAACAATGTACCGAGATCTTAGCTCATGTTGCAATGCTTGGCAAACTCCGCCCTTGCGGGACCCGTGCGCACGCTGTACCTCGCTAGTGTGTAGACTGAGTACCCGAACCAACTCGGACTGCGTGGGGTTGTGCGTGCAGCGCCCCCATCGCGTCCCAAGCTTTGGTTGCCGTGGTTTGGACCTGAGCGGCGCTTTTACCCAAGACAATGCTGGCGCACGCCTCGTGAGTAGGGGATCCCGTGCTCGTGATGGATATCATACCCGTATTTCCCGATGCGTCACATGCGTGAATAAGCTTTACATGTGCAATATGGGAATAATGATATCTACAAAGACTGCCTCAAACCCATCCCATGTTCGACGCCGTATCCTGCTATCGGCTGCCAGGCATCTTCAGGCATGAAGAAAGTAAAATAGAGCGTGACATGAGCACTTTGAGTGAGCACTAGAAAACACGCCAAGCCGTTCAAGTCTTATTCGGTTCCCTGGCATCCCCCCTGCCAGCAAGCGCCACGCCATCCCAGCAGTGGGCGCGAACGAAGCTTGCAAATACGGAGACTGCATGCACCGTTACGCGCAGCGGAATGGCCTTGGAACCTATAATTGACAGCCGACGACAGACCGGCATATCATAACACCAGATGGTATGATATATTGCATGCGATTGCATGTCAGGTATAGAGTTATAGCGGCGCAAATAGAGTAACAGAGCTGCTACGGGCTTTGCTGCAGGGGCAATGTATGAGCGCAGCGGAGCCTGCGGGGCGCCCACAGCAGCAGGCTAAACTGACGACTGCGCAGCGCATTGCACGTGTCACGGTTCCGGTGGTGCCAGGACATACCGCGCCATCGCAGGCTCCCCCAACCCCCCTGCACGCGAGATGTGGCCCCTTGGCTGCGAACGTCGCAACATCTCGAAGCAATGTGAGGCCGTGGTCGTGTAGGGTACGAGGGCATTAGCGTTTTGTATCCTCATCAAAGGCGGGCGGCAGGCGTTGGCGTGAAAATGCTTGCGTCCGGTCTTGACGCACATGGTCGTTGAAGTCAAGAGCTGCATGACGGGCCATCGGACCGGCCCCAGGCTAGTGTGCTTACGAGCGATTTGGAGGACGCTGGCCATGGCGCACCCTCGCCAGCTCCGCCCGAGTTTCGACACAGCTGACACGGGAGTCAGATCAGTCTCCCGCGGCCAGCCAGCTTTCGCGCCTCCTTTTTGCCGTGAGCTCTTGCACGCCCAAAACGATCCTTCCGCAGTCGCAGGCTCAGAAAATCCTCCTCACCTTACGCCTTCGCACCCCTTTCACACGGTGCGTGCTCTTACTCACACAACCCGCATGGCCTTGCCCACCCTCCACTTCAGGCCCCTTCCACCGGCGGCGCCTCCGCGACGGCCGCTGACAGCGTGGCGCCGACCGGCGCATCCCGCCAAGGCTTGCTGGAGGCGGCTGCAGCGGCCGCCAGGCCTTCCCATGCCCCGTGCCCAGTCCCATTAGCAGATTCAGCCAGGGTGGAGCCTGTTCCGGACACGCAGCTGCCTATTCGGGAGGTCAGCTGCTTTGTGCCCACGAGCCCCGAACCCCCGGACTCTTCGCCGTGGAGGAGCAGCAGGCGCATCGCTTCACGGGCTCTGAAGGCACTCAAAGCGCGGCTCGATATGCGTAGTGGTGATGACGGCGGCCGTTCCGGAGCGGTTGCCACCATGGACAATGGCGGTCCCTTGCTCTATTCCACGCCCTGCGAGAGCTTTACCACTGCCGATGCGGCGCCGACGCCCCGGCTGGCGGTGGCGCCGTCGGGTCAGCGGGCCAGCAGCGGCAAGCTTCACGACGCAACCCATGAACAAGGTGCAGCGGCAGACGGCACCGTCTCGCTCCTGCATCAGGCCACAGCCAACCGCCTCAGGGCCGCCGCGGCTGCGGCCGCCGCCGTTGCCGCATTGCCCGGCTGCGCGAACTTTGCCTCTGACGATGAGGAGGGAGAGGGGCAGGAGGCCGGCGGCAGCTGCTGCGCGCCTCGTCCCGCCAGCGACAACACGGATCACCCGCTTGGACAGGATGGGGACGCTGCGTCGCGCGGCGGCGTGCAGTGGAACCAGTCCGGCAGGAGCATCCGCAGCGGTCACCTCGCAGCGGGGCCTATCAGCGCCGCTTCGAGCCAGGCCTCCCGCTGCACGACGCGCTCTAATACCGGCATGGTCCCTGCAGCGGCGCTGGCGGCAGTGGAGCACGGCGCCGACGGTGATAGTGACGGCGACGGCGAGGGGGGCTCTCGTCCCAGCACCGCCGCCACACTGCTACGGCTGCGTCAGGAGGCGGCCGCGCGTAGCAGTAGGGTGGTGGCCCCAAAGCAGCGACTGGACTACGTTCCAAATACCTCCGGGAAGACGCTGGCGGCGGCTGCCAGCGCCCGCCGTGCGTCGCTCGTAACGCCGCCGCAAGAATCTGTCGGCGGCGGCGCCGCGACCAGCCCGCCGCCGCTGGGGACGCGACCCTCGGGTTCCAGCAGCGCCGGCTTGAGGACAGGGACCGACTCGTCATGTGGCGGCGCCGCCAGCGACTGCAATAGCTGCGATTCCGGTTGCAGCAGCCGCGACGACAGTGACGAAGTTGGCAGCAGGCTGCGCGTCGCGCGCTCGGACCTTCCGCCCAGCCCGCTCCTCCCGCGCGCGCCGCACCCGTCGGTGACGCAGGTGCACTATTACCTGATTAACGACTATGGCCAGCCATTCCGACGGCCCCGACAAGGCGCGCGGCAAGGCGAGGCCACGCAGAAGCACGATGAGCAGCAGCGAGAGCCCGAGCAGCGGCCGCCGCTGTTGCTGCCAAAGGAGCTGCGGGCGGCCGAGTGCGCTCACGCCTTCCCCCACCAGATGGCCGTATCAGAGCGCAACGTCTCGCCGCGCGTTGGCCAAGGTCTCGAGGATAGTCCGAGTGCTGCGGAGAGAGCTGACGGTGCCAATCACCGCGTCAGCGGCGGCGGCCGGCTCGCCGCGGCGCTGTCTCCCAAGAAGCAGCTGGCGCGGCTTGGCTCGTTGCTGCGGTTTCGCGGGCGCGGCAGGGCTGAGCAGCAGCAGCAACAGCAGCAGAAGCCTTTGGCGGAGAGGGCGCAGCCGCGGCAGGAGGCGGTGGGCGACCAAGGCAGTCCGCGCTTGACGGAGCAGGACCTCCGGAACCATCAGCTGCTCCTGCTTTCGCAGCAGTGCCAGCAGCGACAACGTCAACAGCGGCAGCGGCAAAGTGAGGAGGCCTATTCCAACAACCACCGCCATCACGCTCATCACCATCACCATCGCAAGCAGCAGCAGGGCGACCACATGACATCCCCGCTGGCGCCGCCGACACCCCATCAGGTGCACGGGCCGTCCTCCACCCACTCGGCGCCGCTACCGCCGCGCCCCGCCCGCGAGTCGCTGGGCCGCCAGGCGCTCAAATGGACATGGATGAGGGCGGAGAGGAGGTCCTGTCAACTTGGCCCTTCAACGAGTCCCCTGGCAGCGGCAGCGGCATGCTCGTAGGCAGCAGCGCCGCCAGCGGCACCGGATGCGGCGGCAGCAGCCTCGGTATCAACGTTACAGCAGCAGCGACGGCGCTGGCGGCATTACCGACGGCGTCAGCGGCGGCGGCGGCTCCTGTCAGCTGGTTTCTAAGAACAGCGATGTGGGCGGCTGGGGTGTATACAAGGCTGCAGGGCGGGGACTTCGTTGAGGCGACTAGCCTCCTGCCGACGTTGTCCGCGCCGTGATGTAGTACAACCGTACGTCCGTACATAGCCTATGTGACCGACGAGGGTGGAGAGGTTCTGAGGCACGCGTGTAGGTGCTTATCCCTGCTGAAGAAACCACGTGGTAGCCTGTGCCGCCATCGTCCATACACGTGGCGAGTGGCATTGGTAGCGGAAGGGGCGGGGGAATACTTTGTGGCGGCTTGGCGGAGCGAGCGGCAGCGTGGGCCACAATTTTTGGGGGAAATCCGGGGGGGGGCATCATCAGCCAGCCCCGGCCCAGCCCCAGCATGGGCTGGTTTGCCCCCCGTGCGTTGCGTGCGCCGCACCCAATCAAAATTGCCGTACTATGCACTCTGTGTCTGCCATTGTAGGTTTGTACCGATGTTGTGTGCTTGGCGCCGTTGGCGGCCATCATTCCGGGCCCCGTCCTGGTCTGGTTGGCACGAGTGACAGGGGTCGGGCCGGGCTGAGTAGGGCAGTATGAGTGTGCTGTCGGGCAGAAGCTGCATCCTAGTCTCCTACAAAGATACCTTGCTTAGGTTGGCTCTGCATTTTTATCGTATTTATCTCCACTACATTATAGGTTTCAGTGCGTGTGCGGGGCCTGGTGGCCCGCGCTGTTACCCCAATTCCGGCCTAGGGCCTACTAGCATGGGCAGAGCAGGTCTGTACTCAACTTGCGACACGGCGCTGATGCCCGTGCCCCGCACGCGCCGTGCAGCGCCTGGGTGGGGTGTAATTCCTGCTCTACCCGGAGGACTTCCCCAATTGATTACAGTTTGATGGCTGGGTTGACACGGTCACATGCAAGACTATGTTTGCTGCGATGCGGCAGCGGGACAGGGTGGAAGCTGTGGAAGGGCGTTGGGTGATACCGGACATAGGCTTGTCTGTGCACAAAGATGTGCTCATGGTATTGTACCGAGCTGATTACTCGTGCTGCAATGCTTGGCAACATCCGCCCTTGCGGTAGCTAGCGGGATCCGTGTATCGTAGTGCGCCCACTCTGCTGCGCAAGCGGTGTAGCATCGTGCGGTCTCCACACATGCCTCAAGCTTTGGTTGTGGTCGTGGCTTAGTGTGGGCGTATGTACCATACCGCAATAACGATGGGGCACCGCCGGGGCTTGTTATGCCTACCCATACTTCCCTGCCAATACTTGGTATGATTTATGTCCTCATGTATACTGTATGCATTATGGATTTGACCTCCATACATCTTTGGCGCGTGGCAGGTTCATTGCATTCCATCTACTGTCCGACGCCGTATACGTATGAAAACGACTGGACGTCGTCCCGTATGCCGTCAAAGAGCATACATACAACCCGTCCTTACATGAGCATTGTGGCTGCACACTAGCAAACGCCCATTTCGGTCTTACTTCGCGGCCCTTGCATCCCCCAAGCGCCACGCCATTCCAGGCCTGGGCTCAAAATATACGGAGACTGCATGCTCGGTTACATGCAAAGGGATGGCCTCTAAACTTCTGGAGGACGGACAAGACACGACCCCGGGAGCCGGCATAAAACCAGATGGTAATATATTCTCCGTGTTAAGCGATTCAAATCGGTGGCTTCAGCCTCACAATAGAGTAACAGAGCTGCTACGGGCTTTGCTGCAGGGGCAATGTATGAGCGCAGCGGAGCCTGCGGGGCGCCCACAGCAGCAGGCTAAACTGACGACTGCACAGCGCATCGCCCGTGTCACGGTTCCGGTGGTGCCAGGACAGACCGCGCCATCGCAGGCTCCCCCAACCCCCCTGCACGCAAGATGCGGCCCCTTGGCTACGAGCACTGATAAAGCTCGTCCTAATGTGAGGCCTTCTTGCCGTTTAGGGTAGGAGGGCATAAGCGTTTCGTTTCCTCATCAAAGGCGGGCGGCAGGCGCTGGAGCGAAACGGCTTGCGTCTGGTCTTGACCATATGTTTGTTGACGGCAAGAACTGCGTGACGGGCCATCGGACCGGCCCCAGGCTAGTGTGCTTGCGAGCGATTTGGAGGACGCTGACCATGGCGCACCCTCGCCAGCTCCGCCCGAGTTTCAACACAGCTGACACTGGGGTCAGATCAGTCTCCCGCGGCCAGCCAGCTTTCGCGCCTCTTTTTTTTCTCGGGAGCCCTTGCACGCCCACCGCACTCCCACCACAATCCCTGCGCAATCCCACATCACCCGCTTTTGCCTTGCCCACCCCCCACTTAAGGCCCCCTCCAACGGCGGCGCCTCCGCAACGGCCGCCGACAGTGTCGGCGCATCTCGCAAGTCCCTCAACCCCACTGGTGTTGCTGCCGCCTTCGCCGAGCGGACTCCCCTCGCCTCGGGGCCTTCCCGCAAGGGCACATCGGAGGCGGCCGCAGCGGCCGCCAGGGCCTCTCGTGCCTCGGGCCCGGCCTCCACCTCAGCCGCGGCCAAAGGAGAGCCCGATGCAGACACACAGCTACCGGTCCGGGAGGTCAGCTGCTTCGTGGATACGCCGACGAGCCCCGACTCCCCGGACTTCGCGCCATGGCGGAGCAGCAGGCGCATCGCGGCACGGGCCCCGGAGGCAATCAAAGTGCGGTCCGACACGCGCAGTGGTGGTGGCGGCACCGGCAATGGTGACGGGGGCCGCCGCAGAGCTGACAACAGCGTCACGATTGTCACCATGGACAATGGCGACCCCTCGTTCTATTCCACGCCCTGCGAGAGCTTCACCACGGTGAACGCGGCGCCGACGCCGCGGCCGGCGGCAGCGCCCTCGTGGCGGCGAGTCGGTGGCGCCGTGGGCAATGCCAGTAGCGGGGAGCTTCGCGACGCGGCACAGGGGCAAGGCCCGGTGGCCGGCGGCGACGCCGGCGGCGTCAGCCCGCTCTCTCGCCTGGGGCGCAGCCACGCCGCGGCGGCGCCGTCGCCGTCACGGAGGCAGCGCGCCGATGTGCTTGTGGTGGAGGAGGACGGTCGCGGTGGGCAGGGGCCGGCCTCGAACCACTGGCAGCACTGGGATCCCAGCGGCCCGGCAAGCCCCACCAGCGCCCAGCACCAACACCACCAAGACCCGCACTTGCAGCCGCACCCTCAGCTGCAAAACAATCCGGACCGCGACGCTGGCGGCGCCGGCGGACCCACATCGCGCGCGTCCGCCGCCACGGGCCACCGGCCCAGCTCCTCGCTCCTGCGTCAGGCCACAGCCAACCGCCTCAGGGCCGCCTCGGCTGCGGCCGCTGCCGTTGCCGCATTGCCCGGAGGCGCACACTTTGCCTCTGACGATGAGGAGGGAGAGGGGCAGGAGGCCGGCGGCAGCTGCTACGCGCCTCGTCCCGCCAGCGACAACACGGATCACTTGCTGGGACAGGATGGAGACGCTGCGTCGCGCGGCGGCGTGCAGTGGACCCAGTCCGGCAGGAGCATCTGCAGTGCCGATTCAAGCCAGGCCTCCCGCCAGACAACGCGCTCCGATACCGGCTTGGTCCCTGCTGCGGCATTGGCGAGCGGCGCCGACGGCGTTAATGGCGGTGACGGCGACTACGAGCGCAGCTCTCGGCCCAGCGTCGCCACCACGCTACTGCGGCTGCGTCAGGAGGCGGCCGCGCGCAGCAGCGCAGTGGTGGCCCCAAAGCAGCGACTGGACTACGTTCCGGAGCCCTCCCGAAAGACCCTAGCGGCGGTGGCCAGCGCCCGCCGCGCGTCGCTCATAACGCCGCCGCAAGCCTCTATCGGCGCCGGTGGCGCGACCAGCCCGCCGCCGCTTGGGACTCGGCCCTCGGGTGCCAGCAGCGCAGGATGGATGACGGCGCGGGATTCATCGGCAGGCGGCGCCGCCAGCGACTGCAATAGCTGCGATTCCGGCGGCAGCGACGGTCCTGACGCCGCCGACGCCGGCGGCCATAATGAAGACGGTCTTGGCGACAGGCTGCGTATCGTGCGCTCGGACTTTCCGCCCAGCACTCTCCTGCCACCCGCTCCGCACCCGTCGGTGACGCAGGTGCACTATTACCTGATCAATGACCACGACCAGCCACACCAATTGTCCCGACAAGGCGCGCAGGAAGGTGAGGAGGAGGAGCGGCCGCTGGGCATTCAGCAGGAGCTGGGGCAGGAGCCGCTGCTGCTGCTGCCAGAGGAGCTGCGGGCGGCAGAGCGCGCTCACGTCTTCCTCCGCAACAAAGCCGTATCGGAGCGCATCATCTCGCGGCGCGTGGGTCACGGGCTGGATGAGTTGGACCCGGAAGAGGAAGCCGCTGACCGCGTCAGCGGCGGCGGCCGGCTCGCCGCGGCGCTGTCTCCCAAGAAGCAGCTGGCGCGGCTTGGCTCGTTGCTGCGGCTTCGCGAGCGCGGCAGGGCTGAGCAGCAGCCTCTGGCGGAGAGGGCGCAGCCGCGGCAGGAGGCGGTGGGCGACCAAGGCAGTCCGCGCTTGACGGAGGAGGACCTCCGGAACCATCAGCTGCTTCTGCTCCTGCAGCAACGCCAGCAACAACAACATCAGCAGCGGCAGCGGCAAAGTGAGGAGGCCTACGAACGCCATTACAACAACCGCTCACATCACCATCACCATCGCAAGCAGCAGCAGGGCGACCACATGACATCCCCGCTGGCGCCGCCGACACCCCATCAGGTGCACGGGCCGTCCTCCACCCACTCGGCGCCGCTACCACCGCGGCCGCCCCGCCCCGCACGCGAGTCGCTAGGCCGCCAGGCGCGCGCCTACTTCCAGAACGTGGAGCAGCTGAAGGCGCAGCACCGCCGGGCGCGCCGCGACAGCCTCTGCGAGCCGCGCCCCCGCGACCGCACCTCCCGCCCCGACTCGGACTCTGAGGCAGCGCTGCCGGCCCCGCCTCCGCTGCCACACCATTTGATGCGCCGGAGCACCGTCAGCGGCGACAGCATGGCGGCGGCAGCGGCAGCCGACACCGCCGCGCAGCGGCGACGGCAGCGGCATGGCCGGCACTCTATAGAGCCCGTGTACCGCCATGAGCCCGACGGCGTGGTGGCGGCGGCGCCACCGCCGCCACCGCCGTCGCGCTCCCGTGTGGATCAGCTCCGAGCCACTCCGTCCATGCGGCAAAAATCCTTCAGCCACTCGGGCGACATGAGCGGCCCCGATCTCATCGAGCCCCTGGGACCGCCCGACGGGGCGATGCGGCCGCAGCGGGCCACCGACAGCGGTGACCCGCGGGTCGGGCGTCCGGAGCGCGGCGGCCCCGCTGGACCGCGCGGCGGCGTCGCCTCTGGTGCAAGTGCGGATTATAGCGCGGTGGTGTGGGGCCAGCCAATCCAGGCTCCAGGCCCTCAAATGGCCGCGGCGGCTGTAGCGGTTGCCGCCACGTCGTCATTGGCCGGCTCTCAGGCATCTTCAGGGGCTGCGCGGCCGCGGTTGGCGCCCCAGAGCGGCTGGCGCGCAAAGGTCGAGTCGGCGGTGGCGGCGGCGTACGAGGGCAGCGGCGGCGAGCTCAGCAGCGGTAACAGCGTCGGACGCGGCGGCGGCGTGCCCATGTCCGGCGCCAGCGCACGCGGCCCCGGTGCCGGCGCCGCCGCCGGATCCTTGCCGTATTCGACACTGTACGACAGCGACCCAGCCGGCCCAGTGCCGCTGCCACCCATGCCACCGACGGCGCCGCCGCTGCCACTGCCGCCCGGCGCGATTCAGACGCCCCGTGAGGGCCCGCACCCCCAGTTGCGCGCCCCCTGGGAGGCGTCGCATGCCGACAAGGACTGGCCGCGCCTGCGCGCACCCGACACCCCCGAGCGCGCCCCCGCGGCGCCCCCGCGGCTCCCGCACGGCGCCCCCGGCGGGGCGGCCGCCCCGCACCCCTTCCACCACCACCACCTGGAGCGGGAGCGCGATCGTCAGCAGCAGGCCCGCCGGAATGCGGACTGCGCTGGGGAGCAGGCCTGGTACCTGGACGAGGAGGAGGAGGAGCGGCTTTCACATGGCGGCCACAGAGGCCCGGCCTCTGGTGACGCCGCGCTGGAGGAGGGCGGAGCGCGGCTGCAGGCCGGCCACGCCTTCACCCGCGGGGCCGTGCGCACCGGCGCCGGCCGGCAGCCGGGGGCTGTGGCCGGGTCCGGGGCCCTTGCCAGCAGCGAGGGGGCGCGTGCGGGCGCAGGTTCGGTGGGGAGTAATGTGTTTGACAATGATCTGTACGAGGAGGATGAGGGGGAGGAGTGGGATGTAGGGGGATGCGAGTGGGAGCGAAGACGCGGTGGGTACGGCGGCCGCGGCGCCGGCGGCGGCAGCGGTGGATATGACGAGCGCGGTGATACCGACGGAGCCTACCATGATGACTATGAGCTGCCGCGGCGCGTGGATGCGCCCGGCTACGAGAGGGGCGGAGGAGGAGGGCGAGGGCGCGGCGGCGCATCCGCCGCCGTGGTGGAGCCGATGGCCGGCGGGAATGGCGCGGCGCGTGCGCTGCTGGGGCCGGCCCCGCCGTCGGGCGGCGGCGTGTCGATTCTGCCGCCGGACCAGCTAATGGCGGTGCTGCTCCGGGACGCCGCGCTGAAGGGCCCTACTCGCGGGATGGCGGCCAAGATGGCGGCGAAAGAGAAGAAGGGGCGGCCGGCTGCGAAGGAGGAGGCTCTGTGGTTCTAGCACGGCCCTAGCGCGCCATCGTTAGTTGTGCTGGTGGCCGGTATTGCGGCTGTTGTTTACATGTATTTTGCGGCCGAGCGCTGAGAGAGCTGCAAGTGTTGGCGGAGGTGGGCTGCGCCGCCTGTAGGGTATGCCTGGGAAAGGGGATCGCAGGGAGCCGCGGGTGTGGCGTAAGTGCCCGGAGCCCATGTACCGGTAGCTTGGTAGCTGGGGGCTGTGCGTGCGTGGTGGCTTGATTTGATGTGGGAGTGAGAGATGGACCAGGTGGGTGCACGGTAGGACGGTCTTGCGCAGTAGGGGTCTGGTGGCGCAGGTTGAATGGCGACGGTCGGGTCCACGTGGGAGGAGTTCCCGAACTCCCTGCGCCCTTACATCTAGGCATGAACCTGTATTCTTCGATTATCGGTAGCATTAGTACGGCGCGGCGCGGGCCGTGTGTAGATGCGGCAAGGACTCGCGAGCCCTGTTGCAACGATTGCCGTGGCGCCAGCGCGTCGACGCTTGGCGGACGGCACTCGAGGCATGCGCGGATGCGTGCGTGGGCGGGCGGCCCCAGAGTAGCAATGTACCGGGACGTGCAC
>LSYV01000039.1:648899-667093 GCA_001584585.1 Gonium pectorale
AAGGGGTGATGTCCCTGCATGTCACCTGGTGTGTGTGCGTGCGTCGAGGCAAGGATGCTCCGTACTGCAGTGGCTGGTAGGTGCAGGAGGATGCGGTTGGAGACATATAGATATGGACTTTGGAGGATGGGGATGCGGAGGATGGAGCATCACGGGGAATTGGGGAGATGCAGGATGGAGAATCTCTGCGCACTTGCTGCTTGGGTGCAGGTGCAGGGCTATGCGCCTATGCCGGGCATTGCGGCGAGCTGCTTTCTTGGCTGCTTTTCTAGGAGGAGTGGGGTCGAGGTCTCTCGGTCCGGCACACATGCCAACAGCACTGGGGCTATCAGGCAGATCAGGCGTTGGCGGTTGCAGCTAGTATTTTTGTCTTTCTTTCCTCTGCTCTCCAGTATTTTTCGCTCTTTCCTTTGAAGTGGTAACCCTGATACTGACGGTATCATACCGTAGCCCTACGCGATGCGCTACTGACGTGCGGCGAGGCAACGGTCCTGTCAAACGCACACCAGTAGTGCAGCAGCGTGCTTGTCGGGTAATAAGAGGTGCTGCCGGGTTGGCCGGCCAGGCTAGCTACCTGTCAGGGGAAAACAGGGGAAGCTTGTCGACCGCCTCCTCGGTTAACATGCGTTTGAGGGAGCGGATCCTGCGTGCTGCGGTCACTTCGTCTCGTATCGAGTGCCTGTAGGGGAGCGCCAGCGGAGGTGTTGACAGATGTGGCGTGTGATGACCTTGCTTCGTACTGCTTGATGCTTTGTTCTTTCCTGAGGGCTGTGCTCATCCTCCGTATGGTAATAGACACGCCGGTTTACGCTCTGTTGGTGGCGAGAGGCAACAGTAGTAGTGATATGACACCTTTCCCCAGCAGCTGAGGTGCTGTGAGAGGCGAAGGGGGCGAATGACGGGTCCGCCCCTCCCGTCGGACGGTCCCAGCGGGGTATTTCTGATGCGAAGCTTGACAGGTCGTGTAGATCTCACTACGCGCTTTAGGGCCTCCACCGCCCGGCCGCCAGCTTTTCGCATCCAATGCTGAGGCCGTAGTGCCGCGGCGCCGACAGCCGCCCATAAAAGTGCCTCACTTCGGCGATCCAACGTGACCCCGCCCCCGTGCCATCCACGATCCCCACACATTTAACTCCAAACCTGCGAGTGCCTGACGAGCCTTGCCTAGCCGACCCAGCGAGCGTAACGGCTGCTGCCATATACACCGCGGCGCGCCGCCCTCACTCATCTCTCACCTCCAGACCCATGCGACGTTCCGGTTGCCCTGCCGCCGGCGGCACCGCGAGCGACCAGAAGGGAGCGCCTCAGCAGCTGCAAGAGCGGGGCCAGCGCCAGACTTGGCAACAACAGCAGTGGCAGCCAGGGGCTTGGCAGGCCGCAGCAGGGTCGCGACCCGTGGGTCGGCGGCCGGCCTTGCGCCGCCCCGCCGCTGCTTTGCTGCCGCTGGCCTGCTTGGTTGGGATCGCGCTGCTGTCGGCCCCCTCGGGGGCATGGGCCCAGGCCGCTGCGGGGTCAGCAGGCCGGGATATGGCGCAGGACATTGCGTCGTTGTTTAAGGCTTCAGTCGGCGACACGGAGCAGTCGGGTAGGTGGGCGGGGCGGGCGGGGGCGGAGGCCGGGTTGGGCAGCTTGCATGGGGTGGTTGCAGGTTACCTGTAACCACCCCTGGCAAGCCATGCAAGAGGTTACACGTCCGTCAAAGCCAGGGGGGGGCCATGGACGAAATGCGAGGTGTGGGACGATGTGTGATGGGTGGAGCACGGCGCGCGCCATGTGGCGTGCTCGAGTGCACCCAGGCGGAGGGCATCTGGTGCCGCGCACCGTGCAACTGCAGCTTTTATGCCGTACAAGCTGTATTCTGCCGTATAGTACTTGCTGCGTGCTTGTATGCGTGCGGATGTGCGGCTATGTCTATCGCCCACCGCCCTCCGCCGCCCTCCTACGCCGTCTTGAGCAGGTTTGGACGGGCTGGAGCTGCTTGGCAACGGCTACACGCCGCTGTCGGACGACGAGGGCCGCTTCGGCACCTGGCTCAGCCAGCTCCACCCGCTGACGTCAGGTGGGCTTGGCGGCCGGGAGGAGCGGCATTGCGGCTTGTGAGTGCGACCCTTGTCTGCGTTATGTTGAATGTGGGGTTTGGGTTTGAAGACAGTTTACTTACCCTTGCGTCATAGAACTCCGCCAGGACGGGCCCTCCCCATTCGCAAGCCGGTCCTCTGGAGCTGTCCCCCTCCCCCACCCGTGCCCCCACCACACACACATCAACCCCATCTCCAGCATACATCCGCCCATTCCCTGCCACCCCTGCCGCCGCGTCCGTGCCAGACGAGCTCGATAAACGCATCTCACAAGCGCAGTCAGCGGCCAGCGACCTCCCCGCCGGTGGCGCCGCTGGCGGCTCTGCCTCCAGCGCCGCTGACGGTGCCGCCACTGCCGGCGGCGGCCGGCCCAGCTGCCTGCAGTACAAGGACGCCGTGCTGGACCGTATCGAGCGGGCTCTGCGGGCCTCGCTATCCTGGGTGGTGCAGCAGGGGGCCGTCGACTTTGGCTTCCTGGGAGATGATGTGCCGGTGCGGGGTTGCGGGGTTGCGGGGTTGCGGAGTTGCGGAGTTGCGGAGTTGCGGGCGTGGGAGGCCGGGGGCCGGGGGCCGTCCGTCAGGGTGGGGCGGGGTGGGGGACGGCTAGCGGCGCGCGCGTGTATGGGGCGGGGGAAGCGGGCAGTGAAGAGGATCGTGACGAGCGCAAGAGGGTAGACAAGGGGCACATCCGGGCCGACGATGGCATGCGGCGGCGTGCCGGGCTGCTGGGATGCTGGGTTGGGGAGCTGGTGGGCGGGATACGACCTGGAGCTGGGCAGTGAATGGTCCCAGTGCCCGGTGCTGGCGCACGGCCAGCACCCTGGGTCGGTGACCTGGCCTGGTGTGCAGTGACGCCCACGATGCGTGGGCCCACCGCCACGATGTGTGGGCCGGACGTGAGGGAAGCCTGGGAAAGCGATTGAGAAGTAAAGCAGAGATAGGTCAGGGTACGGTCATACCCAACCGAACGTGCGACGTTGCCAGCAGGGCGCCGGGTACAAAGTATGGCGGGCGACGGAGTGGAGCAGACGGGCACCAATTCACATGCAGCCGTCGGCCGGGCTCCCTGACAACGTCGGCTGGCGCCCGGCCCGCTCCCGCTGCCCGCATCGCCACCGCCGCTTCCCTTTGCAGGACTGCTCCCCCAATTGCGCCTTTACAAACCCCAACTCGCCCTACGGCCTCACGCTGCTGCCCGAGCCACCCTTCGAGGCACAGCGCCGGTCGGTGGGGGCCCGGCCGCGACAGGTACGGCACGCAGAGCGTCGGCCCAGTCCCCGCCCCGCAGAAGCCGCCGCAGCAGCGTCGGACGTTATCCTACAGATACCGAAACTGCCGCCCCAGCCGCCTGCACGGCGCCTGCGCTTCGTTCGTTCTGTTGCGTCGCTTCGCATGCACTGCTAGGGCCCGCTCCCGCCGCACGCATCCCGCCCGAATCCATCCCCCCGCCCCCCGCCTCCCAGGCCCCACTTTCCATGCCCCCACGACATCCCTCCCGCACAGCCCCCGACTCCCTTCCCCCATCCCCGCCCCCGGCCCCTCAGGACCGTGGCGTGACTCCTCCCAGCCTCGCCAACGCCAGCGCCTCGCTGGTCCCCGGCCTGGCCCCCATCTACCAGCTGCTCCGGCAGGAGGTGGTGCTGGTGGCGGGCTGCACGCCGCCCGAGCGCGCGTCCGCGTACTTTGGGGTGACTCCCTACGTCCACACCGTGTGGAACGAGGAGTCACGCAAGTGGGTGGCGCAGCGGGGGACACTCGGAGCGGCTGGTGAAGGCAGGGCGGGTGGCCGTGGGTGGTGGTGCAGCGGGTGGCATTCGAAGCGTGTCACCCCTATGCGGGTGCGGAAGGCGAGGGACACACGGTCCGTCGTGACACGTACTCCACACACCTACTGGTGAAGCATCACTCGCCAAGATAAACAGTGCCTGGCCATTTCACTCCACTCCGCACCCGGTCAGGTGGGTGACCGTGTTCGGCTCCATGGGCGACACCGCCTCCACCATCAGCCTAGCACACCGCCCGACGCCGCCCCCGCCCACCGCCGAGGTCGCCAACGCCTCCAACGCGGCGGCTCTGCCGCTTCCGCTTCCGCCCGGCACCGAGCCGCCAGCGGCGGTGGTGGTGCCGCGGAGCCGCCTGGCCAGCTTCCCGCTGCGCCCGTCCGGGTCGAGCATGCTGCAGGCGGCAGCAGCATCCCTGGGCACCTTCCCCACCACCCGCCTGGGTCAACGCTGGATGCAGCGGCTGACCGGGGGAGCAGGCGCCATGGGCCAGGCCGCCGAACCAGACGCCGTCTCCGGCGCCGGCGCCGCTGCTGCAGCGGCGGCAGCCACAGCCGCCGCCTCCACCGGGTCGTCGACGGCTCGGGAGTTCAAGCCCACCCCGAATGCCGCCTTCGACGAGTTCTTCGTGGCGGTCATGACGGCGTCGCCCGCAGCCGCCGCCGCCGTCACCAAAGTGCTGCAGCCCGTCCTGGAGTCCTTTGCCGCCGGCGGCGCCGGCGGCGGCCCCCGCATCAACGTGCTGCCCATTCCGGGGCCCGAGTTCTCCGCCGGCCTGGGCATCGACCCGCGCAGCTCGTATTACATGATGCTGCTAAGGTCTATCGTACCCGCCGGCGCCCTGGGGCCGTACTTCCGACCGTACGCCGAGGCCAAGCCGCTCCGCGGCTGGCGGCTGACGCCCGTCTTGGACCTTACTGCGCTGCCAGAGGGCACGCTGGCGGAGGCGGCCGCTGCAGACGGGAACGGCACCGCCGTTACCAACTCGGCGGGGGCAGCCGGCGGCGCCGTCGCCAGCGGGGGCGGCCTCTTTGGGATGGGCATGTTGCAAGGGGTCCTTGGCAGGCCGGTGGTAGTGGGTAACCTGACGGACGGCGCGGTGGTGTCACCTGACCTGCCGCTGGTGGCTCTAAAGGACGACAGGTTTGGCCTGCCCAGCGTCATCCCTCGGCGTGCCGCCGCCACCGGGCCGCTCGCGGCGACGCCAGCAGCGAACGGCAGCAACGCGACGGCTGCGGCCGGCGGCGGCAGGGCGGCGCTGGCGGGCGCGAGGCGCCAGGCGCCGGCGGAGACGTGGCTGGAGCCCGCGTTCCAGTTCCTGCTGCAGCGCGTGCAGGAGGCGCACGAGCAGGACTTTGCGCAGGCCTGGTCGCTGACCACCGGTGGGTGCGGGGGGAGGATACGGGGGGTAGGGGTGCGGCAATGGATGGAGACTTAAGAGAGTATGCGTGGAGCGCGCGCGGGTTGGGTTCTACCCCGCTCGCCGTCTTCCCTGCTGAAATGCGCGCTTCCCGCCGCGCACAACACCAAAGGAAATTACTGGCCGCGTGCCGCCCGCCCTGGCGCCCCGCCCGCAGGCGACCCGCTGGGCGCACTGGACCCGCCCATCGACTGGGGACTGCAGTGCCTGCAGCAGGTGAGGCGGAGTATGGGACGGCGGGGCACTCCATGATATTCTCTCGTCACGGCGGAGTCCCTTCAGCGCCCTTCACCCTTCACACCCCCCGTGTCGCGGGACCCTTGGGCTCGACACTGCGCTCCTCTGATTCCCCCACGGTCTGTGCTCCAGGCAGAGGGGAGTCAAGAGTTCCCGAATAATATATCACCCCAACCCTAATCTTTGCCTTTTACACCTCCAATCGGCCCCCGCCGGCAGATGATCGACTACTGCAACGGAGACAACCGAGACGCCACCTACCTCTCCAGCTTCCCGTACGTCACGCTCAACAGGTGCGAGTGTCGTACATGTGCCGTTTGTCGTACGGTACGGCACGTGTGCAAATCGTCAATGCGCGTGTTACCTCGCTCCCGCACGCGGATGCGCCTACGTCCGCTTCCACGCCCCCTGGCTCGCACGCGCCCCTCCGACCGCCTCGCCTTCCCCCGCCTTCTCCCTGCCCCTCCCGCGCCGCCCCGCCTAATCGCCGCCCCACTCTCTCTGTCTCTCCCGCCCGCAGGCCCAACTCGAGCGCGCTCATCGTGGGCGCCAACCACGCCATGACGGGCACAGCCACCTACATCAACATCGCCCTCAGCGACCCCGTGCAGCGACTGGGCCTGCAGGCAAGCTACCCAGCCCAGACAAGCAGCCACATGGGTATGCCGCCCCTTCTGCCGCTTGTTCTCCCTTCCTTGTCTCGTGCCGTCGACCAGTGCACTGCCCGGCGACACCTGTCCAGCATCCCAGACAGCACACCAGAGGTGTCGAACCACGCGTGACTGAGCGCCCTGGAACCCTGCATGCGTACGGCCCCGCAGGCCTTCGACAGCAGCGAGATGGCTGGCAGCGCGCTGCCGTACCTAACATCCACGCCGTACGAACTGTACGCGCCGTACCTGTACGTCGTAAAGTACGCGAGGAACTGCGGAGGTAAGGTGCATCATGCGCGACGCGAGGAGGAGGGTACGGCGTCAGCACCATGGACTGGCCCGTGGGTCACCCAGTACGGCCTCACCTGCATGTACGGCAAAGTGACCCCGACCTTGCACGCGCGTTCCTTGCCTGACGAACGCCCCCAAGACGGGGCCTCACAGCATTCCAGCCAGTACCGGTACGAAGTACCGTGTGAACACTTTGTGCGCCGACAGGAGGTCGCCCACACACCCTGCAACTGCGGCCACTGCGGCCCTTGTAACTGTGCTTCCCGCAGCCCCCCCATACCCCTGCCGCACACACGCCCGGCCGCCGCTGCCCCCCCCCCCGCCACAGGCCAGCCCTACTGCAAGGACGTCCCCACGGACGGCCCCCGCAGCGCACCGCTGGGTCGTAACCTGGTGGCCACCCTGCGGGCGTACACCAGCCCCGCCACCGGTAGGCGGTGATGGGGGCCGCCACGGGGGGCCGTGCGTGTGTGTGAGGGGTGGTAGTTTGGGGGGGGGGGCGGCCCGTGCGTGGATTGAAGGCAGGGCAGCGCAGCGGGTAGCGCACCCCCCATGTGGATCATCCATCATGTTTCATGTGGATCATGCATCCGCTTGGGGCAGGGCGTGCCCTAAAAGCAGCCGGGCTCAACCCTGGTTCATCCGCCTTCCCCCCTCCCCCCGCCAGGCGTGGGTCCCCACGCGGACGACCTGCTCAAGTTCATGACGGTCAACCTGGTCAACCGCGGCGAGGCACGCCTGGGTGACGTCCGGGCGCGGCCGACGGACCCCTGGCTCTTCGCGCGCGACGGCTGCGCCTCTGCCCTGCTGGGGCAGGTGCTGTGCGCGCAGGGGCCGGACGAGTCGTGCTGCCGCCAGGTGCAGGTGAGGGCGGCGAGCGGGCCGCGTGAGTTGCGTGCGCGGGGGGGGGGGAATAGAGGGTTGGGGCAGGGGGAGTGGGGAGTGGGCGGGCACGGCGGCCGGGGTGCGTGGGTGGGTGGGGGGCAGGGCACGGGCACGCGGCGGGTGTGTCCTGTACGCGCGTAACAGCGTGCTCAAGCCACTTGGAGGCTGGTGGTGTGCGTGCGCGTGTGCTGCGTTGCGTCTGAAGGCAGCAGGCAGCGAACGGGCAGCGTGCACATGACAGGCTGTGAGCGAGCGTGTGTCTGCCTATGTTTCCTTCCTTGTGTGCAGGGGGGATGGGGAAGGATGTGTAGAAAGGACAGAATGGAGGGCTGAGAGGGGATTGGGGATGCGGGACGGGCGGGTTATGAAGCTACCCGGGTGCGGGCTGCCCCTGCACCCGCCTCAGGTTAATGGGTACAGGCGGTTGCCGCATCCACCCCGTAAGCAGTCGAGTTGCCGTCCTTAATACTCGGATACAAGGGTGTTCCCTTTCTGTCGGCTGAGCACGCTTGTGCATGGCCTCCCGCAGCTTTGACCGTGGGTTGGCAGGGCGTGTTGCATGTACAGCTGTAACCCTGAGGACCACGCACCGTGGACCCTTTGTCACCGGCCGACCAACAGACGGGCATCCATCGTCCGACCAACCCCCGTGCCCCTGCCCCCCCCCCCTATGCAGAAGTGGACCGATACGGGCTGCTGGTGCGCAGAGAGCGGCAAAGCGCTGATGGCTGGCCTGGGTCCCGTGCAGGGCCGTGCCATGCTCACGGCCACGTCCCGGATTTGCAGGACGACAAGGCCAGCCCTCGAGTTAGCGGAGTGCTAACGAGATTGTGTGCGCTGAGCAAAGGACCGATGCGTCGCTTGGGAGATGGCATGCGGGGACGTGCCGTGGGGTTGGCCCCTCTTGCATGATGCATTTGTGCACAGGTCAGATTGGCCTCAGAACTAATAGCGTCGCCAACGGTGGCGATGGTTGATCCTGTTAGTGTAAATCATCATCGGCCTCGGAATAGTGAGTGCTGAGACAATGCCTGCGCTCTTACTTATGCTTCCTAGCATGCTTCTTGTGCACAACGACCTAAGGCGAGCGCCAATAAGGATGCGTGGCGGCGGCGGCGAGCCAGAGTGAACCTCAGCGCGCCTCCGCGTTCGGCCACCGGCAAGCCTGAGCAATCCACAAACGCAGTGGATACTATACAAGCACCGAGCTCTGGCGCCTGGCGCTGCACCTGGTGCCTGGCGCAAGCGGCAGCGCCGCAGCGCATGTGGGAGGGCAACTCAGATGTTGTAGCCTATGAGTAGAAGACATCCATGAATGAGACAACGAGTGCGCCGACCGTGGGCACGGCTTGGCGAAGAAGAAATTAATATTGACGAATGAATATACCGCAGAACAACCTAATTTAAAAGGAGAAGAGAGGGTGCTGCGTGGCTATTTAAAGCACTAGTTGTACGGGTGTACGACTTCTGCTACTGCAGCTGAATGGACGGGTGGGGCGCAATGACACGAATGCGCTTCCTCGCCCATTAGTCTGATCGCATAGCCCATAGCAGGCCGCCTCTGACCCTAACACGGAGGGCGGGCCTCGCTGACGTTCACATTCATATCCTACTAACTTGCTGCTTCTCCCATCGCAGCAATTGCACAGTTATCATCATCAGCCTGACAAATTATATCAACTCGATTAGCTCTTGGTGCTTGGGTTATGCGACTCTCTCCACAGCAGTGACCCACGGAGCAACCCACAACCGTAATGCGCTGGTGACATGGGTTTAAACGGACTTAGGCCTAGGCTTAGGCAGAGGTTTTGTTCAGTGATCATAGTCTTCTGGGTTGCTGTGTCGGTGTCGACCGGCTCGGCACATGGCGCCATCGAGGACCTGGCCCCCAACGCTGTCTCCAGGTGAGCAGCCAATAGACACGCTGGATGCATTTTCCCCATTCGTGAAATTACTTTGGCACCGGGCCTGTCGTACGCGAGCAAAGGGCCCATAAGGGGTGTATCATGAAGCATACTGTCGATAAAGGCATGCCAAGACGCCGATCGGCCGCTTGCTCCACAGGCTTCTTTCGGATCCCGATGGGGAGTGCGGTGGCGGCTGGATGCATGTTGTGCGTGAAGGGGAGTCATGCGCATCTGTCGCCGACGCCTTCGACCTCACGGTAGCTGAGCTGTACCCCTGGAATGAAGGTGCGACGCCACCCTTTGGCGCCAACGGTGGCAACGCACAATCTACCGGACTTATTCTGTAGCCGTGTTATTATCAAGCGCGCATCTCAAGCAATCACCTGAACGCCACCCTCCTTCCCTTCCGTTGTAATCCCCTCTTCCCACGCATCCCTGCAGAGCTCGACTGCGAGAGGCTCTCAGCGGGCGACATCCTGTGCGTGCCTCTGGCAGACGAAAGCGAGGAGCTTGGGGCACAGGGCGATGAGCTTGAAGCCGCATCAGACGTTGGGACAGCCCACCTCGTGTCCTCACGCCGCCGGCTGCTCGTTAAGGCGCCCCCACCCCGCAAATCCAGTAACTCAAAACCCCCATCGCCAAAACCGCCTAAGCCACCCAGGCAACCACCCAAGACGAGGCCTCCACCGCCGCCCGCTTCCCCCGACCTCGTCGCCTTCTCCGTCAGCCCTCCCTCCCCGAGCCCGCCGCCGCCCCCCGACGCGCCGCCGCCCTCTCCAAGCCCGCCGCCGCCTCCTTATCCGCCGCCGCCTCCCTCCCCATACCCACCCAACTCGCCCCCGCCGCCGCCGCCACCACCTCCTCCCCCACCCTACCCGCCCGACCCGCCACCACCACCGCCGCCGCCGCCGCCACCCCTCTACCCCGCCCGACCCTCATGGCCTGACTTCCCCGACTACCCATCCACATCATCCGACGACGCACCCCCACCCTACGAGTACCCCTACTATTACAATGGCCCCCCTCCTGAGGACGCCGAAAGCCCGCCGCCTAGCCCTCCCATACGCCGCCGCCGCCAGCCGCCGCCGCCGCCCGCAACGCCCGACGCGCCGGCAGCCCTGGCGCCGCCCATCCTCGCGCCGCCGTTCAGCTGGCCGCCGTACGAATACGAGTGGCCCCCATCTAGCCCGCCTTCGCCCCGCCGGCCGCCGACACCCGTATTCCCGCCGGTACATTTGGACTGGGCGCCCCCGCCGCTGGAAGATTACGGCACGCCACCCCCTCTGTTCTCAGCAACGCCGGACTCCGCTTCATTTGCCTCGCCGCCGCCGCCTCCGCCGCCAGTCGCCCGAGACGTGGCGCAGCCGCCCGGCGGCTTGGAGCAGCTGACCCCGCCATCCGACTTGGAGCAGCTGCCCCCGCCACCCGACTTGGAGCAGCTGCCCCCGCCACCCAACTTGGAGCCGCCCCGCGGGGAGCAGCCGCCGCCAGGGCTCCAAGCCGTGCCCTCGCCCGTCAGTCAGCCGCCGCCTCCACCAGGGCCGCACACACGGCCTCCCGCTGCCAGTGAGCTGGCGCCGCCGCCAGGGCCGCACGCCGTGCCCCCCACCTACCACCACCACCCGGACGGGCGACATCCGCCACCAGGACCGGATAACGAGCCTCCGGGCCTAGAGCCGCCGGCGGCGGACAGCGAAGACGTGCCGCCGCCTGCGCAGGCGCCGCCCAGCCCCACGCCGCCGCGCCCGCGCCCTCCGCCGCCCAGCCCTCGCCCATCGCCGCCCAGCCCCAGGCCGTCCTCACCGCCGCCACCACGGCGGCGGCCCCCGGCACCGGAGGGCTCGGACGAGGGAGCCCAGCCGCCTGAGGTGGAGGGCGAGAACGAGTCCGAACCCTCACCACCGCCTCGCAAGTCGCCGAAGCCCCCGCGTCCCAGCCCCCCGCAGCCCCCCTCTCCTCGCCCCAGTCCCCCCTCACCGCCCTCGCCCCGGCCGCCGCGCCCTCCCCCTCGCTCGACATGGTCACCGCCGCCACCCGTGGACGAGGAGGCCGACCCATCGCCCTCCAGCCCGTCGCCCAGCAACGGCCAGCCCTCCCCCACGCCCACGCCCGTTCCATCCCCCTCTCCCTCTCCCTCTCCCCCGCCCCCGCCCCCGCGCACCGGCCCCTCCCCCGCCATCTCGCCCCCTCCACCGAAGGCAATCACGCCATCCCCCGTGAGGACCTCACCCCCTCCGCCCACCATCCAGCCTTCGCCTCAGCCATCAGCCCAGCCCCAACCCGAGCCGCTCCCCTCCCCATCGCTCGAGCAGTCCCCGGCGGCGGCGCCGCCGCCAGCCACCCCCGCGCCGCCGCCGCTGCCGCCGTCGCCCGTCTTCAGCCGGGTGCTGCGCGTTGGCCCCGTCAACGTGACCACCCCAGCGGGCCGCTCCGTCTCCCTGGGTGGCGGCGCCGCCGGCGGCGGCTCGTGCGTGGTGGGCTGCAACGCCTGCCTGCTGACCGCCTTCCGCACCCGCCTGCTGCGCGCCCTCAACCTGGCGCCCGAGTACCTGGACACGCCCACCTGCCAGCAGCCGGCCCGCAGCAGCGGCAGCTTGGGCCTGGGGCGCCGCCAGCTGCAGGCGGTGAGAGGCCTGGGCGCCTGCTGCGGTGCTGCCTGGACCGGGAGCCTGCAGCGCAGCAGGACCACTCCTTTGGATGAAATCACTCCTTGACCTCTAGGCACCTCGACTTGTCACCCACACCCATACCCACATCTACACCCCACACCCACACCCACGCATCCAACCACCATGACACGCTTCCACATTCCCATTGCCGCCGGCCCTGACCCCGACCTCTGATCCCAGGCTGCCAAGTCCTGCGGCGAGCCCTCGAGTGAGATCTTCCTCCCGCTGCGCCTGCCCGACGGCGCCGACGCCGCCCTGTACGCATACCGCCTGGTGGACGCGCTCAACGCGTGGGCCGAAGAGTCAGACGCCGCCGCAGCGGCGGCGGGCAGCGCCGCCGCGGCGGCCGCGGAGTCGTCGCTGCAGTTCTGCGTGCCGCCGTACTCGGACATCGCGGCGCTGCTGCTCCCAGCGGTGCGTACGGCGCGGCGCGGCGCGGCGCGCTGGGTTGGGGCTGGGTGGGGGGTGGGATGGGATGGGGTGGGCGAGCCGTCGTGGGGTGCATGCTACACCGTTTGACCATTCGTTCGATACGCTTGCCACACGCGGACCTGAGCATGGGCCCGACGGCATGGGTGCCTCCTGAGGTGCATCAGACCCGCAAGGCCCCAAACCACAAACAAACACGGCTGCCGCAACCGCCCCCTTCAGGCCCCCGTCGTGGACACGACGACCTCGCCGCAGCCCAGCGGTGGCACCGTCGCCGGCGCCGCCGTCGTCTCGGGCGGCGGCTCCGGCGGCGGCGTCAAGACGCTGGCGGCGGCGGCGGGCGCGGGCTTCGTGGGCGTCGCCATCGGTGTGGCCATCACTGCGCTTATCCTGGTCAAGCGGAAGCGCGCGCGCCAGGCGGCGGAGCTGGCGGCTGAGAGCTCCACCGACACGCAGTCCCTGGACGGCCAGGTGAGCCGGTTCACGTCGGCTGTTGGTTGGTGACAGGGTCTGCGGAGCTGACATGTCTGGCTTTGGGACTCCCAGTCCCCCTCCCCGTTGTCCTGTTGTACACGACGTTAGCGGGAATAAAGTAAAACTGCCAGCGCCGGCACCTAGCCGTGAAGAATATGTGCGGCTTCCCCATGCCCTGAGCCTTCCAAGCCCTCCTTCCACCCTCCGCATCCTACCTCACTTCCCTAACTTGATGCGCGCAGGAGGGCGAGGATAGTGAGAGCGAGAGCCGCGCCTCCCGCCGCCCCTCGGAGCCGCACTCCGCCGCCACCAGCCGCCAGCCCTCCCTCTCCATCTCCAACCGGAGCCACAGCGACCTCTCCATCGGTGGCCGCCGCGGCTCACGCCCCGCCACCGCCACCGCCACCGCGCGCAGCGCCCACCACTTCGACCTCGAGAGCCCCCGCGACGGCAAGCGGCGCTCCCTCTCCCGGCCGGCCAGCGCCATGGTGGAGCCGCCGCCACCGCCGTTGGCTGCCGAGGCGGCGGAGTGGGCTCCGCCGACGGCCGACTCCTTCGTCTCCAACACCGTGACGATGCTGATGGCGCCGCGTGAGCACTCCACCGCGGCGTCGGTGCGTTCGGCGCTGTCGGCGCTGCTGCCCACCTTCGGCGGCCTGCTGTCGCGCCACGGCAGCGTCACCGGCCCCGGCGGCCCCGGCCGCAAGCGCCGGCTGCTCATGCCCGGCGCCATCGACGCGGCGTCAATCTGCAGCTCGCGGCGCTCCACCGCCGTCAACAGCCCCATCACCAGCGGCGGCGGCGGCGCTCCGACGCCAGCGCCGGCGGCGCCGCCTTTCCTCGGGATACAGCTGACGCTGACGCCGCCGGAGCCGTCGGCGGCGCCGCCGTCGGCGCGCGGCCCAGCGGGCTGGCATGCGCCGGCGCCGCTGGTGCTGACGCTGCCGCCGGCCTCCCCCAAGGGTGGGGTCCTCACGGACGCTCAGGTTCAGTTCGCCTCGCCCACCAGCGGCACGCCGGAGCCGGCGCCAGCGCCGCCGCCCGTCGACCCCATTACTCCCATCGCCCCGCCGCCGCCGCTGACGCCTCGGGGAGAGCCCGCCGGCACGTCGGACTTTGTCCTCCGCCTGCCGCCACCGCAGCTGGCGCCCATCGGTGGCGTCTCGGGCCGGAGCCTCTTCGCCGCCGCCACCAAGCCGCGGGAGGCGGTGGTCATCCACCACGGCTCAGACTCTGAGAGCGACGCGCCGCCCGCTGCCACTGCCATCACTACGATTGCAGAGCTGCCGGCGGCCCTGCCGAAGAAGGCGGAAGCGCCGAAGGTCCAAACGTTGCAGGTCAAGAGCCAGGACAAGAAGGGCAAGGGCAAGCACAGGCAGGGCCTGGAGGCGGGCGGCCCCGGTTCGTCGTCCTTCAAGCCCAGCGCCCTGCCCGAGTCGGCGGTCCTGGTCCTGCCCAACACCGAGCCGGAGGAGGAGGCCAAGAAGAAGGCAGCGGCCGACATGTGGACCCGCGGCATGAGTCGGTTTGGGCGGATGGCGCGAGCCGCCCTCGAGCCCAAGGAGCCCAACCCGCTCCTGCCGCCACCCAAGCCCGCAAAGCGGTTCCTTGACACCATCAAACAGAACCTCTGGACGCTAGACGAGGCGCCACCCGGCGGCGCCGCGACCTCGGAGCCGACGGCGGCGGCGGCGCCAGCTGCCGACGCCGGCCCCGCGCCGCCGACGCACGGCACCTGGGTGTTTCCCTCGGCGGCCGCGTCGAGCGGCCGGGACGCGGCGGAGCCGGCGGGCGGAGACGTCGTCACCGGCGGCGCGTGGGCCTTCAAGCGGCGTAGCCCGGTGCATCCGGAGCGGCTGGCGGAGGCGGTGCGGGCGAGGCCGGAGCCGGAGCCCGCCGCCCCGCTGGAGCGGCCGGTGCGGGTGGTCCGCTCGAACTCGTTCGGCGGCGCCCGTGGGGAGGACATGACGGGAGGGGGGGCTGGGGGCGGCGAGGAGGGGGGAGTCAGGAGGGTGCCGCCGCGGCGGAGGTCGTCGGGCGGGGGTCTGGTGGAGGGCGCGGGCGGCAGGCCGGTCCCCAGTGGCGTCGGCGCCAAGCAGCGGTCGCTGCGGCGGTCCTCCGGCGGCGGCGCTGCCTCCGCCAGGCCGCCGTGGCGCGGCGGCGGCGCGCGGTTCCACAGCTGGAAGCGCGTAATGTGAGGGGGGCCTCGGTCTTATTCTGTGGTGGGGCCTCGACGGCCTGTTGCTTTGCGCTGCGCTGCGAACGGCCCCTGCCGGCGGCCTGCTGCTGCTTGCTGCTGGTCTTGCGCTGATTCTTTCGATTACTCATAGGCATGACTGCATTTCGCATTGTACTGTACTTGGCTGGCAACGGCGTGCAGAAGGTTGGAGGTGTGTTGAGGTGTACCGTAGGGGGCTGGCATGTGTACGCACGACAGAAACGCAGATCGGGGCCCGTCGTACGGAGTACAAAGGTCGTACAGTGTCGTGAAGTACAGGTTAGAAATCAAGCGAGCGCGTTCCGGTATGTATAGCAAGTCCATAGCTCGTGCCTTGTATAAGATGTGCATTTTGTGTATCGTAGCATGCTGCAGAGGCTGACTGCTGACCTGCATATAGGCTCGTGTGGCCGCACGGTCGTGCGAGCGGCCGAGAGCGTGCTTTGCCATGGCCTGCGGACACACCTCGCGCTGCGGCAAAACCAATTAGACTACACGAGACACGAGGTGCGCTCCATGGCTATCTAAAGAGAGTCGGTTGCTTCCGCCGATTCCTGCGGGGTAACACCCCCTCCGCCTCATCGTGTAATGACCAACGGCAAAACTAACGCAACGCTCCCGCTCCTGCGGTGAGCGCGCCTCCGCCCCCCGCCCAGAACGCACGAAGCCTGGAGCGCAAAGGCGCTACTGGCCCCCGTCGGGACGAGCCTTCGACACGGGCCCCAGGCATACGTACCCGCGTTTCATTCAACACTTTCAACTCCGCAAATGCGGTCCGGTTGGCTTCACACAAGTAGGCAAGGACGGCACGGAACCCATGGACGAGCATCAAGACAGTCCGGTACACGGGGCCGCGGGACTGCGGAAGCCCGGGCCCGGCAGTTCAGACCCACACAACCCGCGGTGGAGTGCACCCACACAACCCGCATTCGCATGACGTAACACAACCCGTATGCACCACCACGGCGGCAAACCGGACGCCGCGCATGTCGCCCCATCCGACGATCCGAGCACCATCCGCGCCCCGGCGAGCGCGCGTGTGCTCAGTAGAGCGCCATGCCATGCGCCGGGCAGGGTTGCAGAATCCCCGCACGACGAGACGAGGGTGTGGGTGGGCGGGGCCGCACTCGGCGCGCGCACATGCACCCCCCACCCCCATCCCCACCCCCCCAGTCCTACCCCAACCCCCGACCTGGCACACGCGACGTGCCCTCCGAAGCGGAGAGAGCCCAGTGCGCCAAGAAGCGGAACAAGGCACCTGGGTTCCCCTGAATCGCCACGTGTCGAGCGCAGCGCACGTCCGGGCAACGCACCGCCGTCACCGCCGTCACCGCCGTCACAGCACGTCCCACGAGCTGCTGAGCGCCAGCCCCAGCTAAGCACAGCTCCGCAGTAGACGACCCACGGGTCATCGCTCTGTCCTCCCCCTCGAGCCATCCACCGGTTGGCGCTGTATGTCCGTGGACCGCCATCCCCCACTCACCCCTCAGCCCCCACCATTCGCAGCGCCGCCGTCGCTGTAGCTCACCGGTACGACGCCGCCGCCGGCATAGGTGACGCTGCCGCTGCGGCCCTCGACCACGACGATGGTGGTGCCGCTGCCGCCCGCCGCCGCCTTGGTCCCGGGGGCCCCCAGCGCCGCATACTGGATGAGCTTGATCAGCGCGCGGCCGTTGTGGAGCGGCGTCTTGAGGGCCGTGCCCTTCACCGTGCCGTCGTACCGCACTCCCCCCAGGACGTACGACTGGGCCACCGAGCAGTCTCCGAAGGTGAGGTAGTACCACTCGCCTGCGCGGGCGGCAGGCGCTTTGCGAGTCAGTAAGGCCCGTACAGCGCGTACGGCAGGCGCGGCACGGCGGAGGCGCGCAGCAGCCACGACGTCCCGTGCCTTGGGCGATGCGGCAAGCAAGGGCTCTTCTGGGGTTTGGGACGCATCCCGGCACGGCTTGCGTGGGCTGTCGCGTACCGACCCGACCGCAGCCTACGCCCCTGGGTTACCGCTTCACGTCCCCCGCCCTCCCCCAGCGGCCCCTTTTGGACACGCCAGCTGCCACACCCGAAACTCCTTTCCGCCTGCTGTCGCGGACTCCAGCAGGCCTCGCCCTCGTCGCGACGGCCGCCGCAGCCACATCCACCGCGCACGACCCGTGCCCCAACCCAAGCCCGCACGTGCACCCGCATGACGCGCCCCCACCCTGCAGCCCACGCCACTGCCGCCCCACCCGTCGCAAGCCGCCCGTCGCCACCCACCGTACTGTCCGTCGGCCTGGCAGAGCCGTATCCACTGCAGCGTCGACACCAGGCGGTCCAGGTACTCGCCGGAGGGCGTGGGGCCAGAGCTGCTGCCGGAGGTGGAACCGACGGTCGAGGCGGGGGAGGCGGGCGGGGCGGGAGTGCCGCCGGCGGCGTAAAGCTGCCAGAGCGCGGGCAGGCCCTCTGCCTGCACCCAAGATACCTTGTCCCACACGTAGGCGGATGCGGATGCGGAGGCAGAGGCGGAGGCAGAGGCGGAGGCGGGGGTGGGGGCGGAGATGGGGGCGGAGGTGGGCGCGCCCGAGAAGAAGAAGCCGCCCCGTTCCCGGTGGAAGCCTGCGCGAGGCCACACGGGGGAATGGGGTGGGGGGAGGCGGGGGACGCGGCAGGGTGCGTGTGTATTTGGCGGGGTGGGGGTTAAGCCGGGTGCGTGTACACGGGGGTGAGGCGGGGATGCGTGAGGCAGGGGTGTGAAGAGGCAAGGAGCCCGGGCGGAGCGGGTCCCTGTGTGTCGCACACACGTGCATCTCCGTCCGCCATGCCCCGCCAACTAGTACCCGTTGGCACAGGGACGGGTGTTGGGAGCAATGAGGCCATATATAGACGACACACGCACACTCGTCCTATGCGTCGTTTCGTTTCAACACGCAGCCGGTGGGAGGTTGCGTCTCCGGCATACCATACCGTACCGTACCGTACCGGGCATGCCCCGCCGCCCGTGCTAGCACGTGCAGGGGCGGTTTGGCAGCTCGGCAGCCGAGCTCCGCCGCCCCGGGGGCGGGCCGAGATTACCGTAGGGACGCGAGTCCGCCTGCTTCTGGGGCAACAAGGGAAGGTGTACCGCATCGCCCGGCAGTGCCGCATCCGGACGCATCGCCGCCCCGCCGCCCCGCCGCCCC
>LSYV01000039.1:688622-699006 GCA_001584585.1 Gonium pectorale
CAAAATTTCTACCGGGGGCTCCCGCCCCGGGCCCCCGGCTGGGGGGACAACCCCCAGACCCCCCGGGTGTGGATGGTCGAAACTTAGGGGACCCGCAGTCCAAAACTCCGGGTTTGCCGGTCTCTGGTTGGAAGTATCAAACCTTCGATGTACGTTTGACAGCCGGCTGAAAAAGCTATGCCAGGGGAAACTCGCCAGTGCACTACGACGACAGCCCTTTACGAAAGCAGGGCGAAATGTTTCGAGTGTTCACACCATGATTCGCAACATGAAAGAAAGTTTCAGTATCCACAACATATAAAAACGTATTCACAACATAAAAACAATGTGGTTATGCTAAGTAACTTGCCCAAGGCATGTACCGCATTGTCCTCGGGTGGTTGTCCGGCGTTCGCGAGGGAACACGGCGTGCAATGTACATCAAGCTTTGCGCATGTACAACGTAAAACGAGGGTTGAGGCGCATTTTGCCCATGGCGTCAAAACTGCTCAACTGCGCTGGTTACAACTCAAAGGCCCTCGTATGTCGACGCTTTTTCCGTGAACGCAAGGACAAGTGCTCGCCGTCTGCGCTGTTGACATACGTCAGGCGCTTCTGCTAACTTATTATAGACACCTTACTGCATGGCAATCCCTCGGTTTGCTCAGTATGAGTGACTTTTCAAGGCGAAAAGCAGGTGCGACGGCCCAAGTCGGACTTCTAGGCTGTTGGCGAGTCACCTTGCGCTCTGGAGACGGGGCGTCGTCAAGAGTGCAAAGTAGTCAGGACTGGAAACCCGCAGGTCGCTGCGCGACGCCCTCGCCGGCCCGCCTGCAACGACCGCTCCTCGTTCTGCTGCTGCTGGCATCGTGCTTTGGCCCGCTGCATGCGGACGTGGCCACAGAGAAGGGCCGACCGCTCTTCCTGGATCAGCTGCTGGACGCCGGGCGCTTGCTGCCGGGCGGCTTTGTGTCGCTCAAGCTGCGTAACGCGACCCTCGGAGTCCTCCAACTGCCCGACGACATCGAGTCCGTAGTGCTCGCGGGCAAGGGCAGCACGGTTCCAGATTGGCTTCTTAACTATCGGGCATCCAATCATTGGGAGGGCGATCCTTTCTCCCTCGGCGCCGGCGTGCCACCGTCGCCCGCGCCGCCCCCTCCGTCCCCCCTTCGCGACGACGAGAACTACACGGCGCTCGGATGGACGGCATTAACTGTGACTTTATTCTCCCAAGGACCCGCTCTGGTGCTGCGGCCGGGTAGGTGGGCCACTGCGACGGCAGAAGCTGCCCAAGCCCGCAAAGCCGTATCGGGCACGGTGCATTCACCCACACAATATCCAACCCGTGTTAGGCGCACCACGTTTGCCGGTCTATCGTTGCGCAAGTAGGAGGGCTCTTGCGGTGGTATGGCGCGGCCGCATCCCGTGATCGTTTCCTTCTCACTGTCTCGTTCCTTCCCAGCCTCTTCGTCCTCCTCGTCTCCTTGCCGGCTGGCATCTGCTCCGAGGATCATACCGTCAATATTCTGCGTGCGTCCCCCGACCGCAGGCCAGCAGTTGACCCTTACATCTCTGTCTGTCTTTCTGCCGGAGGTATATCAGCCCCTGGGCCCCTCCTGGGCCGCTTCCCTATCCGGCCTGGCGCCCTTGGCCCTGGTCCGCGTGCCGGCGGCGGCAACGCTGGAGCTGCGGAATGTCACCCTGATACTCGCACGCTATGAGCTGAGGTCCCTTTTCACGGGGCTGTGCAGAAGCACTGCAGCCTGGCCGCACAGCCCGGGGGTGACGATGGACGATGGCGCGATTGCGATTCGGGAGCTGGACACCACCGCACCGGGACCCGATGGCACGCCAGGCGGGGGCGGGGTGGTGCGTTGGCGGGGCGTGTTGATAACGTGCGACGACACGGACGCGGACGCGATGAGACGACCCCGGCGGGCCGGGCTGCGGAAGCCCTACCCCTGCGCGGCACGGCCGGTCGGGGACAGCAGCGGCGGAGGCGACAGCGCCAGCGCCGATGGAGGCGCAGGGGAGCTGCGTCGGGCGTCATCAGCGCTGCTGGGGGCGACCCAGGGCCCGGTGTTTCTGAGCCTCACCTCCAACATCTCGCTGGCGACGGGCTTCGGCTACTGGAATGTAAGCCTTGCATTGTGTCGCGGTGGGTTGGGTGTCCCGAGGAGGCATCTGAGCCCGGCAATGGAATGGGAGCACCGCTCGCGGGGTGCGTGGGGTGTGTGCAGAGCGAGGCCTGGACTGGCGCAGCTTGAGAGACGCCAGGCTGTAGCAAGGCCCGGCTGTGTAGGAGGAGCGGAGGAAGCCCGGCTGTGTGTGGGTAACATCAACCCGACGGGCCTTGCTCGGCCCGTGTCTTGCACTTATCCAGCCCCAACGTCTCGTTCAAGTGTGAAGGTATGGGCGGTTCAGACCACTTACCTTCCATTGTTAAAATGACCCAAGCTCGTCACGGCCGCACTGCGCTTCTATGCCTCATTCCGTGGCCCGCTCTCTGCCTGCCGCCCCAAGGTGCTTACACAAGGGTCCGAGGGTCGCTTGGTGCTCCGCGGCTCCCCGGGCGCCGCCACCACCCTGGACCTGGCGGGGCGGGAGGACGCCTGGGTGTGGGAGCAGCCGCCCTCGTCCCCTGACCCCACGTATGCGTACCTGTACGACATGACGTTCGTCAATCTGCCGTTCTCGACCCATCCTAGCAGCCCGTCAGATCTCATGGCGCTGGCCGCGCTTAGCTTCAGCGTCAGGTCTGATTCTCGTGCCGACAGGTGAGGGCAGATTGGCGGAATTGGGGGCGCAGCATTCTAAACAATGAACGACGCCACAGCCGCGTATTAAGCTCATGCTTCGCACGCAAACTCATGCTCTTGCCTGCTTGAAACCGAATAACACATATCCTAAGCTCCCTACAACGCCCAACCCGCTTCAACCCGTGCCTGGGTGCATCGCGACGGCCGCCGCCGCATTCCCGTGTCGTGATATCAGCCCCCCTCGCGTGCTTTGGCCTCTCCCCTGCTTGCTCCCCGCAGACCTCTGCCTAGCGGTGCTGTGGGCCTGTTGGGCCCCCGGCTGCGCCTCACTCGCTGCACGCTGGTGCTTCCGGACGAGGAGGTGGCCTTCCTCAGGGGGTGGGCGGATGAGGCCGCGGCAGCGGCGGCCGATGCGGGGACCCCTCCGGGGCCTACCTGGGTGGCTTTGAGCGGCGGCTTCACCCTCAGCATGCGGGTGAGACGTCGCCGCGCGGGGACCGCGCGTGGGCAGGGAACTAGTCGCAATTGGTCAACCGTAAGCTCGGCGCGTCCTTGAAGGTGTTTTGTAAGCCGGTGTGCATTACGGCATACCACCGGCCCGCCAAGCACCTATACGCTGTACCCCTGGGCACCCGGCTGGGTCGGCGGGCTTGAACGTGTGCCGCTGTCCTCCTCCCTTGGTTGGCGGTGCGGAGGCAACCTGTCTTACTGCTTGCCGCTCCATTCCTCTTCCAGGCCCCAAGCGTGTCCCCTGCCGCGGGGCTAAGCTCGGGCTCATAAGAAGTTATCGCTTGCTGGTCGGGGCAGGTCACCGTTGGGGTCAAGCTCAGGACACTCAGTCCTCCCGTGGCCTTTTGTCGCCTCTGCAGGTCGCTGGCGTGTCCCCTGCCACGGGAGAGGCCGGCTTTGGAGTGCTGGTGGTGGAGCGGCTGGAGCTGCAGCCGACGGTGCGGAGGGGGCAAGGGCGGGAGGGGGCGCGGACGATGAGACTGCGGAGGCGTGTCGACGTGTAGGCATGTGTGCGTCTTCAGTACGTCGTTGCGCCAGACCCACCTGTCGCCCATCTGCTTTGCAACGCCGTCAATTATAAACGCCCGCTTTGCAATAGTCAGCAGCCATGGTGGCACCGGCTCTCGCGTGTCCTGGCAGGTTCGGCGCCTCCCCTTCCTCAATGCCCCCGCATCGCCCTCTCCAACACCCACGTCTCTGGCGCCAGGTCCTGCTGCTCAACTGCACGCTGCTCTCCGCCTCCGCCTACGCGGCCCTGCCCGGGGCGGTGCCGCTGCTGCCGCAGTCGCGCGTGTGGCCGCCGCTGCTGCTGCACGGCAATCGGTCGCGGGCGCTGGCGCAGGTGCGGGAGGGGGGCGCCGCCTCATGCCCTCCTCATCCTCGGTGCGGCCTCTACACCTGTCCATTCCTTCCGCGACTGCCACCCCTCATCCATGTTCTCTTCCCCGCCCTCTCCTCGTCCTTCCCTTCCCTCGTGTCCCTGCCTCCCCCGCCCCAGGGCCCCTCCGGCCTGGCGGTGGCCCCCGGTCTGGAGGCGGCGCTGGCGGTCCAGGAGCGCATGTGCGGCCAGGAGCCGGGCGGGGCGGCCGTCACACTCGTGGCGAGGTGGGCGTGGACGACAGGGTCCCGTTTAGGTGCTCAGATGGGAGCGAGCGCAGGTCCGCAGCAGGAGAAGCCACTGGTGACGCCCAAACGTGCCGTGGGAGCATTACATGGCAGTAGTCAACGTGTCTTGCGGATTGATTTGGTTCCTCGATTGCTCAGTCTCATTGCCCCAGCCCTTCATCCGCACCAAGCCCCGTCCTTCACGTATGCCGCGTGCCCAGCCTACCGAAGCCCTCCGCCCACCTCATTGAGCCGTACGCTGCATGCGCCCACGTGTGCAGAACGCCACCTGCAATGTGCGTCTGGATCGGTTGACTGGATTGTTGACTGGATCGGTTGACTGGGTCGGTTGACTGGGTCGGTCGGGTCGGTCGGTTGACTGGGTCGGCCATCGCTATAAGGAAACCCCCAGGGGTCCGGCTCTGTGCGTGTCTTCGGCATGGCCTTAATGGGATGGCTATGAGGCTCAACCCGGCCTTGCCAGGGCCTTCTGCGAACCCCGCCTGCCCTTGCGCCTCCTGCCCAGGCGCCACGACGACACGGTGTCGCCCGCGGGCCAGGGCCCGGAGGGTGGCATCACGGTTGGCGCGGCGGAGGTCGCCGGGTCCGGAGCCGGGCTGGGCAGTCCGGGGTCCCCTGCCGCGAGCGACGTGTGCACCGTCAGCGGATACGCGCCCGAGCTGGTGGGGGGCCGCACCTTCACCGACCTCAAGGTGCGGCTCGTCCGGATAGGGATTGGAGATACTCGGAGCGATAACTGTTACCGTACACGGCCAGCGGCACAACCGTACGGCATTTGACATACCGTCGTCTGCTTTTAATGGTACCATATCTGGCACTTTAATGCCAAGTCCTAGCCTCGCGTTCTTTGCGCGATCCGCCTTACTCGCAACCTACGGTATCCTGAATTCTCATCACCACAAATGGATGCCCCTCCATGCCAGGATGTGGCGGACCGGTGCCGATTGGCCCGGCCTCTCCGGCTCCGGAACCTGGTGCTGTACAACCTGGCGCCGGGGGGCAGTGGGCCGCCGCTGGAAGGCGGTGACGCGGCCTGGGCCAACAGCTCCCTGCCACTATGGTATTTCAGCCTGACCAGGTGGGGTTGGGATAGAAGCGGCTCGAAGATTCCTACCTTTTCGGTTGTCCTGCGGGAGGCACACTCGCGCCTCATGATATCTCTCTTAACTTCTCCAAAACGATTAGCTGTGTCCCCTCCGCCGCAGGAGCGCCTCCCCCGGCGACCCGGCTCCGCTGCTTCTCCTGGACAACGTGACCCTGGTGGTTCCGGAGCCCGAGTGGCGGGCGCTGGCTGCGGCAGTGCTTCTGCGCCACGCGCCGCAGACCCTGGCGGCTGCGCAGCGAGCGCCCCGGCCGCCGCTTCGGGCCTACGCCCCGCCGTCGCCGTCGCTGCCGCCGCCCCCGGGGCTGCCGCAGCCGCCCGAGGCGCCGTCGCTGCCGCCGCCAGCACCACCGTCGCCAGCGCCTTCACGTCCGTGGAGCCCCCGATACCCATGTAAGCCTGGCGTGGGCGAGGTCCTAGTCAGGGGCAGCAAAGTCACGAGCAAAGTGCTGAAGCCCCCCCAGCAGGAAACCTTCTCTGCTTTTGCACCCAGGCCCGCTGCCGCAGGCATCTGCAGGGCCTTACCTCCTTCGCACAACCTCTACGACATATAAAATCATAGTGTCCACGTATAGTCAAGGCAGGAAAGAGTGGCCGTCACTGCGGTGCTGCTCTGACCCTTGCCCCGCATTCGCCCGTGCTCCTGTCCCACCCCTTCGCAGCCCTCGTTTCGCGACCACGCTTACCGGTCAGGCCTGGAAGGCCTCCGCCGCCGCCGTCGCCGCCGTCGCCCCCGGCGCCCCCGGCGCCGCCCTCGCCGCCTCCGCCGCCGCCCCCGCCGCCGCCGTCGCCGCCTCCCCTGCCACCGCTGCCGCCGTCGCCGCCCTACTCTGCCACCACCCGCGACGCGCTGCTCGCCTTCGCGGCCGCCTCCAGCGTAGGTCACTCGGGTGCCCTGCGTTCGACCCTGACGTCCTCGGGCCTGAACTTGTGGACTGAACTGCGTGTCCTCACACTAAGTAAGCATGCACCAGCCCGCATGCGATGCACGTAGGCCGGACTAGGCGCATCCCAGCACGGCATTGCATAGGGTCACCCCAGAGAGAATTCTGGGCCGCATCGGCGCTAGGGTGGTGGTCGCCGCCGAACTAACATGCAGGGACATCACCCCTTCGAATCCCTCTGGAGCTGGGTCCTACGATATCACCATCACTTTCTTGCTTACGCTCGTCGTATGCGTCGTTCCATTTCAACACTTCATATGCGTCGTTCCATTTCAACACTAAGTAAGCCGCAAGGATGCTTTTTCCCTGCCGCTACCCGCCCCGCAGCCTCTGTCGCTGGACTCAAGCTCCGGAGTGCTGGTACTGGCCTCCGCCCGCCACTACGGATGGTACGGCACACACGTGACCATCACATACACACTGCCGGCGGACGCGCCGCCGGGGGCCAGCCTCGTGCCGCACCCCGCGGTCAGGCTGCCGTACCAGGAGTTCGCAGGTGAGGCCGGCGGGGAAGGGCGGGGCGGGCGTCAGCAAGGCCTCTCGTGCGCCGACTGGACTGCGCTGCCCCCGGTGCTACGCGGCAACGCATGTGTCGTTGTGTAGAGATGGTTGCGCTGGGTCGTTTGTTCACGATGCGCATGCCGTTGCGGGCCTCACTGTAGTTGAAATGTGGTGGTTCCCACCCCTGCGCCTTGTCTTCGGCCCTTCAGATATTGCCACGGCGGTTAACATTGACTTCACACGTTCTGCACATCTTTCGAGCCTGCCGCCGCCCATTGGTCAAGACACCTCGGCGCAGAAGCAGCCGCAGCCTCTGCCCCCCCAGATTGAAGCCAGAGGCGTGGCCTTGGACCCACCCTCTCAGCAGCCGGCGCCCAGCGAGGAGCCCCAACGGCGCCAAGGTGCCCGACCCCCCTGGGCTCTGCCCCTGGCGGTCGCACTCCCCGTGGCCGTGGGCTCTGCTCTGCTGCTGGCCGCTATGGTTGCGATGGTGGCGGTTCGGCGCCGCCGGGCTGCGAAGCGGCGGCTTGAAGGAGAATCCACGGGCGGAGACCTTGGGGCGCGAGGTCAGGCCGCGGCGGTGTCGTACTCAAGCGAAGACACTGAGCTCGCGCCCGATAGCGCCAAGGCGCGGTTCTCTCGCGGCTGGGGCGGGCAGCGCCCGGGGTTGCAGTCGGTTTGGCCGCACGGGGACCGAAGCAGCCGCAGCGGACGCGGCAGGGCCAGCGGCAAACGCGTCCTACTGTGCGATTCTCCTGACGGCCACCTGACGGAGGAGACCACGACTACCGACATGGGCACTGCCACCGACACGGGCTTCACGGGGTCAGCGGCTTTGGTCTCAGGGGCGGCAGCTGCCGCCCTTCACGCGCCACTCCCGCAGCAGCGGAAGAGCAACGCAGCGCAGGTGGGTCGGCGCGGTGCCGCTGGTCCGTGAAGCTGTTGGGAGCGAGCCTGAAGTGACGAGCTTGCCCCGCGTCGCGTCGCTTACTTCTTATTGGGGATGGACGCGCCGATCATCCGAATCCTTAAGGCGAGATGGCCGCGCGCCTCTTCCCATCAGCGGGATCAGCTATCACGGCTTGGCGTGTGCAAAGGGTCCTCTTCCGCGCCCCAATTGCTTAGGCCAAGGCATCCCAACTTCCCAAGCACCCGCCCAAACTACACGCGCCGGCAACTCTCTCGCGAGCTAGCCGTAACCTCGCCGCACCAGCGTGCTTCCGCACTCCACACGCGCTTTCACACTGCTGTTGCCCTGGCTCTGCTATATGGGTGCTCCCTTCAGGCCAACCGCTGCGCTGTAGCAGCCGCACTCAAGCGACAGGTGGCGGAGGCGGCTCTCGGCGCCGGCCAGATGATGGGCCAAACAGAAACGCCGGCTGTGGGTAGCGAGAACAGGGGTGCCGCGCCGCAGTCCGCAAAGCTCCCACCCAACACCAGCAGCGGCAAACGTTTGACGCCTGCGCCACTGGCGGCTCCGGAGCCTCAAGACGACCAGGCGTTTCTGCAGGACGTTAGCGTGAGTGCCTGTGTGACTGCTTGTGAACGGCAGCTGCTCAGCAGCGGGGCTACGGAAGTGCCCCTCGCCCTGTACCATCACGGCAGTGTGCTGCACCCGAGCCTACCTGCTCTGTTGTTGTGCTTTGCCGCAGCGACGTGTTGTCGACACAGTCGTCGGGGGCGCTGCACTTGCCATGAGGGGCGGGATGCCCTGGGCCCGGCTGACCCCGTAAGCAAGATGCCCAAAGCTTGAATAGCGTGTGAATGGCCTTTGTGAATGTAGGGCTGCGTGCTGTATGATTGTACGGCTGTACGTACGTGCAGGTGTACTTCTGCGACCTGCGAGCTCAGCTGGGGCAGCCGCAGGACGAAGGCAATGGTGGCGAGGCAGTCGACGCAGCAAGCAAACCGTCGGCTGATTCTCCTGAACTGCGGGCTTCCATCCGGGCGCTGCAGGTCCGCCTCTGTTTTGGGAAGGCCGGGGACGTCGGGCTGGGAACGCACTTCTCTGTCGGAGCCCAGGCCGGCGAACGAAGCCTGGTCACATGTGTTGGGATTGTAGCCTTCGCCGTGGGATGGTTGCAGGGGTGGTGGGGTGCGTAGCGGCTTTCGGACGTGCAAGACGAAGTGCCGAGAACGGGGGCGCCGCGCGCTGTCACGCAACCTGCGCCACGGTTGTCGGTGGGCCCCTGTGCGCACATCCGTAGGAGTTCCAGCAAGAGTGATGGCCCGCCCCGAACCCCGCCCGTCGTCCTGCACCCCGCCCGTCACCCCGCACCCCGTCCGTCACCCTGCACCCCGCCCGTCGCCACGCACCCTGACCCGCACCCCGCACCCCGCACCCCGACGAACTCCGATGCACCCCAATACGCCAGCCCGATCTCCCCGCGCTTCCTCGTCGCCTCCCGCCACCTGCTGCACACCCAACAGGCGGAGCTCGGCGGCGGAGACTCGGACCTCCAGGTTTCCTCCGTCCTGGGCCGCGGCGCGTTCGGCGTGGTGTACACCGGCCGGTGGCGCTCACTGCCCGTCGCCGTCAAGACGCTGGTGCTACCGGAAGTAGCAGCGGGATCGGAGGGCGGGCAGCGGCGGCGGGCGGTGCTGGAAGCCGCCATCTCGCTGAGCATGGCGCACGAGAACGTCGTGGGTGAGTGGCGAGATCTGCGTGCTGAGTGGTGGTGGGCTGCGAGCTGGGCCGGAGGTGACGGAAGCAGGTGGAGCTGTGTATGGGACCTTAGAAGGGGCTTTAGAGGAAAAGGCCATGAACATACGAACGAACGAATGAAAGCGCTCCAGCAGTCGTGCCTCATGTGTGGATCAAGAGGGTCGATTTCTCGATTTCCCCTTACGGCGAGGGAGCCGGGAGCCGCTGGTGACTCGGCTGTCCCAGCGGGCGGGGACTTGTGGGGCCCACGGGTAAGTGCGGACAACGGGCCCCACGTTCGTCGTCCCCACTTGGCCTGCCATTGGCGTGGGCCCTGCGGCAGCGCATGCCCCTCTTTTGACATACCCTCGATACATGGGCGGCAGCGCATGCCTCCAACGTCAACAAAAGCGACTTAGACACGCGCATGCACACGCCTCTACTACTACGACCTTCATAGAAACTACCTGGTTGTACGCAACTCGCCCATCGACGCGGGCGCAGCCAGCATCAGCGGCACAGACCTGGCGGGTGCCGCACTTCCGGATCGCCGACACCTTCGGGAACCGGCGAAATGGGAACCGGACGGGACAAACGCTACTGGCGTCTAGCTCGTCGTTACTCATATGCTTTACCCTTCAAATATCCCCCTCCTTTTACATACCATCGACGCTGTGTGGTCAGCCCTCCACCTTGTTGCTTGTTGCCAGACGGCATCCGCACTCCTTCCCACCTGGTCTCCGCAGCCACGTACACCTACATGCTCAAGCCGCTCGTGCAGCAGCCGCCCAGCGCCGAGGACAAAGCCGCAGCTGGTGGC
>LSYV01000039.1:705569-716752 GCA_001584585.1 Gonium pectorale
GTCGGGCTGAGACAGGCGTCAAAGAACTTGGCCGCCTTCGACCGGCTGCGAGGTAGGCGGGTCGGCGGCAGGGAGTCGAAACGGCGCCGGAAGGCCTATGCGGCCTCGTGGTGTGGCATGCCGGCCGGGTATGAGGACGATATCGCCTGGGGCGCGAGGCATGGGCCTCAGGGCCGGGCTCGGCCGTGACGGGTGCGGAGGTGGTGGGGTGGGCGGTGCCAGCAGTGGCGCTGTGGAACAGCTGCGCGGCGTGGGGCAGCGGCGCAGCCGCACCCGCCGTGGCGGCCGAAGGATTGGCGGCCGCAGTGGGGTCTGCCCTCCGGGTACGGCAGTCCCGGTAGGGAGTGCCGCAGGATACAAGCCTACAAGGGCAGCCAGGCAGCTTTCCTATGGGTTACTGCATGCGCCTTGATGGAGAACCCCTTGCCATCGCTGATCTCCAGGGCTGTCCCAAAATGGTCAATCTGCCGCATTCAAAGCGGCTCTGGCTCCTCAGCAGTCAGCACCCTCCGGGTCACAACCGAAGCCGTATATGTCAACTTTTAGCAGAGTGGCCCCCGATCCTGAACAGCGCCAGAGCCACTAGGCTGCTGTGCCTACGTGCCAGCCTGGGACACGTCCCTGAGTACGTCGACCGCCAGCTTTTGCGATCACACGGTCTGGCACGTTGCCAGTCGTGCCATGAACTGCTGAACCGCCACGTGCGGGGATGCGAAAAGCGTCTTCAGCGAACACGAAAGCCCCAACAGAAGAAACCGTCTCAGATCCTCCCCGCCCCTAGTGGCAATCAGGCCACCCATCGTTCATCATGCGTGCCTGTCTCAGCCTTGCGGCCCGCTACGGCTTGGGCGATGGATCCGGCCGTTCCGATGTCTACATTTCTAGATAGCACAGCGGTGCCCTGGGCCAGTCAGGTGCTGCGACCGACTGCTTCCTGCCTGTCAGCGAAAGCCAAGGGGCAGCCTACACAGCAGCCCCGCCAGCGACATACTTAGCCTGGCCGGGATCGCCGCCCACACAACGGCCCCGCTGAGCCAAGGCCCAGGTGGCATTAAACGAGGCCGCCTTGCCAGGTGCGCAGCCTAGTTGGGAGTAGCGAGCTTTCGATGTGTGTGATCTATGGAGGGTAGCTTGCTCTTGCGTGGTTCGGCAGCCTTCGCGGGTTTTGGGGGCCCAGCTGCGTGCCCGCATGCCTCGTCGGCGAGGCGCTCCGCCGGAACACGCATAAATTTCAGAGCAACCGTTCACTGAGATCTTCTGATCCGAACCATAGCCTGAAATTGAGTGCAGGATTCGGCATTTCCACAGGGATGTTCTGCCGTCTGTACTTTCAAGCCACCATGTTACAGCTTGGTCAAAGGAGGCATACTAAGGAAGAAACTACGGTGCGAGAGGAGCGCAAAGCCTCACCCCCCGTCCCGTACCAACCGTTCAGGATGGGGCAAGTTTAGGGCTGTCGTGCGACGTCTTTTGCTGTATATCAAAGAGGTACCTTCCTAGCTCGCCGGCATGGTAAACGCTTCTTGGAATTGCTTATTATGAGCGAGCTTTCAAGGCGAAAAGCAGGTGCGACGAACCAGGTCGGGCTTCAAGGCTGTAGGCGAGTCACCTTGCACTATGGAGGCAGCAAGGGCGGCGTCAAGCGTGCAAAATAGTCACAACCGAAAACCCGCAGGTCGCTACGCGACGCCCTCGCCAGTGCGCCTGCAACGCCCGCTCCAGCTTCTTCTGCTGCTTCTGGCATCGCGGTGTGGCCCGCTGCATGCGGACGTGGCCACAGAGACGGGGCCGCTCTTCCTGGATCAGCTGCTGGACGCCGGGCGCTTGCTGCCGGGCGGCTTCGTGTCGCTCAAGCTGCGCAACGCGACCCTCGGAGTCCTCCAACTGCCCAACGACATCGAGTCCGTAGTGCTCGCGGGCAAGGGCAACGCGGTTCCATATTGGCTTCTTGGCTATCGGGTATCCACTCATGGGGAGGGCGACCCATTCTCCCTCGACGGCGACGGCACCGATATGCCGCCGTCACACGCGCCGCCCCCACCGTCCCCCCTGCACGACGACGACAACTATACGGCGCTCGATTGGGGGGCCTTGGCTCTGTTTTTATTCTCCCAAGGACCCGCTCTGGTGCTGCGGCCAGGTAGGCGGGCCACAGCTCGTCCCGGTGACGGCAGAAGCTGCCCAAGCCCGCAAAGCCGTATCGGGCACGGTGCATTCACCCACACAATATCCAACCCGTGTTAGGCGCACCACATTTGCCGGTCTATCGTTGCGCAAGTAGGAGGGCTCTTGCGGTGGTATGGCGCGGCCGCATCCCGCTCTGGTTTCCCTCTCCATGTCTCGTTCCTTCCCAGCCTCTTCGTCATCCTCGTCTTCTTGCCGGCCCCTCTTCTTGCCGGCCCCCTGCCTGCTGGCATGTGCTCCGAGGATCACACCGTCAATGTTCTGCGTGCGTCCCCCGACCGCAGGCCAGCAGTTGACCCTAACATCTCTGTCTTTCTTTCTGCCGGAGGTCGCTCAGCCCCTGGGCCCCTCCTGGGCCGCTTCCCTATCCGGCCTGGCGCCCTCGGCCCTGGTCCGCGTGCCGGCGGCGGCAACGCTGGAGTTGCGCAATGTCACCCTGGTGCTCTCACGCAATGAGCTGACGTCTGTGTTTACGGGGCTGTGCAGAAGCACAGCAGCCTGGCCGCACAGCCCGGGGTTGACGATGGACGACGGCGCGATTGCGATTCGGGAGCTGGACACCACCGCACCGGGACCCGACGGCACGCCAGGCGGGGGCGGGGTGGTGCGCTGGCGGGATGCGCTGATAACGTGCGACGACGTGGAGGCGAACGTGATGAGACGACCCCGGCGGGCCGGGTTGCGGAAGCCCTACCCCTGCGCGGCACGGCCGGTCGGGGACAGCAGCGGCGGAGGCGACAGCGGCAGCGCCGATGGAGGCGCAGGGGAGCTCCGTCGGGCGTCTTCGGCGCTGCTGGGGGCGACCCAGGGCCCGGTGTTTCTGAGCCTCACCTCCAACATCTCGCTGGCGACGGGGTTCGGCTACTGGAACGTAAGCCTGGTAGAGTGTTGCGGTGGATGGGGTGTCCCGAGGAGGCATCTGAGCCTGGCAATGGAATGGGAGCACCGCTCGCGGGGTGCGTGGGGTGTGTGCAGATCGGGGCCTGGACTGGCGCAGCTCGAGAGACGCAGGCTGAAGCAAGGCCCGGCTGTGTGGGAGGACCGGAGGAGGACCGGCTGTGTGTGGGTAGCATCCACCCGACGGGCCTTGCTCGGTCCGTGTCTTGCACTTATCCAGCCCCAACGTCTCGTTCAAGTGGGAAGGCATGACCGGTTCAGACCACTTACCTTCCATTGTGAAAACGACCCAAGCTCGTCACGGCCGCAATGCGCTTCTATGCCTCATTCCGTGGCCCGCTCTCTGCCTGCCGCCCCCAGGTGCTTACGCGCGGGTCCGCGGGTCGCCTGGTGCTCCGCGGCTCCCCGGGCGCCGCCACCACCCTGGACCTGGCGGGGCGGGAGGACGCCTGGGTGTGGGAGCCGCCGCCCTCGTTCTCTGACCCCACATTTGCATATCTGTACGACATGACGCTCGTCAATCTGCCGTACTCGACCCATCCAAGCAGCCCGACAGACCTCATGGTGCTGGCCACGCTCAGCTTCAGCGTCAGATCTTCTTGGCGTGCCGACGGGTGAGGGCAGATTGGCGGAATTGGGGGTGCAGCATTCTAAACAACGAATGACGCCACAGCCGCGTATTAAGCTCATGCTTCGCACGCAAACTCATGCTCTTGCCTGCTTGAAACCGAATAATACATATCCCAAGCTCCCTACAACGCCCAACCCGCTTCAACCCGTGCCTGGGTGCATCGCGATGGCCGCCGCCGCATTCTCGTGTCATTATATGTCGTTTATCAGCCCCCCTCGCGTGCTTTGGCCTCTCCCTCGCTTGCTGCCCCGCAGACCTCTGCCTGGCAGTGCTATGGGCCTGTGGGGCCCCCGGCTGCGTCTTACTCTCTGCACGCTGGTGCTGCCGGATGAGGAGGTGGCCTTCCTCAGGGGGGGGGCGGAGGAGGCCGCGGCGGCGGCGGCCGATGCGGGGACCCCTCCGGGGCCTACCTGGGCGGCTTTGAGCGGCGGCTTCACCCTCAGCATGCAGGTGAGACGTCGCCGCGCGGAAGGGACCGCGCGTGGGCAGGGAACTAGTCGCAATTGGCCAACCGTAAGCTCGGCGCGTCCTGGAAGGGGATTGATTTAGGCCGGTGCGTGTTCCGACATGCCACCGGCCCGCCAAGCACGTATGCGCTGTGCCCCAGGGCACCCGGCTGGGTTGGTGGGGCTGAACGCGTGCCGCTGTCCTCCTCCCTTGGTTGGCGGTGCGGAGGCAACCTGCCTTGCTGCTTGCAGCTCCATTCCTCTTCCAGGCCCCAAGCGTGTCCCTTGCCGCGGGGCCAGGCTCGGGCTTACGATGCGGTGTCGCTTGCTGGTCGGCGCAGGTCACCGTTGGGGTCAAGCTCCGGACACTCATTCCTCCCGTGGCCTTGTGTCGCCTCTGCAGGTCGCTGGCGTGTCCCCTGTCACGGGAGAGGCCGGCTCTGGAGTGCTGGTGGTGGATTGGCTGGAGCTGCAGCCGGCGGTGCGGCGGGGGCAAGGGCGGGAGGGGGCGCGGATGATGAGACTGCGGGGGTCGACGTGGAGGTTTTTGTGCGTCTCAAGTACGTCGTCGCGTCAGACCCACCCGTCGCCCACCGGCTTTGCAACGCCGTCGAGGATATGCACCCGCTTTGCAACTGTCAGCAGCCAGGGCGCCACCGGCTCTAGCATGTCACGACAGGTTGAACTCCTCACATTCCCTCACTGCCCCCGCATTCCCCCGCCCTCGCCCTCTCCGACACCCACCTCTGGCGCCAGGTCCTGCTGCTCAACTGCACGCTCCTCTCCGCCTCCGCCTACGCGGCCCTGCCCGGGGCGGTGCCGCTGCTGCCGCAGTCGCGCGTGTGGCCGCCGCTGCTGCTGCACGGCAATCGGTCGCGGGCGCTGGCGCAGGTGCGGGAGGGTGGGCGAGCAGGTTGGCATGGCACGTCGAGTGCGCCGGTCTTACTTGGCATCTGTGCCGCCTTCAGCTTGTTCAACGCAATTGGCCCATTGTGGGACATGCCGCCTACGAGCTTCGCAGCTATGCGACTGGGCACCACGCCCGACTCGGGTCGCGGGGCGCCGCCTCATGCCCTCCTCATCCTCGCTGCGGCCTCTACACCTGTCCATTCCTTCCGCGACTGCCACCCCTCATCCATGTTCTCTTCCCCGCCCTCTCCTCGTCCTTCCCTCCCCCCGTGTCCCTGCCTCCCCCGGCCCAGGGCCCCTCCGGCCTGGCGGTGGCCCCCGGTCTGGAGGCGGCGCTGGCGGTCCAGGAGCGCATGTGCGGCCAGGAGCCGGGCGGGGCGGCCGTCACACTCGTGGCGAGGTGGGCGTGGACGGAAGGGTCCCGTTTAGGTGCTCGGATGGCAGCGAGCCCAGGTCCGCAGCAGGAGAAGCCACTGGTGACGCCCAAACGCGCCGTGGGAGCATTACATGGCAGTTTGTCAACGTGTCCTGCGGTTTGACTTGGGTCCTCGATTGCTCAGTCTCATTGCCCCAGCCCTTCATCCGCACCAAGCCCCGTCCTTCACGTATGCCGCGTGCCCAGCCTACCGAAGCCCTCCGCCCACCTCATTGAGCCGTACGCTGCATGCGCCCACGTGTGCAGAACGCCACCTGCAATGTGCGTCTGGATCGGTTGACTGGATTGTTGACTGGATCGGTTGACTGGGTCGGTTGACTGGGTCGGTTGACTGGGTCGGCCATCGCTTCCTTGTAAGGAAACCCCCAAGGGTCCGGCTCTGTGCGTGTCTTTGGCATGGCCTTAATGGGATGGCTATGAGGCTCAACCCGGCCTTGCCAGGGCCTTCTGCGAACCCCGCCCGCCCTTGCGCCTCCTGCCCAGGCGCCACGACGACACGGTGTCGCCCGGGGGCCAGGGCCCGGAGGATGGCATCGCGGTTGGCGGGGCGGAGGTCGCCGGGCCCGAAGCCGGGCTGGACAGTCCGGGCTCCCCTGCCGCGGGCGACGTGTGCACCGTCAGCGGATACGCCCCCGAGCTGGTGGTGGGGCGCACATTCACCGACCTCAAGGTGCGGCTCGTTCGGATAGGGATTGGAGATACTCGGAGCGATAACTGTTACCGTACACGGCCAGCGGCACAACTGTACGGCATTTCGACATACCGTCGTCTGCTTTTAATGGTACCATATCTGGCACTTAATGCCAAGTCCTAGCCTCGCGTTCCTTGCGCGATCCAGCTCCGTCCACCTACTCGCAACCTATCCTGAATTCTCACCACTACAAATGGATGCCTATCCATGCCAGGGTGTGGCGGACCGGTGCCGATTGGCCCGGCCTCTCCGGCTCCAGAACCTGGTGCTGTACAACCTGGCGCCGGGGGGCAGTGGGACGCCGCTGGAGGGCGGTGACGCAGCCTGGGTCAACAGTTCCCTGCCGCTGTGGTACTTTAGCCTGACCAGGTGGGGTTGGGATAGAAGCGGCTCGAAGATTCCTACCTTTTCGGTTGTCCTGCGGGAGGCACACTCGCGCCTCATGATATCTCTCTTAACTTCTCCAAAACGATTAGCTGTGTCCCCTCCGCCGCAGGAGCGCCTCCCCCGGCGACCCGGCTCCGCTGCTTCTCCTGGACAACGTGACCCTGGTGGTTCCGGAGCCCGAGTGGAGGGCGCTGGCGGCGGCAGTGCTTCTGCGCCATGCGCCGCAGACCCTGGCGGCGGCGCAGCGAGCGCCCCGGCCGCCGTCGCGTGCCAACGCGCCGCCGTCGCCGTTGCTGCCGCCGCCCCCAGGACTCCCGCAGCCGCCCGAGGCGCCGTCGCTGCCGCCGCCAGCACCACCGTCGCCAGCGCCTTTACATCCGTGGAGCCCCCGGTACCCGTGTAAGCTTGGTTTCGGCGCTGCGCGGTCCTAGTCAGGGGCAGCAAAGTGCTGAAGGCCCCCCCCAAGCGGGAAACCTTCCCTGCTTTTGCACCCAGCCCCGCTGCCGCAGGCATTTGCAGAGCCTTACCTCCTTCGCAAAACCGCTACGACACACGAAGTCTTACTGTTCCACGTATGGTAAAAGTGGCAGTCACTGCGGTGCTGCTCTGACCCTGGCCCCGCATTCGCCCGTGCTCCTGTCCCTCACCGTCGCAGCCGTTGCGGAACCTGGCTGGTTTCCAGTCAGGCCGGGGCTGCCGACGCAGCCCCCCGAGCCGCCGTCGCCCCCGTCGCAGCCCTCGCCGCCTCCGCCTCCGCCCCCGCCGCCCCCGCCGCCGCCGTCGCCGCCTCTCCTGCCCCCGCTGCCGCCATCGCCGCCCTACTCTGCCACCACCCGCAACGCGCTGCTCGCCTTCGCGGCCGCCTCCAGCGTAGGTCACTCGGGTGCCGTCCGTTCGAGGGTCCTTTTCACCCCGACCCTGACGTCCTCGGGCCTGAATTTGTGAAGCAAACTGCGTGCCCTTGCACTAAGTAAGCCGCAAGGACGCTTTCTCCCTGCCGCTGCCTGCCCCGCAGCCGCTGTTGCTGGACTCGAGCTCCGGAGTGCTGGTCCTTGCCTCCGCCCGTCACTACGGATGGTACGGCACACACGTGACAGTCACATACACATTGCCGCTGGACGCGCCGGCGGAGGCCAGCCTCGTGCCGTACCCCGCGGTCAGGCTGCCGTACCAGGAGTTCGCAGGTGGGGCCGGCGGGGAAGGGCGGGGCGGGCGTCAGCAAGGCCTCTCGTGCGCCGACTGGACTGCGCTGCCCCTGGTGCTACGCGGCAAAGCATGTGTCGTTGTGTAGAGATGGTTGCGCTGGGTCGTTTGTTCACGATGCGCATGCCGTTGCGGGCCTCACTGTAGCTGCAATGTGGCGGTTCCCACCCCTGCGCCTTGTCTTCGGCCCTTCAGATATTGCCACGGCGGTTAACATTGACTTCACACGTTCTGCACATCTTTCGAGCCTGCCGCCGCCCATTGGTCAAGACACCTCGGCGCAGAAGCAGCCGCAGCCTCCTGCTCGGCCGGCCCCCCAGATTGAAGCCAGAGGCGTGGCCTTGGACCCACCCTCTCAGCAGCCGGCGCCCAGCGAGGAGCCCCAACGGCGCCAAGGTGCCCGACCCGCCTGGGTCCTGCCCCTGGCGGTCGCACTCCCCGTGACCGTGGGCTCTGCTCTGTTGCTGGCCGCTATGGTTGCGATGGTGGCGGTTCGGCGCCGCCGGGCTGCGAAGCGGCGGCTTGAAGGAGAATCCACAGGCAAAGACATTGGGGCGCGAGGTCAGGCCGCGGCGGTGTCGTACTCAAGCCAAAACACTGAGCTCGCGCCCGATAGCGCCAAGGCGCGGTTCTCTCGCGGCTGGGGCGGGCAGCGCCCGGGGGTGCAGTCGGTTTGGCCGCACAGGGACCGAAGCAGCCGCAGCGGACGCGGCAGGGCCGGCGGCAAGCGCGTCTTACTGAGCCCCCTGACGGAGGAGACCACGACTACCGACATGGGCACTGCCACCGACACGGGCTTCACGGGGTCAGCGGCTTTGGTCTCAGGGGCGGCAGCTGCCGCCCTTCACGCGCCACTCCCGCAGCAGCGGAAGAGCAACGCAGCGCAGGTGGGTCGGCGCGGTGCCGCTGGTCCGTGAAGCTGTTGGGAGCGAGCCTGAAGTGATGAGCTTGCCCCGCGTCGCGTCGCTTACTTCTTATTGGGGATGGACGCGCCGATCATCCGAATCCTTAAGGCGAGATGGCCGCGCGCCTCTTCCCATCAGTGGGATCAGCTATCACGGCTTGGCGTGTGCGAAGGGTCCTCTTCCGCGCCCCAATCGCTTGGACGATGGCACCCCAAGCACCCGCCCAAACTACACGTGCAGGATACTATCCCGCGAGCCGTAACCTCGCCGCACCAGCGTGCTTCCGCACTCCACACGCGCTTTCACACTGCTGTTGCCCTGGCTCTGCTATATGGGTGCCCCCTACAGGCCAACCGCTGCGCAGTAGCAGCCGCACTCAAGCGACAGGTGGCGGAGGCTGGTCTCGGCGCCGGCCAGATGATGGGCCAAACGGAAACGCCGGCAGTGGGTAGCGAGAACAGGGGTGCCGCGCCGCAGTCCGCAAAGCTCCCACCCAACAACAGCAGCGCTGAGAGCTTGACGCCAGCGCCACTGGCGGCTCCGGAGCCTCAAGACGACCAGGCGTTTCTGCAGGACGTTAGCGTGAGTGCCTGCGTGACTGCTTGTGAACGGCAGCTGCTCAGCAGCGGGGCTACGGAAGTGCCCCTCGCCCTGTACCATCACGGCAGTGTGCTGCACCCGAGCCTACCTGCTCTGTTGTTGTGCTTTGCCGCAGCGACGTGTTGTCGACACAGTCGTCAATGGGGGCGCTGCACTTGCCATGAGGGGCGGGATGCCCTGGGCCCGGCTGACCCCGTAAGCAAGATGCCCAAAGCTTGAATAGCGTGTGAATGGCCTTTGTGAATGTACGGCTGCGTGCTGTATGCTTGTACGGCTGCCCGTACGTGCAGGTGTACTTCGGCGAGCTGCGAGCTCGGCTGGGGCAGCCGCAGGATAAAGGCGATGGTGGGGACGCAGTCGACGCAGCGAGCAAACCGTCGGCTGCGTTTCCCGAATTGCGGGCTTCCATCCGGGCGCTGCAGGTCCGCTCTTGCGTTGGGAATGCCGGGACGTCGGGGCTGGGAACGCACTTCTTTGTCGGATCCCAGGCCGGCGAACGAAGCCTGGTCACATGTGATGGGATTGTAGCCTTCGCCGTGGGATGGGTGCAGGGGTGGTGGGGTGCGTAGCGGCTTTCGGACGTGCAAGACGAAGTGCCGAGAACGGGGGCGCCGCGCGCTGTCACGCAACCTGCGCCACGGTTGTCGGTGGGCCCCTGTGCGCACATCCGTAGGAGTTCCAGCAAGAGTGATGGCCCACCCCGAACCCCGCCCGTCGTCCTGCACCCCGCCCGTCACCCCGCACCCCGTCCGTCACCCTGCACCCCGCCCGTCGCCACGCATCCTGACCCGCACCCCGACTGACTCCGATGCACCCCAATACGCCAGCCCGATCTCCCCGCGCTTCCTCGTCGCCTCCCGCCACCTGTGCACACCCAACAGGCGGAGCTCGGCGGCGGAGACTCGGACCTCCAGGTTTCCTCCGTCCTGGGCCGCGGCGCGTTCGGCGTGGTGTATACCGGCCGGTGGCGCTCACTGCCCGTCGCCGTCAAGACGCTGGTGCTACCGGAAGTAGCAGCAGGATCGGAGGACGGGCAGCGGCGGCGGGCGGTGCTGGAAGCCGCCATCTCGCTGAGCATGGCGCACGAGAACATCGTGGGTGAGTAGCGAGATCTGCGTGCTGAGTGGTGGTGGGCTGCGAGCTGGGCCGGAGGCGACGGAAGCAGGTGGAGCTGTGTATGCGACCTTAGAAGGGGCTTTGGAGGAAAAGGCCATGCACATACGAACGAACGAATGAAAGCGCTCCGGCAGTCGTGTATCATGTGTGGATCGAGAGGGTCGATTTCTCGGTTTCCCCTTACGGCGAGGGAGCCGGGAGCCGCTGGTGACTCGGCTGTCCCAGCCGACGGGGACTTGTGGGGCCCACGGGTAAGTGCGGACAACGGGCCCCACGTTCTTCGTCCCCACTTGGCCTGCCATTGGCGTGGGCCCTGCGGCAGCGCATGCCCCTCCTTTTACATGCCATTGATACATGGGCGGCAGCGCATGTCTCCAACGTCAACAAAAGCGACTTAGACACGCGCATGCACACGCCTCTACTACTACGACCTTCATAGAAACTACCTGGTTGTACGCAACTCGCCCATCGACGCGGGCGCAGCCAGCATCAGCGGCACAGACCTGGCGGGTGCCGCACTTCCGGATCGCCGACACCTTCGGGAACCGGCGAAATGGGAACCGGACGGGACAAACGCTACTGGCGTCTAGCTCGTCGTTACTCATATGCTTTACCCTTCAAATATCCCCCTCCTTTTACATACCATCGACGCTGTGTGGTCAGCCCTCCACCTTGTTGCTTGTTGCCAGACGGCATCCGCACTCCTTCCCACCTGGTCTCCGCAGCCACGTACACCTACATGCTCAAGCCGCTCGTGCAGCAGCCGCCCAGCACTGAG
>LSYV01000039.1:721043-742562 GCA_001584585.1 Gonium pectorale
CCGCCGTGGTGCACTGTAGTTAGGGCAGGGTTTCGGTGGTTCTCATCACGGAGGGCTGCATGTCCCTCCCGTTGTCTGCGCCCTTTCTCGTCTCTCCGCCTGTAACCTTTCCACGAAAAAAAAACCAGCACCCACGACCACCTGCTCCGCGGGTGTGCCGCCGGCAGTAGGTAGCAATGAACAATCGACGTTTCCGTGTTGACGTGCTATGCTTGTTATTTGTAATGTTACTGCGTGGCGCTCGGGTTTTGGTCTGAAGCGAGGCAAGTGTGTGTTGTTGAGGCGTACATACCACGCACGTTGTGCGTGGGTGTCGATGCAGTGCCTGACACGGGTGGGCCGCGGTGCAGGTGCCTTGAGCAAAACAGTACCGCTTCGCGTGCTGCTTACCCAAAGCCCAATGAGTTCCTTCATTTAGGGCACCGGTACTTGCCTTGCATGCTGACTCGGGGCATGCAAGGACACATAGACCTGTCGCGGCCGCGAATGCGTGCGTGTGCGAGGCGGGCTGGGAATTGCGTGAGCAAACATGTCCACCGTACGCCGTGCGGCGGTGCGGGCTCTTAGAAATCGCTGCGTGTTTGTGGAAGGGTGGCGCTTGCGACGGCTGTTTGGCGGCTGGCCCCTCGGGCGCGGCTCGCTCGCAGCTGGAGGACGGCATCCGGCGCATGTGAGCGCACGCTGGATGTCAGCTGCCGGTGCCCCGATCATCCTGATGCCGTCGGTAGTTGCTTCGTAAGGTTGATCTGAGCTGAACTTCGGCGCATGCGACTGCACCAATGAGATTGCATGGACCGCGTGCCTTGATGTTAGGAGTGGTGTTTGGCCGACACTGTTTTATGCTGAAGGCCTGATGGAGTTTCGAAGGTGCTAGCGCATCTATGTATCTTTTAATGGACCCAACGACAAGATCGGCCGCCGGCCGAACCCACGGCCCCCTAAAGTGCCAACCGTATCTACACATCCTGATTTCGGTGAACCACGTCAGAATAGACCCATCAGGGCCTGCACCAATGCCTCCACGCCACCCTCCCCCCCACTACAGAGAGGCCAATGGGACGGCAACCCCAATGCTACCGGTACCCACACGCCTCCGACCCATACCTTCACCACCCCATCTACCCCGAATAAAGCGGACGTGCCAAGGTGGCGCATCCATTCTCTATCCAAAAATAGAGAGAATCCCAACACGTACGGCACGGAAACCACACGACACTGTGCACAGTTGCGGTCAACGGCGTATGCGGCCTCGAGCTCCCGCATCGTCCCGATCGACGCGGCAGCACTGGCCCACGCCTAGCCAGCAAATAGCGCCAAACGCCATTATGGGAGCTTGAGCTTGAGTCCACGGCACCAGCGGCTCCCGTCGCCCAGCCATCTCGGCAGTAACTGCGGCATTTTGTCGTGACCCACGACAGTTTTCACAGGATAAACTAGATGGCAATCTTATAACCGTTCACGAAATGCATTCTTGGCACACGGACGCTCAAATACACGCGGGCAAGGAGGTAGATGATTACAGTAGACGAAAACTCTTCTACGGGGTGTTTACATCATATCGTAGAGACAATATAGAAACAAGCTGTTAAGATATAAAGTTACACTCCCGAGTTCGTGCGCCAGACGGTTGAGTCCGCCCCCAACGGATCGGTATCGCCCTTCCTTTTTTAAAGTGTTGCTCTTATCAATAATCCTGGGGGCATAGCGAGCCTGTCTCCAATGTCGACCGAGCAATCGAAGCCGTGTGACCTTCTGACCTTCTACGACCTGTGACCTTCTACAAAGCTGTAAAAACTGGCGCTGCACTCTTTAGAAGCTGCAATCTAAAGTTCTTTTGTAAGGAAAAGCAACTTAGCCCTTGAGCCTGTCAGTAGGAACCGGTGGAGTGCCAGGTGGGAATGACACACCCTGACACACACCATCAGAGGCACAAAGAGCGATCTCACCCCAGCCAAGATGGGTGTATCATGGTGGGGCTATCTCTGGAACTGGGGTGCCTAACACATGGCATGAAACCGAGCAACCGGTATAGTGCAGATCAATACAGATTCAGGCAAGCTACCGAGGATAAGCCTGCCTGCGTAGCGGCCCATCCTTGCGGCGTGTTCCTCTTGTGGGGTTCGGCGCCAGTATGAGTGGCCTTTTCAGGAGCCCTCATACGTGAGGGACGTGTGCACTTGTCCTACTAGGTAGGGCACAGGACCCCATGTACGACCACATGACCCCATGTACGGCAGGCACGTCTGCAGTCTGCAAAAAGGACCGCACCGTGTAACCCCCAGCCATCGGTCTTCCCACCGTGGTTCACTGGCCGGAATATATAAGGGGAAAGCGAACAGGCTTCAAGTATTCACAACATGATTCACAATATGAAAGTTTTCAGTATCCACAGCAAACTATTGATAACCTGCATTCAAAACATATAATACGATGTGAACACGGTTGCCTGTCATGAAAGGTGTTAGGAATGGCGATTTCGCCCACGGCGACGAACATCTTTTGCTGTATATCACAGTGGTACCTTTCTAGCTCAACGGCATGGTAAACGCTTCTTTGCGTTGCTTCTTATGAGCGAGCTTTTAAGGCGAAAAGCAGGTGTGACGAACCAGGTCGGGCTTCTAGGCTGTAGGCGAGTCACATTTCACTATGGAGGCAGCAAGGGCGGCGTCAAGCGTGCAAAATAGTCACAATCTCGAAAACCCGCAGGTCGCGACGCGACGCCCTCGCCAGCGCGCCTGCAACGCCCGCTCCAGCAGCTTCTTCTGCTGCTGCTGGCATCGCGGTGTGGCCCGCTGCATGCGGACGTGGCCACAGAGACGGGCCGGCCGCTCTTCCTGGACGAGCTGCTGGACGCCGGGCGCTCGCTGCCGGGCGGCTTTGTGTCGCTCAAGCTGCGCAACGCGACCCTCGGAGTCCTCCAACTGCCCGACGACATCGAGTCCGTGGTGCTCGCGGGCAAGGGCAGCGCGGTTCCATATTGGCTGCTTGGCTATCGGGCATCCACTCATTGGGAGGGCGACCCATTCTCCCTCGACGGCGACGGCACCGATGTGCCGCCGTCACCCGCGCCGCCCCCACCACCCCCCCTGCACGACGACGACGACTATACGGCGCTCGATTGGGCGGCCTTGACTCTGTTTTTATTCTCCCAAGGACCCGCTCTGGTGCTGCGGCCAGGTAGGTGGGCCACAGCTCGTCCCGGTGCCGGCAGAAGCTGCCCAAGCCCGCAAACCCGTGTCGGGCACGGTGCATTCGCCCACACAATATCCAAGGCGCACGACATATGCTGGTCAATATGTTGCGCAAGTAGGGGGCTCTTGCAGTAGTATGGCGCAGCCGCATCCCGCTCTGGTTTCCCTCTCAATGCCTCGTTCCTTCCCAGCCTCTTCGTCCTCCTCGTCTCCTTGCCGGACCCCTGCCTGCTGGCATGTGCTCCGAGGATCATACCGTCAATGTTCTGCGTGCGTCCCCCGACCGCAGGCCAGCAGTTGACCCTTACATCTCTGTCTTTCTTTCTGGCGGAGGTCGATCAGCCCCTGGGCCCCTCCTGGGCCGCTTCCCTATCCGGCCTGGCGCCCTCGGCCTTGGTTCACGTGCCGGCGGGGGCAACGCTTGAGCTGCGCAATGTCACCCTGGTGCTCTCACGCTTGGAGCTGACGTCTCTGTTTACGGGACTCTGCAGCGAAACCAGGGCCTGGCCGCACAGCCCGGGGGTGACGATGGACGACGGCACGATTGCGATTCGGGAGCTGGAGACCACCGCACCGGGACCCGACGGCACGCCAGGCGGGGGCGGGGTGGTGCGCTGGCGGGGCGTGCTAATAACGTGCGACGACGTGGACGCGGACGCGATGAGACGACCCCGGCGGGCCGGGCTGCGGAAGCCCTACCCCTGCGCGGCACGGTCGGTCGGGGACAGCAGCGGTGGAGGCGACAGCGGCGGAGGCGATGGAGGCGCAGGGGAGCTCCGTCGGGCGTCTTCGGCGCTGCTTGGGGCGACCCAGGGCCCGGTGTTTCTGAGCCTCACCTCCAACATCTCGCTGGCGACGGGGTTCGGCTACTGGAATGTAAGCCTGGTAGAGTGTTGCGGTGGATGGGGTGTCCCGAGGAGGCATCTGAGCCCGGGAATGGAATGGGAGCACCGCTCGCGGGGTGCGTGGGGTGTGTGCAGAGCGAGGCCTGGACTGGCGCAGCTCGAGAGACGCCATGCTGAAGCAAGGCCCGGCTGTGTGGGAGGACCGGAGGAGGACCGGCTGTGTGTGGGTAGCATCCACCCGACGGGCCTTGCTCGGCCCGTGTCTTGCACTTATCCAGCCCCAACGTCTCGTTTAAGTGGGAAGGCATGACCGGTTCAGACCACTTACCTTCCATTGTGAAAACGACCCAAGCTCGTCACGGCCGCACTGCGCTTCTATGCCTCATTCCGTGGCCCCCTCGCTGCCTGCCGCCCCCAGGTGCTTACGCGCGGGTCCGCGGGTCGCCTGGTGCTCCGCGGCTCCCCGGGCGCCGCCACCACCCTGGACCTGGCGGGGCGGGAGGACGCCTGGGTATGGGAGCCACCGCCCTCGTCCCCTGACCCCACATATGCGTACCTGTACGACATGACGCTCGTCAACCTGCCGTACTCGACCCATCCTAGCAGCCCGGCAGATCTCATGGCGCTGGCCGCGCTCAGCTTAGGAGTCAGGGCTTATTCTCGTGCCGACAGGTGAGGGCAGAGTGGCGGAATCGGGGGCGCAGCATTCTAAACAATGAATGACGCCACAGCCGCATTTTTAAGCTCATGCCTCGCACGCAAACTCATGCTCTTGCCTGCTTGAAACCGAATAACACACATCCCAAGCTCCCTGCAACGCCCAACCCGCTTCAACCTGTGCCTGGGTGCATCGCGATGGCCGCCGCCGCATTCTCGTGTCATTATATGTCGTTTATTCAGCCCCCCTCGCGTGCTTTGGCCTCTCCCCAGCTCGCTGCCCAGCAGGCCTCTGTCTGGCGGTGCTATGGGCCTGTGGGGCCCCCGGCTGCGTCTTACTCTCTGCACGCTGGTGCTGCCGGATGAGGAGGTGGCCTTCCTGAGGGGGAGGGCGGAGGCGGCCGGGGCAGCGGCGGCCGATACGGAGACCCCTCCGGGACCTACCTGGGTGGCTTTAATCGGCGGCTTCACCCTCAGCATGCAGGTGAGACGTCGCCGCGCGGAAGGGACCGCGCGTGGGCAGGGAACTAGTCGCAATTGGCCAACCGTAAGCTCGGCGCGTCCTGGAAGGGGATTTATTTAGGCCGGTGCGTGTTCCGACATGCCACCGGCCCGCCAAGCACGTATGCGCTATGCCCCAGGGCACCCAGTGCACGGCACGGCGATGCACGACTGGGCACCCGGCTGGGTTGGTGGGGCTGAACGCGTGCCGCTGTCCTCCTCCCTTGGTTGGCGGTGCGGAGGCAACCTGCCTTGCTGCTTGCAGCTCCATTCCTCTTCCAGGCCCCAAGCGTGTCTCTTGCCGCGGGGCCCGCCAAGCACCTAAACGCTGTACCCCTGGGCAGCCGGCTGGGTCGGCGGGCTTGAACGTGTGCCGCTGTCCTCCTCCCTTGGTTGGCGGTGCGGAGGCAACCTGCCTTGCTGCTTACTGCTCCATTCTACTGTCCAAGCAAGTCCCCTGCTGCGGGGCTAAGCTCTGGCTCATAAGAAGGTATCGCTTGCTGGTCGGCGCATATCACCGTTGGGGTCAAGCTCAGGACACTCAGTCCTCCCGTGGCCTTTTGTCGCCTCTGCAGGTCGCTAGCATGCCCCCTGCCACGGGAGAGGCCGGCTCGGAGTGGCTGGTGGTGGAACGGCTGGAGCTGCAGCCGGCGGTGCGGAAGGGGCGAGGGCGGGAGGGGGCGCGGATGATGAGACTGCGGGGGTCGACGTGGATGTTTATGTGCGTCTTCAGTACGTCAATGCGCCAGACCCACCCGTCGCCCATCTGCTTTGCAACGCCGTCAATGATCCACATCCGCTTTGCAACAGTCAGCAGCCAGGCTGTAGCGTGTTCTGGCAGGTTCGGCGCCTCCCCTTCCCTCAATGCCCCCCGCATCGCCCTCTCCAACACCCACGCCTCTTGCGCCAGGTCCTGCTGCTCAACTGCACGCTGCTCTCCGCCTCCACCTACGCGGCCCTGCCCGGGGCGGTGCCACTGCTGCCGAAGTCGCGCGTGTGGCCGCCGCTGCTGCTGCACGGCAACCGGTCGCGGGCGCTGGCGCAGGTGCGGGAGGGCAGACGTGACTCTTTGCGGAATGCGGCGGGTGTAAGCAGGGCGGGTGCGCCGACCTTACTCGGCATCTGTGCCGCCTTCAGCTTGTTCAAAGCACTTGGCCCATTGTGGGACATGCCGCCTACGAGCTTCGCATCTATGCGACTGGGCACCACGCCCGACTCGGGTCCCGCGGTCCCACCTCATCCCCTCCTCATCCTCGCTGTGGCCTCTACACCGGTACATCCATTCCGCGACTGCCACCCCTCATCCATGTTCTCTTCCCCGCCCTCTCCTCGTCCTTCCCTTCCCCCGCCCCAGGGCCCCTCCGGCCTGGCGGTGGCCCCCGGTCTGGAGGCGGCGCTGGCGGTCCAGGAGCACGTGTGCGGCCAGGCGCCGGGCGGGGCGGCCGTCACGTTCGTGGCGAGGTGGGCGGGGGATGGGACCGAACGGGGCAGGGTCAGATGACCGTTCATTGGAAAATAAGCCCCTCTAGATTCAGGGCTTTGACATGGGAGTACGCGCTGCGTGCAGGCCGATCTGCGCACAACCTTGGCGGACTATGCAAATGCGTACACTGATCCACCCTCCCGCCTCGCGTTGCGGCCTGTCGTGTGCCCAGGCGCCACGACGACACGGTGTCGCCCGCGGGCCAGGGCCCCGACGGCGGCATCACGGTTGGCGCGGTGGGGGCCGCCGGGCCTGGAGCCGGGCTGGGCAGTCCGGGTTCCCCTGCCGCGGGCGACGTGTGCACCGTCAGCGGATACGCCCCCGAGCTGGTGGTGGGCCGCACCTTCACAGACCTCAAGGTGCGGCTCGTTTGGATAGGGATTTGAGGTATCAGGAGCGAGAATGGTTACAAGGCCAGAATGGTACGGTATCTTGACGTACCGTCGTCTGCTCCTCGTGCCAGCGCACCTGGCGCTTTATGCTCAGTCCTAGCCTCGTGTTCCTTATGCTCCATCCCTCGCAACCTATCATGCATTTCCACCATCTCAATTGGATGCCCCTCCATGCCAGGGCGTTGCGGGCCGGTGCGGTCTGGCGCGGCCCGTTCGGCTCCGGAACCTGGTGCTGTACAACCTGGCGCCGGGGGGCAGTGGGCTGCCGCTGGAGGGCGGTGACGCAGCCTGGGTCAACAGCTCCCTGCCGCTGTGGTACTTTAGCCTGACCAGGTGGGGTTGGGAAGCGGCTTGAAGATTCCTACCTTTTCGGTTGTCCTGCGGGAGGCACACTCGCGCCTCGTGATATCTCTCTTCACCTTCCCCAAATGATGTACTACGTCGCCCCTTCGCCGCAGGAGCGCCTCCCCCGGCGACCCGGCTCCGCTGCTTCTCCTGCAAAACGTGACCCTGGTGGTTCCGGAGCCCGAGTGGCGTGCGCTGGCGGCGGCGGTGCTGATGCGCCACGCGCCGCATGCCCCGGCTGCACAGCGAGCGCCCCGGCCGCCGCCGCGGGCCTACGCGCCGCCGTCGCCGTCGCTGCCGCCGCCCCCAGGGCTGCCGCAGCCGCCCGAGGCGCCGTCGCTGCCGCCGCCAGAACCCCCGTCGCCAGCGCCTTGGCCTCCGTGGAATCCCCGATACCCACGTAAGCCCGACGTAGGCTCTGTGCGGTCCTAGTCAGGGGCAGCAAAGTGCTCAAGGGCCTCCTCTTCGGGAAACCTTCTCTGCTTCTGCACCCAGCCCCGCTGCCGCAGGCATCTGCAGACCCTTACCTCCTTCGCACAACCGCTACGACATATTTAAACATAGTGTCCACGTATGGTCAAGGCAGGAAAGAGTAACAGTCGCTGCGGTGCTGCTCTGACCCTGGCCCCGCATTCGCCCGTGCTCCTGTCCCTCACCGTCGCAGCCGTTGTGCAACCTGGCTGGCCAGTCTGGCCGGGGATGCCGACGCAGCCCCCCGAGCCGCCGCAGCCGCCTCCATCGCGCCCGTTACCGCCCTCGCCGCCTCCGCCCCCTCAACCGCCGCCCCCGCCGCCGCCGTCGCCGCCTCCATCGCCTCCACAGCCACCATCGCCGCCCTACTCTGCCACTACCCGCGACGCGCTGCTCGCCTTCGCGGCAGCCTCCACCGTAGGTCACTTGGGTGCCGTGCGTCTGAGGGTCGTTCCCTGCCGTCATTCAGCGTTAACCCTTGAACTGGACCCACGACCCACGGATTCTTTCCCTCTGCCCACCCGCAGCCCCTCTCGCTGGACCCCTGCTCGGGAGTGCTGGTCCCCGACCCTGACCCTGACGTCCTCGGGCCTGGACTCGTGAACTGAACTGGAGCAAGCCGCAAGGATATTTTTACCCTGCCGCTGCCCGCCTCGCAGCCGCTGTCGCTGGACTCGAGCTCCGGAGTGCTGGTCCTGGCCTCCGCCCGCCACTACGGATGGTACGGCACTCACGTGACCATCACATACACACTGCCGGCGGACGCGCCAGCGGGGGCCAGCCTCCTGCCGTACCCCGAGCTGAAGCTGCCGTACCAGGAGCTCGCAGGTGGGGCCGGCGGGGAAGGACGGGGCGGGCGTCAGCAAGGCCTCTCGTGCGCCGACTGGATTGTGCTGCCCGCGTTGCTATCTGGCACCGTAGTTGTCGTTGCACGATGCGGATGCCGTTGCGGGCCTGACTGTAGTCGCAATGTGGCGGTTCCCACCCCTGTGCCTTGTCTTCGACCCTTCAGATACTTCCACGGCGGTTAACATCGACTTCACACGCTCCGCGCCGCCCTCGAGCCTGCCGCCGCCCATTGATCAAGACGCCTCGGTGCAGAAGCAGTCGCGGCCTGCTCCTCAGCCGGCCCTCCAGATTGAACCCAGGGGCACGGCCTTGGAACCAGCATCTCAGCAGCCTGCTCCGGGCGAGGAGCCCGCACCCGGGCTCAGCGAGAGGCCCCAGCAGAGGGGCACGGCCGGCCGGCCTGCGTGGGCGCTGCCCCTGGCGGTCGCACTCCCCGTGGCCGTGGGCTTGGCTCTGCTTCTAGCCGCTATGGCAGCGGTGGCGATGCTGTGGCGGCGCCGGGCTGCGAATCGGCGTCTTGAAGGTGAACCCCGGGGCGGAGGCCTTGGGGGGCGAGGTCAGGCTCCGGCGTCATCGTGCTCAAGCCAAGGCATCGAGCTGTGCCTGGCCCCTGCTGAGGCCAAGGCGCGAAGCGCTCGCGGCTGGGGCGGGCAGTGGTCCGGGGTGCAGTCGGAATGGCCGCACAGGAGCGCAGGCAACTGCGCCGGGGGCGGAAGGGGCAGCGGCATGCGCGTGTTGCTCTGCGACTCCCCTAAAGGCAATCTGACGGAGGAGATCATGACTACCGACATGGGCACTGCCACCGACATGGGCCTCACTGGGTCGACAGCTTTGATCTCCGGGGGGACGGCTGCCGCCCTGCACGCGCCGCCCTCGCAGCAGCGGACGAGCAAGGCAGCGCAGGTGGGTCGGCCTGGTACCGCTGTCCGTGGGGTTGTCAAAGTGATCCCAGGGTGAAGCTTGACCCGCGTCACGTTTTAGGATGGACAGGGGTACTTCGTGCGCCCAGCCTCCGAATCCCTTATGGCGAGACCCGACCGCCGCACCTTCTCCTGTCAGTCAGGGTCAGCTATCACGGCTTGGCGTGTGCGGAGGGTCCTCTTCCGCGCCCCAATCGCTTGGACCAAGGCACCCCAAGCACCCGCCCAAATTACACGTGCACGAAACTATCCCGCGAGCTAGCCGTAACCTCGCCGCATCACCTCTCTTCCACGCGCCTTCACACTGCTGACGCCCTGGGTATGCCATATGGGTGCCCCCTGCAGGCCAACCGCTGCGCAGTAGCAGCCGCACTCAAGCGACAGGTGGCGGAGGCTGGTCTCGGCGCCGGCCAGATGATGGGCCAAACGGAAACGCCGGCCGTGGGTAGCGAGAACAGGGGTGGCGCGCCGCAGTCCGCAAAGCTCCCACCCAACAACAGCAGCGCTGAGAGCTTGACGCCAGCGCCACTGGCGGCTCCGGAGCCTCAAGACGACCGAGCGTTTCTGCAGGACGTTAGCGTGAGTGCCTGTGAGACTGCCTGTGATCTGCAGCTGTTGAGCAGCGGAAGTGCCCCGCGTCCGGCACCTTCACGGCCGTGTGCTGCACCTCAGCCCTCCTGTCCTATTGTTGTGCTTTGCCGCAGCGACGTGTTGTTTGCACAATCGCCAAGGGGGGCGCCACACTTGCCATGAGGGCCGGGAAGACCTGGGCCCGGCTGATGCCGTAAGCACGGAGCCCAAAAGCTTGAATTGCGTATTGATACCCATGCGCATGTACACGTACGACTGTGTGTTGTAAGCTTGTACGGCTGCCCGTACGTGCAGGTGTACTTCTGCGAGCTGCGAGCCCGGCTGGGGCACCGGCGGGACGAATGCGAGGGCGAGGGCGAGGAAGTGGTCGCCGTAACGAGCAAACCGTCGGCTGATCCTGAACTGCGGGCGTCCATCCGGGCACTGCAGGTCCGCTTTTGCGTTGGGAAGGACGGAGGGCTGGGAACGCACTTCGTTGTCGGGCCCCCAGGCCGGCGAATGAAGTCCAGTCACAGGGGTTGAGATGGGAGCCTTCCCCGTTGGATGGGTGCAGGGGCGGCGGGACGCGAAGTGGCTTTCGGACGTGCAAGACGAAGTGCCGAGAGCGCGGGCGCCCGCGCTGTCACGCCACCTGCGCCACGGCTGTCGGTGGTCAGCTGCGCGCGCACCCGCAGAAGTTCCAGCAGGATTCCTGCCCCCTTGCCCCGCTCCGCACCCATGGCCCCGCACTGCCTGCGTTGCCCCGCAGACTGACCCACACCCCGCCCTTGAGTTCGAATTATAGTATTGCGCCTGCGTACGCCCACGAACGTTTCATACATGCCCTTGCGCCCTCCGAGCTTCCCGCGCTTCATCGTCGCCTCCCGCCACCTGCCGCGCCATCAACAGGCGGAGCTCGGCGGCCGGGACTCGGAGATCCAGGTATCTTCCGTCCTGGGCCGCGGCGCGTTCGGCGTTGTGTACGCCGGCCGGTGGCGCTCCCTGCCCGTCGCCGTCAAGACGCTGGTGCTGCCGGAAGCAGCAGCGGGGCCGGAGGACCGGCAGCGGCAGCGGGCGGTGCTGGAAACCGCCATCTCGCTGAGCATGGCTCACGAGAACGTCGTGGGTGAGTGGCGAGATCTGCGTTCTGAGTAGTGGTGGGCTGCGAGCTGGGCTGGAGATGACGGAAGAGGGTGGAGCTGTGTTTGGGACCCTCTAAGGGGCCTGAAAGGAAAAGGCCATGCACATTACAACGAGTGTACCAACGAGAGAGTTCCGGCCGTCAATAGGTCGATTTCCCCGTCCGGCGAGTATCAGCGGACGGGTGTTTGTCTGGGGCGCACACTGTGAGTGCGGGCAAGCGGCGTGCGGTCCCCACGTGGCCTGGCAGTGGCAGTGGTTGCTGCGTGGCCCAGCGGCAGCGCATGCCCCCAGCTGGGTGCCCCCAGCAGGACATCGGTGGTGCCACCATGCTGCTCTTCATTGAATCTACGTTACGGTACTTGTGAAGCCCCTAGCTAGCTAGCTAGTTGCCAGACGGCATCCGCCGGCCCCCCGCCCCGCACCCTGGTCTCCGCAGCCACGTACACCTACATGCTCAAGCCGCTCGTGCAGCAGCCGCCCAGCGCCGAGGACGGAGCCGCAGCTGGTGGCGGCAGCCCGGGCCGGAGACTCGGCCCAGACGAGATCACGGTTGCGGACGCGTACAAGCTGTACATCGTGCAGGAGCTGTGCAACGGGGGGTCGCTGTATGACGCACTAGGTGGGTCTGATTACACCAGGCATTCCAGAGCGACACGTCCTGCGCTGCCCTCTGTCGGCGACTTGATGACTGCTCGCAGCAGCTTGAATGCTGTGTGTGGATATCCATGGCTGATCCCCGTCCTCAGCGTGCAGCTGCCGCACGCCCAAAACAACGGGCACTGGTGACCCACTGGTGGAGTAGGGCCGTTGGGCGGTGAGGCCCCGCAGTGCCAGACGTCGCCCTCAAACTCCCGTCCCATCCTGCTTGCGCCCCTCTCGTCAGTGCGCGGCATGGCCGGCAGCGTGCGGAACGGCGGCTCGGGCCGGCTGCTGGCCCTGCGCCTGGCCCTGGACGTGGCGCGTGGCGTGGCGCACATGCACGCGTGCCGCATCGTGCACGGAGACCTCAAGCCGGGTGAGTCTGCTGGGCAGCTTTACCCATCGGCGTGCCCACGTGTTGTAAGACAAGACATGCCTTCGCCACCCAGCGGAAACAAGCCCGCAGTGATCCTCGCCTGCCCTCATCCCTCCCTACGCATGCAGATAATGTATTGCTGGTGGTTGCGGAAGAGGGTGGCGACGAGCAGCAGCACGCATCAGCGGCGTCGTCAGGCGCGGGCGAGGACGCCACGGCTCCGGAGGCACCCCTTCCGTGCCCTGGCTCTGCGTCCCTTCCCGCCGACGCCGTGGAGCCTGCTCCCGCCCCTGAGCCCGCACTTCGCGACGCCGCCTTTCATGCGGCCGTCACCGCCAAGGTGGCTGACTTTGGGCTGAGCTTGCCGCTGGCGGAGGACGCGACCCACCAGTCCAGGCTATACCAGGGCACTCCATCACGACTTGCCCCCGAGGTGAGGGTGTAGGCCCGGGGCCGATGTGGCCACCAAGTTGATGCTGGGCTGGCCTCTCTCTGGACTGTGCTCACGAGCTTTCAAGCTAGGACGCTATGATACACGGCGTAAATAACAAGGATTCCGCAACACGCGCGCGGGCGGCCTCATTGCAGGTAGCAAGTCACGGGCGGCTGTCTGCGCGCTCCGACGCGTGGTCGTACGGCACCATGCTCATCGAGCTCTTCTACGGGTGCACGTTCGACGATATTGCCGACACTTTCATGGCCATGCTGGTGGGCAGCGGTCCCGCCAAGATGGAGTACCGCAAACTGTGCACCCTGCTGCTCCAGGTACGAGCACATCGCATGGCAAGGTGGCACGGCGACGTCACGGTGTTGTAGTTATTGTGGCAAATGGATCGCCGGGGTAGACCTCACCTTCGGTCGTGGGTGTTGCTTACATTGTGAGTTCGCCCGCCAAGAGCCCACATCGCTGCACTGAGGTGGACTTACCAATGTGGTTATCCACCCTCTTCCTCTCCCATGCCGTCACCGCGCCCCATGGTTCACATTGCAGGACATGTTGAGGACGCGCGAGCACTCCTACACCCTGCTCACGGCGAGCTGCTTTGCGCCCGAGCCGCACAACAGACCCACATTTGAAGACATAGTGACTCAGCTGAAGCAGATCATGGGCGCGGCCGAGCAGGGGTGAGGCCATGCCTCCATCGCGCTCTGCACACCAATGATCCCCTAATCCTCAGGAACCCAATTTATGCGGTGCGAAGGTGATGCAAAGGCGACGCAATTGCAACGGCGATGAGATCTTTCGGCGCCACAAACGCGCGGCGTGAGGCGGGGCACTGCAAATCCGCTGCGCGCCCGGAGAATGGTACCAACAAATGTCGGGTTCGGCTTTTTGGTTGGTCGGTGTTGTTGGGTGCGTGGGGTAGAGGGGTCCTCTAGATGCCGGGTGTCGGCCAATCTGGATGCTGAGGAACGGGCAATATGGAGGGGCCAGCGGAGACGCCTAGATGCACGCTCCGACCAGATATTCCCCAGCAAGCCCCTGGAGCACTGCGCTGCTGCCCGTGCCTGCCAGTGAGCACCTCGGCCTGCACAGCGACTCCCTGGTGAGCCTCGGCCTAATCGAACGAGCCATCAGCGCTTCGCGGAGACTGCTGCACGCCAGTACCGGTAACGGCGAGTGAACGACGATACCTTGCGGTACCGTGAACGTCTCTTCGGACGGGTACAGGAGCACCCCGCCGCAGACCCTGTGGCCAGGACCCGGCCCATGCGCAGCCAAAGCCATTCGAACAATGAACCGCGACGGCACCGAACCAGGATCTAGATGCCTGGCGCGCGGCAGTTGATAGCCGATGCAGTGCTGGCCATCCCACGCGAGCATATATACGGTACTCAAAAGGTAACGGCCGCCGACACCTACCGGCACATGTCGCTGTGTATGACATCCCTAAACCCTTGGTGCTCGCACGCGCCACATATCGTCACAAACATAAACCCGTAAGCCATCACCCACCTGCTAACGCAAACACACTTGCGCGAAGCACGGACACATCCGGCGCAAGAACGAGCCTACTGTGCTTGTGGAGCACCTGTGCAACCTCTGCAACCCCTCTCTGGGGGAGCCTGTAATCTGTAATCTGCTGTGTGCCCGAATTCAACATGCCACGCCTGTAAGCGCAAGCCTAAGGAAGGTAGGCCGCCCTCCGCCACTTCCTAGGCAGCCACACACACACCCCTCACCGACCCATGGGCCACCGGACCTGCCAAGCGCCGTAACGAACGCTTGAGGTTGCGGAGGTTACGCAGGAGGGGGCACCCAACCCTCGTAAGCCGGTTGGGTGCCCCCTCCTGCGTAACGGCCTGTAATAATATTCTTCAGGGCATTGGAATCATAGAGATCGATGGATTTGACACGTCCAAACTTAAAGAAGCCGATACATTGCAATAGAAGGGCCCTTACCAAGCGATGCGATACAGAAGGACACAGTCTGGGACAGCAAGCCCACTGCTAAAGCTCGGCGGTACCCGATACACCCCGGCCCTCTCACAACAGCCGTCACTGGCGTTTCAGTGCGTGTCAATCCGCAGCCTCACTGGCGGCCTGCGCTGCAGCTTGATTTTCAGCCCCGCCCAGAATCCCTTCAAGGCGCATTACAATGGTCTCAAAGGTGGGTCTGTCGTGCGGCTCGGCCGCAAAGCAGCTCGCCGTGAGCAGAGTATAGGCGTGCTCGGGTGTCGCCAGCATGTCCTGTGACGTGAACAGCACGGACGTAACAAGGGCACGGGAACGGGACACAAAATGCGGGACCCAACGGGCAAGGTTAAGGAGGAGGAGAAGCGAGGAAACCTTAGTACAACCCGGAATGGGAGGAGGAGAAGACGACGCGTTTGTGCTGTTACGTCGAGCTCGTGGCGGCCTGTGCGTGCTTAGCAAAGCAATGCGGCCTTCTTCTGTTCATCTTGCACACAAATAGCACAAACAGCACAACCCAAAGGCAAAGGCAAATACGGAGTATCCCTGGACTACGGCCATCAGAGACTGTCTTAGCTCCCCGCACACACTGCGCCGCAGAAATGCCGTACCGCACGCAATTGCACCGCACTGGCGAGTTCAGTCTCACCTGAAGGAGCAGGGTGCACAGCCGCCGGTACTGGCCCTGCGGGTCGAGTGTCCCGCCTGCGTCGAACCTTGCCTCCAGAAAGTTGGCATACAATGCGGCGATGTTCTCAAACGTGCACCCGTAAAAGAGCTCGATGAGCATAGTGCCGTACGACCAGGCGTCGGAGCGCGCGGACAGCCTGCCGTACGCAGCCACCTGTGTGGGATTGACACGTTGGACGCAGGGTGAGTACCGAGGCAAGATAGACGCGGTGAAAGCCCGGTGGCAAGGGGAGCAGCATGGTAACCGGGGAGCAAGGAGTTTGGGCCTAGCTATGCCGTACAGTCTTGCCACAGTAATCCCGCACGGCAATGATGGATTGTGCACAAGGCCCCGAATCGAGATGCACGTCGGTGTGCTGCCCGCATGCCACGCCCGCGGTTCGCCTTGTATGCATTCACGTTGGGGGGCCGGCTTAGCATCAACTGGGTGGCCACATCTGCCCCCGGCCTACACCCTCACCTCGGGGGCCGTCCTGGAGGGCGTGCCCTGGTACCGCTTGGACTGGTGGGTCGCGTCCTCCGGCAGCGGCAGGCTCAGACCGAAGTCCGCCACCTTTGCGGTGAGGACCGGTACGCCAAGGTCGAGGGCGGAGGCCGAGGCGGGTGTCGTACAGAGGGAGGCAGGACCAGGGCATGGCGCAGTGGTCTCGGCATGCTGATTGTTGCCATCCGCGGCCGCAACCACCAGCAACACGTTATCTGTGCATGTGGGGAAGGAGGCATGCGGGCGAGGGTCACAGCGGGCCGGAAGTTACAGTGCCGCAACAATGCGCCCATGGGCTGGCATCCAAACAGAGAGAATGCCTCTTACGCAGCGTTGCAGGAATGACGGAAGCTGCTCAGCAGACTCACCCGGCTTGAGGTCTCCGTGCACGATGCGGCACGCGTGCACGTGCGCCACGCCACGCGCCACGTCCAGGGCCAGGCGCAGGGCCAGCAGCCGGCCCGAGCCGCCGCTACGCACGCTGCCGGCCATGCCGCGCGCTGCGAGGTCATGGAAGGAGGGCGGAGGTGAGAGATGAAGAAGTTAAGGGCAAGGGAGGTACTTCAGCTTGCAATTAAGCTTGCGGTGCTCAAGGCAGGATAGGACGAGCATTCAGGGTTAGTTTGGAAGCCGGCGACTGTGCATGGCAACCGGAGTTTCCAGCATTGCCACTCCCGTTACAAGCCAACCCGAACCCGTGCCAACCGGCCGAGTCTGACATGCCAAAGACCAGTCCGGTCAAAACACACATGCACAGTTCCAAACAGCTCAAGTACCTGCAAGCAGCGAAAGCGTTCTTATTCACCGCAGGGGGACGCCTGGGTGGTGTTATCCCGAGGCCTAAAACGGAGGCTTTCCAAGCCACTAGGACCTCGGAACAAGCACCTACGTAGCTACGTTGTAATCGGCAAGGATAGCCTACACCGACTTCACACCCCCTTTAAGACACAACAGCCGTACATCCCTGTGGGTGCACTCCCGTGGAACGCAGGGAACCTCGGTTTCCATATACTACGCTACGCTCCGTAAGGAAACCGTCGAGTCGTCTGGGAGATGGTGGCTGATGGTGGTTTGGAGGTTACCTATTGAGTCCGCCGCCGACAGAGGGCAGCGCAGGACGTGCCGCATGGGAGTAATCGGACCCACCCAGCGCCTGCCGCAGCGACCCTCCGTTGCACAGCTCCTGCACGATGTACAGCTTGTACGCGTCCGCGCCGCCGTCCGCCGTTGCCACCGGCGGCATCTGGGCCTGGCTGCAGCCGCTGGCGCCCGGGGTGCTGCGGCTGTCGTCAAACACGACCTGCACGCTGATTGGCTGCTGCACGAGCGGCTTGAGCATGTAGGTGTACGTGGCTGCGGAAACCAGGTGGGAGGGAGCGGGTATGAGAGGGGCCGGTTGCGTTCCACAGTGAACTTGAAGGTTCTGTTCACAGTGTTTTTGAAGGTTCTGAGACGGTACATAGTAGGGGTGCGCTGCATGGTGGCTCACTGAGTCCATCGCCTTGCTGTCAAAGGGCGCCCGGCCCTTGTGGCTTTCGCGTAAGTGTGCGGTAGGCGAGGCCAGTCCAAACACACGAGTCCGCCTTGGCCCTCTTGGTGCGCTCTTCCCATCTCATGCACGGTGCAGAAGACAGTGCCCACTCACCCACGAGGTTCTCGTGCGCCATGCTCAGCGAGATGGCCGCCTCCAGCACCGCCTGCTGCCGCCTCATGCCCTCCTTACCACCTTCAACATCCCTCACAACCATCGTCTTGACGGCGACGGGCAGCGAGCGCCAGCGGCCCGCATACACCACCCCGAATGCGCCGCAGCCCAGGACAGAGGACACCTGCAGTTCCGACTCTCCACCCCCAAGATGGGCCTGGGGGCAGGTGAGATGGGGAGCAACGGGTAGGGACAGTAAACATCGTGTGGGGTAGTCGGTGGCTACACGGTAGCAGGTATGGCTAGGGGATGTACGGGGATGTATGGGGATAGTCATATGACAGCGGCCCCAGCACACATATGTAGATACATGCCCGCAAAGCCAAAAAGGCAGCATGTTTGCGCTGTTCAGATGATAAGCTGCAATGATGACAGGGTTCCGAAGCGTAACAGATGTACGCCCGCAAAGCCGAAAAGGCAGCGCGTTTGCGCAGTGTCGCATAGATGGTTGGCCGCGATGATGGCAGGGTTACGAAGCGTGCATGCACGCGTCCCCGTGGATCCCATCAAGACTCCTGCCTCATGCCTCTTGCCACACAATGCATACCAGCACAGGCGCACGCGTGGCTCGCCTGACCCGAACATGGACACACAACGGCAATGTGCGCACGCTGCCGCCGAGCAACGGAAGTCGTAAAACCCCTGGTCTTCCTTCCGGCTCGGGTCCCCTGACTGCACAGAGCCAAACGCGGCCAGACCTGCAGTGCGCGGATTACACCACGCAGGTCGGGCGCCGGATTGGTCTCCAACGCCGCCACCTCTCCGCTCCTGCCATCATCATTGTCACCATCATCCTCGAGCAGCCCCAGCCGGCGGTCCCGCAGCTTGCAAAAGTAGACCTGTGCATGGGCATCGTACACGTTCAACATAACATCAAGGAGTCCATGGAGGCTCGGTCGTCAACTTAAGACCTGAAACCGGCACCCAGTCTTCCTACAGGCCACTGATGTACATGAGTGTTGCAGCTACTCACGCTGACGTCCTGCAGGAAGGCCTGGTCATCCCGAGGCTCTGAAACTGCCAATGCAGCCGCCGTAACGGAGCCTCCAGCGCTGTTGCTCCTGGCGCCAGCAGAGCAGGGCTCTGCTTGCACTTCCATCTGACCTGCACCCTCAGACGCCTCCGCCACCTGTCGCATGAGCGCCTGTGCCACTGCGCTGCGGTTCACCTGCGCACATGACCGCCCGGACGCAGCGTGAGGGTGTCAGGAGCGAAGACGCACGCAAGCCTAGGTGCGTCCAGGCGCTCACCTGCAGTGCTGGCAGATGGAGGGCAACGCGTTCACCGTAACGGTCAGGAACGCCGCGTTCGGTTGTGGAGTGCGCGACCACCCGACCGTATCGCCGTGGGGGGGGCGACTAGTATAAGGGAACCGGCACGCCGGGCGCGCCGACGATGGCGGCCGCCCCGACACGCGACGCAAGGGAAGCCTCCGACGATGCCTAAATGAGTTTGGCTGGTGCCGCGTCCCACCTGTGCCGCCTTGGTCGCTGGCGAGCCTGGCGAAGCGCTGAGGGCGGCCGAAGCCCCCGAGATCAATCCAGCAGATCCGAAGGCTTTCTGGGTTGATGTTACATTGTTTGTCGCCTCAAGCGTTGGAGAAGATATAGAGGAGTCGAACATCAAGACGCCCTGGCCGCAAGCTCCTCGGCCTGGGCCATCAGGGCTGCCTATGCGCGCCACGTCCGCGCCGCTGGTTTGTAGTCCAGAGCTCTCCCCGCCTTGGCCGCCGCTATGCATTGCCTTGCCAGCGCCGGCCGGGCGACGCCGTTTCACCGTCACCCACGCCCACGCTGCAGCGACCACCAGCAGGGCCGAGCCCACCGTCACGGGCAGGGCGACCTCCAGAGGCACCACCCAAGCGGGCCGGCCACCCGAGCCTTGACGCGCAGCCTCGATGGGCGCCGGCTGAGAGCCAGAGTCCAAGCCTGAGATCGAAGCTTGCCAGGTCCCTGTCTCGAGTGGCGGCTTGGGTGGAAGTCGCGATCGAACCGAAGCGTCTTGTGCATTCGGTGACAGAGGCCTCGAGGGAGGCACAGCGGCCCTGAAGTCGGCGTTGACTGGCGTATCAATATCTGGCGAGCTCAGGGGCGGGCCGGGGGCGAAGCGCGGCGTTGAGGGTTTGTGTGTATATCACAGCTAGCACAGCGCTGCGTGCTGCCTCGTAGGGTTTTAGGGTTAGGAGCGCGGGTAGGGAGCCCGACCATGGAAGCTTGATGCAACCTTGTGATGTGCGCCTCTAGATTTCCGAAGAGGCCCTCCCCGCCGCCCCCACCTGCCAGCTCCTGGTACGGCAGCCTCAGATCGGGGTACGGCAGGAGGCTGGCCCCCGGCGGCGCGTCCGGCGGCAGGGTGTATGTGACGGTCATGTGTGTGCCGTACCATCCGAAGTGGCGGGCCGAGGCCAGGACCAGCACTCCGGAGCTCGAGTCCAGCGACAGGGGCTGCAGGGCGGGCAGCGGCAGAGGGAAGGACCTTGGTTCAGAACACACACGTACGACAAGCTGAACTGTAAAAGCCAGCCAAGTCTTGCCCAAGGGCAGTCTTCCAAAGAAGGCCAGTTGCCAGCTAAGCAAGATAGCAGAAAGGGTAGAGCCAAAGTACGATGGTGACCTACTGTAGAGGCAGCCGCGAAGGCGAGCAGAGCGTCACGCGTTGTGGCGGAGTAGGGTGGCGATGGCGGCTTTGGAGGTGGCGGGGGTGGTGAGGGCTGCGACGGTGGCGGGGCCGGCGGCAAGGGGGGCAGCTCTGGCGCAGGCTGCTCCTGCGGCGGTCCCGGCCACTCCGGCTGCCCAGGCATGTCCGGCGGCTGCGGTGGGTCAAGCTCAGCACCTAAGGAGTAGGTTCGGGAGGCGATGGAAGGCAACGGTCGGCGGTTGATCGTTGCGCTGACCGCCCGGACACCACGTCAGGCTAAGAAACCAGCAGCACGCCCTCATGTCTTGACGCGGCTGTGAGTGAGAGTGACCAGTTTGGCGCAGCCATGGCAGGATCTGTCATAAAGCCATTCACACTCAGAACGCTCAACCACACTAGGCGCCAACTGACGCGGCCCGTGACGCAGCTGATGCTTACTCCATTTTCAACATCAACCCCAACATCTACCTGGGCGTCTCGGATAAAGCGGAAACCACGGCGGCCAGGGCGGTAACGGCGGAGGTTCTGGTGGAGGCAGGCTTGGTGATGGCGGAAATGACGGTGGCGACGCAGGCGGCTGCGGCAGCTCCGGCGGCTGTGGGAGCGACGGCGACGGGGGTGCGTACGCACGCGGCGGCGGCCGGGGTGCTCGCTGCGCCGCCTCCAGGGCCTGCGGCGCGTGGCGCATCAGCACCGCCGCTGCCAGCGCCCGCCACTCGGGCTCCGGAACCACCAGGGTCACGTTGTCTAGAAGAAGAAGCGGAGCCGGGTCGCCGGGGGAACCGCTCCTGCGGCGGAGGGCACATGTCGGGCAGAGCCAACATATATCATTCAGGGGCTTGGCAGACTTCATGGCACCTCAAGTAGCCCAAGCGCCCGAACGGCGCCGGCACAGTAATCGGACAAACGAACAGCGCAACTAGCCGAAGCAGTGGTAAACCACTTCCCTGACACGTCCCCTGCTCACCTAGGTTAGGCTAGGTGCGAGCGGACATGCAAGGTGTGCGGTGATGCCACAGCGATGGAGGACGAGCTGCATGTGTTTTGCGAGTGCCCGTGCTATGAGCACCTTCGCGACCAATTTGAAGGCGCATTGCAGTTCAAGCGCCGGGACATGATTACGATTATGAAGGAGGCCCACCTGCTGAGGTGGCAGCCTCTTTGCAGGCTGTCTGGGATACTAGGCACGCCATACTTCGGCGCCA
>LSYV01000039.1:771755-803176 GCA_001584585.1 Gonium pectorale
AAGGGGTGATGTCCCTGCATGTCAGTTCGGCGGCGACCACCACCGTAGCCCGCGATGCGGCCCAGAATTCTCTCTGGGGTGACCCTATGCAATGCCGTGTTGGGGTGCGCCTAGTCTGGTCCTACGTGCATCGCATGTGGGCTGGTGCATGTCTCCCGAACCCCCGCGCACCCAGCGTGTGTGGGGGGGTGGGGGGGGTTGGCCGTTGGCGTGACTGGGCGATGCCACGTGGCCACAGACGGCTCAGTGACGCCCGCCGTAGCCACAGGACCGCCACACTTTGGCAACTTCGGCAACAACGCTGCGCGCCCCGAAAACCTCGAACTGCTACTGCAGCCCCTCCATCAGGTCTCTCCTTGCTCCTCTTCCTTTCCCCAAGACTCCTCCGTCTCTTGCGCTGCGCTGCTCGTGACCGCAGGTCGTCCTGATCAACTGCACGCTCCTGTCCGCCTCCGCCTACGCGGCCCTGCCCGGGGCGGTGCCGCTGCTGCCGCAATTGCGCGTATGGCCACCGCTGCTGCTGCATGGCAACCGGACGTGGGCTCTGGAGCAGGTGCGGGAGGGCAGCTGTGCCATTATGCGGGTGCGGTGGGTGTATGGCTGAAGGTACGGCGATCGCTGCTTGTGAACTCAAACCCTAGCCGCGTTTAGAGCTTGCCAATGTTAATGCCTTGGGACCGGTTCCCGCCACACAGGTAAGGTATGGTCGGGTCGAATTGTTAGTCGGTAGCTGTATGAATTCTTGTTGTGGTTGCGTGACTCGGGCTGTGCCCTTTCCGACTGCCTAGTAGGTACGGGGCCACCGCAACGCCCTGCCGCGCGTCCCACCCGCCCCCCTATCCCTCCCCCGCCCCAGGGCCCCTCCGGCCTGGCGGTGGCCCCCGGTCTGGAGGCGGCGCTGGCGGTCCAGGAGCACGTGTGCGGCCAGGCGCCGGGCGGGGCGGCCGTCACCTTTGTGGCGAGGTGGGCGGGCGATGGGGACGACCGGGGCGCCCAAGTGGCATTTTGCATATCTGCGTGAGAAGAAGCCATTCATGAGAATCAGCCATTTCTAGCGCCCAAAGGCGCCGGGAAACGCGTGCCGAGTCGCCAACTTGTTCTGCAGCTTAGTCCGGCTTAGTTACCATTCTCTCATGGCCTCAGCCCCGGGCGGAGCGACCGTCACATTCGTGGCGAGGTGGGCAGTGTGGGGCAGTTTCAGAGCCGGTATGTTGTGGCGCTGACGGCCGTTCGTGCTGCCTCGAAGCAAAGTGCCCGCCGTGTCCTTTTTGTGGTGTCCACGGAATATGCTCTGCCAACCCAGCCCCTCGCCCACCTCACGCTGCATGTTCCACAATGTGTGCCCAGGCGCCACGACGACACTGTGTCACCTGCGGGCCAGGGCCCGGAGGGCGGCTTCACGGTCAGCGCGGAGAAGGCCGCCGGGCCTGAAGCCGGGCTGGGCAGTCCGGGTTCCCCTGCCGCGAGCGGCGTGTGCACCGTCAGCGGATACGCGCCTGAGCTGGTGGGGGGCCGCACCTTTACAGACCTCAAGGTGCGGGCGAGGGCTTAGGGTGCTGGTCCGGCAGCATAGGTTTGGCTTATGGACTCCCCGTGAGGGCTGCCGATACCTGCCCAGGACGGGGAATGAGGGTTGCTGCCTTGCCTTGGCTTGGCTGGGCCTTGGTGGGCCGCCGGCCAAACCACGCCTGTGAGAGCACTCCTGTATGGGTGCGGTCCCTCCCTTCTGCCGTGTTAGGGTGTGGCGGGACGGTGCGGGCTGGCGCGGCCCCTTCAGCTCCGGAACCTGGTGCTGTACAACCTGGCGCCAGGGGGCAGTGGGCCGCCGCTGGAGGGCGGTGACGCGGCCTGGGCCAACAGCTCCCTGCCGCTGTGGTACTTCAGCATGCCCAGGTGGGCTGGATCTATCTCGGAAGCCTTTCTAACTGGCTTTGCTGGTTGCGTTGGGTCCCAACTTGGGACCACTGAACAGACCCCAATGTGCCATACCTTGGGTCACTGTGCCGACACCGTTCGGGCGCTTGGCTACTTTGGGTACCGCGTGTCACTGATGTAGTATAAATCCGTCCACCGCAGGAGCGCCTCCCCCGGCTTGCCTGCTCCGCTGCTTCTCCTGGACAATGTGACCCTGGTGGTTCCGGAGCCCGAGTGGCGGGCGCTGGCGGCTGCGGTGCTGATGCTCCACGCGCCGCAGACCCTGGCGGCGGCACAACGATCTCCCCGGCCGCCGCCGCGTGCCTACGCGCCCCCGTCGCCGTCGCTTCCACAGCCGCCGGGGTTACCACTTCGGCCGGCGGCGCCACCGTCAGTTCCGCCGTCACCAAGCCCGCCTCTACCAAAGCCTCCGCCATTACCGCCCTGGCCGCCTCGGCTTCCGTCTTTTCCGATCTTCCCAGGTAGGTCTCGGTATTGGGATTGGTATTGAAATTGAGTATACATTGACTGCGTCATGGGCCGCGTAAATCGGCGCCGAGTGTAGTTCAGGGTCCTTACTGCGAGCGGCTTTACGACAGATCCCGTCATGACTGCGCCAAACCGCTCACTCGCACTCACAGTCGCGTCAAGACATAAGGGCGTGCTGCTGCTGTCTTGTCCTGACGTGATTTCCGTGCGGTTAGCACAACGATCAACCGCCGATCGTTGCTTTCATCGCCTCCCGACCCTACTCCTTAGGTGCTAAGGGTTATCCACCGCAGCTGCCGGACATGCCTGGGCAGCCGGAGTGGCCGGGACCGCCGCAGGAGCAGCCTGCGCCAGAGCTGCCCCCCTTGCCGCCGGCCCCGCCACCGTCACAGCCCTCGCCACCCCCGCCTCCTCCGGAGCCTCCATCGCCACCGTATATGGACATAACGCGCGGTGCTCTCATCGCCTTTGCGGCTGCCTCCACCGTAGGTCCCGCTTTTACTTTGGCTCTGCCCTTTCTGCTACCTCGCTTCAAAAGCTAGCAGACGGTCTATTTCAAACAAGTGCATCTTGCAAGAGCTCATTCCTTCTGTTGTAGTTTTGTGTGAGCATAGTTACCAAGGCCTTTGCCACTGCCCCCACGCAGCCCCTGTCACTTCAATCCGCCTCCGGAGTGCTGGTCCTGGCCTCCGCCCGCCACTACGGATGGTACGGCACACACGTGACCATCACATACACACTGCCGCCGGACGCGCCGCCGGGGGCCAGCCTCCTGCCGTACCCTGAGCTGAGGCTGCCGTACCAGGAGCTCGCAGGTGGGGGCGACGGGGCGGGCTTTACCGGCAACCGTCATCGACCTGCGATTGGCCTAGGCACCAAGCCCGGAATGTTGCCTTTGACGCGTGCATACCATGTGTGTCGAGCGAGCTTCTCTGGTCGGCCTCCTTACGAGGAAGCACGCAGCAAAGTGTTGCTGTGAACACATACACGCATCGAGTGCTACGCTTCGCCCCCGCCCCGCCCATCAGATATTACTACGCCAGTCAACGTCGACTTCAGGGCCGCTGTGCCTCCCTCGAGGCCTCTGTCACCAAATGCACAAGACGCTTCGGTTCGTTCGCGACTTCCACCCAAGCCGCCACTCGAGACAGTGCCCTGGCAAGATTCCATCTCAGGCTTGGGCCCTGCCTCTCAGCCGCCGCCCATCAAGGCTTCGCATCAAGGCTTGGGTTACCGCCCCGCTTGGGTGGTGCCTCTGAAGGTCGCCCTGCCCGTGACGGTGGGCTCGGCCCTGCTGGTGGTCGCTGCAGCGTGGGCGTGGGTGACGGTGATGCGGCGTCGCCCGGCCGGCGCTGGCACGGCAATGCACAGCGGCGTCCAAGGCGGGGAGAGCTCTGGACTGCAAACCAGCAGTGCGGGCCTGGCGCTCATGGGCGGCGGCCGTGATGGCCCAGGCCAAGAGACTTGCGGCCAGGGCGTCTTGATGTTCGACTCCCCAGCATATTCTCCAATGCAAGAGACACCAAGAAACATAAGCTTTACTGAATTGGGTATTGGATCTGCTGGATTGATCTCGGGGGCTTCGGCCGCCCTCAGCGCTTCGTCAGGCCCGCCAGCGACCAAGGCAGCACAGGTGGGACGCGGCACCAGCCAAGCTCATTAAGGCGTCGTCAGCGGGCTCGCCTTGCGTCGTATGTCGGGACGGCCGTACATCGTCAGCGCGCCCGGCGTCCCGGATCCCTTACACCAGTCCCAACCCCCACGGCATGCGTCAGGGTGTCACGCACTCCACAACCGAGGCGGCTTCCTGACCTTTAGGTGAACGCGTTGCCCTCATCTGCCGGCACTGCAGGCGAGCGCCTGGACGCACGTGACGCACGTGGATTGCGTGCGTCTTAACTCCTGACACCCCCACGCTGCGCCCGGGCGGGCATGTGCGCAGGTGAACCGCAGCGCAGTGGCACAGGCGCTCATGCGACAGGTGGCGGAGGCAGCTGAGGGTGCAGGCCATATGGGAATACAAGCAGAGCTCTTAACTGCTGGCGCCAGGAGCAACAACGCTGGAGGTTCCCATCCGGCGGGTGCACTTGCGGTTTCGGAGGATCAGGCCTTTCTGCAGGACGTTAGCGTGAGTAGTTGCAAAAAATCCAGGAGTACAGTGGCTGTAGGAATCTGGGTGCCGGTTTCAGGTCATCAGTTGACGACCGAGGCTCCATGGAATCCTTGAGGGCTGTGTTGAACTTGTACGAGTGCCCGTGCACAGGTCTACTTTTGCAAGCTGCGGGACCGTCCGCTGGGGCTGCTCGAAGATGGAGACAACGGGGATGGCGACACGGACGGCAACAGTGGTGGGGAGGTGGCGGAACTGAGGCACAATCCGGCCTCCGGCTTGCTCGACCTGCGGGCTGTGATTGGCGCACTGCAGGTCTGGCCGCGATTGGCTCTGTGCTCCTGGGGCGATAAAAGGGAAGCCAGGGGACCCGAGCCAGGAGGGCGTGGCTCGGCTGCAGTGTGTTCACATTGCCGTTCGAGTCAGGCGAGCCTCTCTGCTCCCTGGTTGACGGGAGGAAATCTGGGGGGATGAGAGGGGAAGCGGTTCCAGGTACCAAGTTGATTCTGTTTACTCGGGAATACCGATGTATGTGCGCCGGTTGGAAATGAAGGCCAGTCGAGTCAGGAGCCATGCACATGCCCGTGCTGGAGGGGCATGCATCGTGGGGCAAGAGGCATGGGGCTCAATGCTGGGGCAGGAGTGATGACGGGACCCACGAAACATGCAACTGTGATGCATCAATGCGGCCAACTCAATGCGGGCACTCAAAGAACGCACAGCCTCTTTCGGCGTTGCGGGCACGAATCTGTGCCATTTTGTGCATTTGTAGTGCGCCGCATATCCATACGTCGGTAGCGGCCATCGCTATCAAGTCAGTCAGTGAATGCTCATTGCGCTTCCCTGGCGCTCCCCATGCCACCTGCCCCCAAACATTCGGAACCCTGCCATCATTGCAGCTAATCATCTCAACAGCACAAACATGCTGCCTTTTGGGCTTTGTGGGCACGTGTCTACATCTGTGCTGGGACCGCTGTCTTATGATTATTCCCATACACCGGTACGTCCCCTAGCCATGCCTGCTACCGTGCAGCCACCGACTACCCCACACAATGTTTACTGTCCCTACCCGTTGCTCCCCCATCCAACCTGCCCCCAGGCCCATCTTGCGGACGGAGGCTCGGATCTGCAGGTGTTCTCTGTCCTGGGCCGCGGCGCGTTCGGGGTGGTGTATATGGGCCGCTGGCGCGCGCTGCCCGTTGCCGTCAAGACGCTGGTTGTGAGGGACGCTCTGGCTGGGGCGGAGGGCTGGCAGCGGCAGCAGGCCGTACTGGAGGCCGCCATCTCGCTCAGCATGGCGCACGAGAATGTCGTGGGTGAGTGGGTATTGTCTTCTGCACCTTACGTGGCTCGTGGCCGGGATAGTGCGAGCTGTACCGGACTCTGCGGTATCGATTGCAGTGACCAACATTTGGCAAATACAAAGAGCGCGAGAAGAGGGCCAGGCAAGGTGGACTAGTCTGTAATACTGGCCTCGCCTACCACACACTTAAGCGGAAGCCACAATGACCGGGCGCCGTCTGACAGCAAGGCGATGGACTCATCGAGCCACCATGCGGCGCGCCCCTACTATGTGCCGTCTCAGAACCTTCAAATACGTTGTGAAACGCAACCGGCCCCTCTCATCCCCGCTCCCTCCCACCTGGTCTCCGCAGCCACGTACACCTACATGCTCAAGCCGCTCGTGCAGCAGCCGCCCAGCGCCGAGGACGGAGCCGCAGATGGTGGCGGCAGCCCGGGCCGGAGTGCCGGCCCAGACGAGATAACGGTGGCGGACGGCGGCGCGGACGCGTACAAGCTGTACATCGTGCAGGAGCTGTGCAACGGAGGGTCGCTGCGGCAGGCGCTGGGTGGGTCATGTCGCTCCAACGATTCACGCCATGCGCTGCCCTCTGTCGGCGGCGGGTTCCATGTAGTTCGCTGTGATACGTGGCTTCCAAATCACCATCAAGATCCATTGTCTACACAATTCCGGTTCCAAGCTAACCATCAATGCCGGTCCTATCCCGTCTTGAGCACAGCACAGCATGCCGATTTCACAGCAAGTATAAGTACCTCCCTTGCCCGCCATGCCCTGTACTTCTAAATTTTAATCTCCGGCCTTCTTTCATGACCCCTCAGTGCAAGGCATGGCCGGCAGCGTGCGGAACGGCGGCTCGGGCCGGCTGCTGGCCCTGCGCCTGGCCCTGGACGTGGCACGGGGCGTGGCGCACGTGCACGCATGCCGCATCGTGCACGGAGACCTCAAGTCGGGTGGGTGTGCTGAGGAGCTTCCGTTGTCCATGCGACGCTGCGTAAGAGGTATACTCTCTTTGGATGCTATCCCATTGGCGCATTGTCGTGGCACTGTAGCCTGCGCCCCGATGTGACCCTCGCCCGCATGCCTCCCTCCCCACATGCACAGATAACGTGTTGCTGGTGGTTGCGGCCGCGGATGGCAGCAATCAGCATGCCGAGGCCACTGCGCCATGCCCCAGCCCCGCTTCCCTCTCTACTACACCCGCCTCGGCCTCCGCCCGGGATCCCGCCTTCCCGGCCCTCACCGCCAAGGTGGCTGACTTCGGGCTGAGCCTGCCGCTGCCGGAGGATGCAACCCACCAGTCAAAACGATATCAGGGCACGCCCGCCAGGACAGCCCCCGAGGTAAGTACAAATGCACATCGTGGGCGTGGTATAGCGGGCATGCGCGTCCACGTTGATTCGGGGCCTTGTGTACAGGCTAACTCTGCCGTACAGGATAGTGGCAAGAAGTGTACGACATCGTCAGGGCAGAACGTTTCGCTCTCCTTGCCACCAAGCATTCGCCAAGTTGCGTTCGGCACTCGCCCTGCATTCATGTTTCTATTCCATACAGGTGGCTGCGTACGGCAGGCTGTCTCCGCGCTCCGACGTCTGGTCGTACGGTACCATGCTCATCGAGTTCTTTTACGGGTGCACGTTTGAGGACATCGCCGCATTGTATGCCATCTTCCTGGAGGCAAGGTTCGACGCAGACGGGACACTCGACACTCGGGGCCAGTACCGGCGGCTGTGCACCCTGCTCCTTCAGGTGAGACTGAACTCGCCAGTGCGGTGCAACTGCGTGCGGTACGGCATTTCTGCGGCGCAGTGCATGCGGGGAACCATGACATTCGCTGATGGCCGTACTCCAGGGACACTCCGTCGTCGCCTGTGGGTACCACCTGTGTTGTTCATGTAAGGAGAGCGCGAGAGCCGCTTAGCTTATATATGGCCGCTGTCTTATTGGTATAAACCTATGGTCCCACCTCCGCCCTCAGCGTCATCCAGGGTTGTCCTTATTTTTTTACGTTTCCTACATGTACCCCTCCTTTTTTCGTTGGGCCCCTCCTCATGCCCCACCCCCGTCCCCTTGCCCATGTGCTTCACAGGACATGTCCACAACTCACGAGCACGCGTACACCCATCTCACGGCAAGCTGCTTTGCGCTCGAGCCGCACGACAGGCCCACCTTCGGGGCCATTGTGACGCGCCTTGAAATGATTCTGGGCGGGGCTGCGAAGGGAGGTGCATCACCGGCCGGTGAGGCCGCTCATGAGGCCGCTCATGAGTTGTACTGACAGTGAGCCCCTAGAACAGAGCCGCTGTTGCAACAGGGCCGGGAGGTATCGAACGGTGGCGAACGATTGGTGCGGAATGATTCTTACTAATCGCATTCATGATTATCGGAACGTCTTGTGCTCGTCCTGCGTGTTGGATGGATTGTGTTTTAACTTGATGTCCTGTCATGCGGGGAAGACATCAAGAAGTTGAGGACTGTTTTGTACACAACAACGACCCACGGGTCACTCATCTGGCTGCAGTGTATTACGCATGCAGAGCTTTTTGATTAGACTACGTGACTCCGTATCGCTTGGCCTGGTCGGCCTGATAAGGGCCGACCTGTTTCCATCGTGTGGGCTAAATCAGGCTTGAATCTGACCGGTCAAACCTATCGCTTGGTTCGCAACGTGTAACCGGTTAGCTACGTACGTGATGAGTCTCCTTAACGTAAGCCTGCTTCGTTGGAAACCTGGCATAAGAGTGTTCGGATGCTCGGCGGGAAGAAGAGGCAGGTCATTCATGCAGTGTTGCGGGGTAAAGCTCTTTGTCTCCGCAACCGCGAGCGTTGACTGTGATGCTGTGGCAGATCCGATGGCTGATGGGTGCTGAGAGGTTTGCTTTCTCGAAGGGAGTGGCCTTGGGTGGCCTGCGCGCCTTCGTGCCTTCCCCTTTGAGGCAGTCATGGCAAAGCTGAGAATGCTGGTTGCAGGCATCCATCGGCATGGTGCCTTATTAAGAGGTAGGAGTAGGCATGGGCAGCGGTCGTGCGTGCGCAGCATGAGCCCCGGTCCCCTGTGGGCGGAGTGCCGGGTCGTGCCTGTTGCGCCTTATGGGTGGGGCGCCCCCCGGTACCCCCTCCAGCTCTACGTGGGCATACGGCGGCGTGCATTTCGGCACTGCGGCAATATGCGTGATTACTTCCTCATGTTGGCCTACGCTTGCTGAGTTCAAAGGTATTCTCGCCTCTGGCCAATGAACGTGGAAGGCGCTTGGTTGGAACCTAATTGGGGGGCGGGGGGGGACGTACGATCATTTGGGGCGAACGCACACACCCCACACGTTAGCAGCAAGTCTGGCAACGGCCTGTGACCGTCTTGCAGTTTTATCTTAGAGCATGTTGAGTTAGGCCTTCGTGCCGTGAAGTGCGGGTTGCGAAGTTGACCCCAACCACGACTTGCAAACTCGCACACGCATGTTGTAAGACCCGGGTTTTGCGTCCACCTGGCCCCACCAAGCTGGAGACCGAGGGCGCGGGGATACGGGGCAGCAAGCCGCTTTATTTGCCCCTTTCGAGTGCCCTCCCCGCCGTTCAACAATGGAGCTTCCTCGCGCGTGACCTCGGGCGGCGTTATTGTGCGGCGCTGTCAGTCCGTCGACGACCCCATCACTGGATACCCCATCAACCGTACTCTGTCCCCATCAACTACCCTACGACGCCACCCGCACCCCGCATCTGCTCTACAGCTGCGTCAGGCACTTGACACCAGCCGCAGATGCAGATTGCAGGCTCCTCACAGAGGGGCTGCAGGCCACACGAGCCGATTTTCCCCCGACCCAACATTGCAGAATAGGTGAAACACTTCTTGTGACTTGGTTACCCGCAAGGCCCAGAACACGAAAAGGAAAGAGCACTCAGCGCACCAATCAACTTGGCGTTATTAGGACACAAGCTCACGAGAAGAGCCTGAACGGTTCGTGGCTATAGCCCGTGTTGTTGCGAGAGAGGCCATCCGTACGCACAAAACGTACAGGTGTTCCTCTCAGGTCCGAAACCCTATGCACTGTCCAAAGTGCCCAGAGTCGTACAGCATCTAGCCATCGCCCCACCGGACGCCATGTACTCAATCTCCACGCCCTTCCGCCACTGTGGGAACAGCCCCTTCCCCAGCAACTCGTCGAACTTGCCCTGGCGCGCTTTGGTAAGACTGGACTCCCGACCAGCTTCCTCACCGCCCTAATCGCCCTTACCGGCCAGGTCCTCGCAGCTCGCTCCTCTCATGCCCCGTCCGACTTTCCGGCTCGCCGCTGGGTCGCTGGCTTTTCTACCGCACCCATCCCTCCTGAACGAGCTCTTCCGCAAGGGCGCCCACTATCGCGCCCACAAAAAGCCGCCATCCCTCTCCCAGCTGATTAATGACGCCCCCGGCCCAGCCACGCCCTATAACCCTTCACCCGCAACATGCAGCTCCAGTACGCCCTGCCTTCCGCCACACCCTCCGTGACACACTGACGAAGCGCGTTGCCGCCAAGACTGGCAGCTGTGGCTACCCGTGGGCCCACCGTGTACCCAGCCCCGCCGACCAGACAGCTCCACCGACCCCCGAGTGCCACCATCGACACGGACAACTTCACGCTCTAGATGGACCGTGTCATCCAGGCCCATCAGAGTAGCGGCCCATCAAGTACTATATAGCGAGACCTGCTTTGGACTTAAGGGCGGCTACTGCACTTACCAGCATACAGTCTGCGTGTCCCCTGCCAATGTCCCCTGCCAATGTTCCTTTCTCTGCAGATTTGTTTTTTCCAATGCACCGCATCCGTGCGTGTCCCTGTGTGTGTTTCCGCACTTCTATTTTGTTGCTGTTCTGCCTGGTAACCCATCAGGAGGGGGGATCCGGCATCAATTTCTTCTCGGCTTTCAGGTGGTGGTTTGTCAGTTAGGTCAGTTTTGGAGGAGTGGGTGTAGGTGGGCGCAGGCCGGTGCAGGCGTGCGAGTGGAAGGTTTCAGGGTGGGTGCTTGTATCCCGTTGTACTTTCGCATTTGAACAGGTGGCGTAACCAGGCCGTTAGTATCTGGACGAGCATGTTGGGATTCGCCGGACGGTGACCGCTGGCCCCGCCCAAAGCAGTCGGAAGCGCGCTTGTGTCGTCGATTCACGGCTCCTAGCAAACGTGTTGCTTTGAGCCGACAGTAAGCCCAGTGCGCGCCCAAGATCGAGGCCACGCGCTGGTGCAAGTCCCGTGTATTTGCGCTGCGCGAGCCACCTGTCACCCTTCCCACCAAACCGGACAATCAGCGAGGACGTCGGACGTCGGACGACGCGAACCCTACAGCGCTGTTGTTAGCCCGGTGACGCTGCGCCCAAGCAGGCTGCTCGCTGTCGAAAATCAGTGCGCGCGTCCGTGGCGGACCTGCGCCCTACCTTCAGCGCTACTGCTCGGGACCAACGCTTGCGACATTCCCCAGCCGTGAAGCCTTGGCGGAGCCTGTGCCGAGGTCTGTTCTGATCAAGGCAGTGAGTGGAAGGGCGAATTCGGCCAACTGTTACCCGATTCGCTTGTGTTGACCATGCATCGGCCTCATCGGCAAACCTCCGCCAAGCACCCTCAGGACAATGGCCTAGCGGAGCGAGTGGTCCAGACCTGCAAGCGTCCCCTTCACAGGATGGCCGTGCAACGCCAGACAGACAGACTTCGTTGCAGTACCCCCGATGCTGGGGGACCCTGCCTGCCACCACATTACTGCGAGAGTACGGGCAGCAAGGCAGCACCAGCAGACAAACCAAGCAATGGAACAGTGGCCTAGTGCTGAACCCAGTCAGGGGGCCCGTGGCTGGGCATGTAAAGCACCCACACATGGGCCGTGCAGACAGACAAACAGACAGACTTCGTGCAACGGCAGGAGGGTAGTGAGTGGGACGTGCAACTTCCATAGATGATGCTTGGCTACGACTGTTCCACCCGAAGGGCTACTGGGTTCAGCCCGTACAACCTGCTGCACGCTGTGCAGCCCACCATCCGGCCTGCTGTAAAGCCACGGTTCGAATCTCACCTGGACTCTGAGGCTGCTACTGCCGAGTCTCTCGTCGCCCGAGGCAAGGCTATGCGTCGCAACTTGGCCATTGCGGGTGAGAACCTTCGTATTGCGCAGCACCGTGCGTGGTACGCGGAGGTTTGCAGCCCTCCGTGGTGGCGGCTACCATACTAAGATCCGCCGTTATGTGTACTACCACAATGCTGGTGCCCGCACCGCGCTGGAGCCCAAGGCCCAGCCCCACATCTTGCGCGTGTTTGAGGTGCGGCCTAGCGGAGTGCTTGTCCTGGAGGGTCGCGACGGTGAGACAATGACAGCCTACGTTATTCACTGCATGCGCGCCATGCCACTTGCCAATCAAAGATGAGGTTTTTGATTCCCGCCTTGATTGCGGGCCCCACACCCCCACTGCCAGCCACTCGTGCGATGTGTGTCACATGCCCGACGGGAAGAGGAGTGGATGCTGCTGTGCGATGCGTGCGGGGCTGGGTGGCACACGTACTGCTTAAAACTTCCTCTTTCAGTTATTCCCGAGGGCACCTGGTGTTTGCCCCGCCTGTACCGATAAGGACGTTACACCCTCCCAAGTTGAGGCGAAGCCCCTTCCTGACGCGCAGGGAGACTCCCGCAAGTCGCATCCTCAGTCCCCTGTCCCTCCGAAGTTCTTTGCCCAGTTACAGGGCGCCAAGGTCGTCAAGATTGAGCACCGGCCGGGGATCCCCAGGACACTCACACCTGTTTGGCAACGTACGCCGGCAGGCAAGGCCGCCGGTACAATTTCGAGGTGCTGTATGACGATGGCACCCTGGAGCTGGTGGACCTGGCCAAGCTGCGCACGAAGTATGCTGGCGCCCAAGGCGGCCGGCCGGCTCGCCCACGGCGAACGGCACGCGTGGTGGCCGCTGCCAGCGGCGGCGCCAAGCTGGAGGACTAGACCGTCAACAGCCCAGCCGAGCTGGCGGCGGCCCTGTCGGCCGCCATGCCCGGTGATCACAATGAGGAGAAGGTCGCGCTGCTCGCTCGGTCTCTCGAGAAGCAGCCAAGGCGTAGCGAAGTAAGCGAGGAGCAGATAGATATCCGTACTAGCTGAAGCTATTTATATGAGTCACGCACGCTGACGCACCCTGGGCACTTAAGCGCCCAGTGCGGTCATCCCTGGTCATTGTTCGCCAGTGCTGGGGTCCGTATGCAGAGGGCCCAGCCAACCCGGCATTCTACGAGGCGGTGCAGCGGCAGGGAGTTCGGCTGCAGGCCGTGATGTTGGTTGCTGAGGGAGATGCGTTGAATTTGGCCATTCCCGCTGCTGTGCGTGTTGTCAAGTCATATTTTGTCGCCCTTGTGCCGTGGGCATTTTTTGAGCACCCAGCAAGCACGACAGCCGGTACCTCGCCAAGCAGGCCACATAGGCAATTGAATTACCTTGCTAGTCTTGGGCGGGCGAAGAAGTCTTTGGATCACATCAGTAACCACGCACGTGTACAGCCTTGCTATCTTCCTTGAGAGGTGATTAGGAGCCTGCGTAATTCCAGCCCGGCTGAAGGGCATGGAGTGTTCATGGGGCACGTATCCCAGGGCTATTTACTAGGGATCTGCGCATTTCCCTTGCCCCTGGGCTGTCTTCTATTGCAAAACCCGCGTAATTGCCCCGTGTCCCTAATTAGGAAAAACGGGTCCAAATCCAGGCCGATTTAAACATCCTAATTGAGATAGCAAGGCTGCACGTGTAGCTCCATGTCTGAACTTGCAGGCGGCGGTAAATTTCCCTGTTTACCTCTTTATTTCTCAGACCCCCACATACGCCCCATATATGCATATGCGGCCCGTTTCTTGACCAAGTTACCAAACACTCCCTTTGGACAGTTAACTTCCCTGAACGGAAGTGCACCATATGACGCAAGTGGCTGCCATGGCATCTCAGACTGAAAATGAAAACGAAACCCTGCAAGTTGTGGTCACTGCTGCAACTGTGCCACTGTGCTCATACGGAGGCTGGGTTAGAGCAAAGTAACCCGTCATACAGCGACAATAGTAATTCACCATACACCAGCGTCAGTGGCCAACAGGTGGCCAGCATCTGCAGGGCTCTCTAGCAGTACGCCTTATGGAAGGTCGCTTGCACCAACGCGTGCTTCATACCATCAGAAAACTTCAAAGCTACGGATTAGGATATAGGTGCCTCCCAGTTCTGGATGGCCAACCCCGCTCGTAGAGACGTAGACACCGCAGGACCGACGCTCCTTGATGTTGCCCAATGTAAGTTGCATATATGTATAGGTGCGATGAGTGTATTACAATGGAGGCGGAGTACCCCAAAGGCAAGCATGACTACACTGGCGACCGCGCCCACTGCTGCCGTCTCTCGGTGCTCACAGGTCGCGTAGTGGCATTTTTTGCCACGTGGCTCCCCCTTCTTATCCTCTTGCTGGTGTCGAGCTTCGGCCCGTTGCACGCTGATGTTAAAGTGGACTTGGGCAGGCCGCTGTTCGTGGATCAGCTTCCTGCTTCCAACGAGTCGCTGCCGGGCGGCCTCGTGTCGCTGAAGCTCCGCGATGCGCAACCCGTTGTCGTCCATCTCCCCGAGGATGCACTGTCCCTTGTGTTGGCTGGGAAAGGCGCAGAAGTGCCGGAGGCTCTCCTTAGCTACCGCCCTACAAATGGGTGGGGGGACGACCCGTTCGAGTTTGGGTTCGGGGGCATCGCGGTTGGGGAAGTGGTGTCTCCACCTCCGCCCCCCAAACCTCCGCCCCCGCCCGTGCACTACAACTTCACCACGCTTGACTGGGCGGAGATCGGGTATTCGGTGACTGTGTTGGGACCCACGGTAGAGCTCCGGCCAGGTAGGGCAGCGCGGGCAGCGCAAACCTGCATAGCTGCTGGCGGGTCCGCATGCCATAAACGCACCACACAGACTTGCATGGGGTGGACCCTTGCACCCATACGCGGTAGCCACACCTTGCACAGCGGCAGCCTGCTGCCGGTGCCCCTTCATCCACCACCTTGCATCCCTCGCACCATGACCTCATCTAACGTCCCTGACTGTCCTCTCCCCTCACACGACCGCGCCCGCAGGCCAGCATCTCACCTTCACCTCGCTGTCTTTCTTCTTGGCAGAAATTGTTCAGCCCCTGGGCCCCACCTGGGCACTCCTCCTGTCCGGCCTCGCGCCCTCAGCTCTCGTCAGCGTGCCGGCGGGGGCAACGCTGGAGCTGCGGAATGTCACCCTGGTGCTCTCACGCACCGACCTCACGTCCCTGTTCACGGGGCTGTGCCGCGACACCGGGGCCTGGCCGCACAGCCCGGGGGTGGCGATGAACGACGGCATGATTGTGATTCGGGAGCTAGACACCACCGCACCGGGACCCGACGGCGCGCCGGGCGGGGGTGGGGCGGTGCGCTGGCGAGGCGTGCTGATAACATGTACTGATCAGACCGCGGTCAACCGGACGTCCCGGCCCGGGCTGTGGAAGCCCTACCCCTGCGCGGCGCGGCCGGTCGACGCCGGCGGCACGGAGGAGCTGCGTCGGGTGTCTTCGGCACTGCTGGGCTTCACGAATGGCCCCGTGTTTCTGAGCCTGACTTCCAACATCTCGCTCGCAACGGGATTTGGTTACTGGAACGTGAGTACATGGAGGATGAGAAACGGGATCTGTAAGACGGCTTGTAAGGCGCACCGTTCCCACTCTCACCACCTTTAACCACTTTGCTTCCCTGTCTGCCTGCCACCCCTAGGTGCTAACGCGCGGGTCCGCGGGTCGGCTGGTGCTCCGCGGCTCCCCGGGCGCCGCCACCACCCTGGACCTGGCGGGGCGGGAGGACGCCTGGGTGTGGGAGCCGCCGCCCTCGTCCCCCGACCCCACGTATGCGTACCTGTACGACATGACGCTCGTCAATCTGCCGTACTCGACCCATGCAAGCAGCCCGGCAGACCTCATGGCGCTGGCCGCTCTCAGCTTTAGCGTCAAGCCTCCCCCGGGCGTTGGCGGTGCTGGTGTCAGCACGGGCCCCCGGCTGCGCCTCACTCGCTGCACGCTGGTGCTGCCGGACGAGGAGGTGGCCTTCCTGAAGGGCAGGGCGGAGGAGGCCGGGGCGGGCACAACCGCCGTGCTCACCCTTTCGGATGCCAGCAGCTCTTCCAACATCACCATACGGGTGAGGCAACCGAACGTAGCACAACCCGTCGTACTGTTTCCTAAAGTAACCCATGCACACTGAAACCTTCCCTGCCCTTTCATCCCATCTTCCCACTTAGGTACCCGAGGACCTGTCTCCGGAGGAGGACGGCAGGCTGGCAGTGCCGAGGCTGGAGCTTCGGTCAGCGGTATGTCGGTTGTTGGGCCTTTAGTTTGTGTGTAGGGGCTGGCGTGAATGGCAGGGCCGTTAGTAGACAGCCGTTGCCATAGACTTGACGCGACCCTCGAATCTGGGCAAATCGAGGACCTGTCTCCGGAGGAGGACGGCAAACTGGCAGTGGCGAGGCTGGAGCTTTGGCCCGTGGTATGGCGGGTGTGGGACCGTGGGTATGTGTATGGCGGATGGAGTGACTGGGCGATGCCACGTGGCCACAGACGGCTCAGTGACGCCCATCGCTCGTAGCCACAGGACCGCCACACTTTGGCAACTTCGGCAACAACGCTGCGCGCCCCGAAAACCTCGGCCTGCCGCTGCAGCCTCTCCATCAGGTCTCTCCTTGCTCCTCTTCCTTTCCCCAAGACTCCCCCGTCTCTTGCGCTGCGCTGCTCGTGACCGCAGTTCGTTCTCCTCAACTGCACGCTGCTCTCCGCCTCCGCCTACGCGGCCCTGCCCGGGGGGATGTCGCTGCTGCCGCAGTTGCGTGTGTGGCCACCGCTGCTGCTGCACGGCAACCGGACGCGGGCGCTGGCGCAGGTAGGCTTATAATGTCTGGCTTGGCGGGTGCCCCTGGTTTGCTATGCTTATGGAATCGGCGTGCGTCACTAGCTATCGCAACCGTAGCTGGGTTGGGCGATTACCAAGAGGTTTACGCATCGGTGTCGGTTCATCCCACACTGGTCGTATGTGGCTGCGCGGTACGGTGAACCGCGGCTGATTGGGTGAGGGATGCGGTTACCGCGCCTGACTCGGGCTGCGTGGAGCTGCCCTTTCAAGTTGCCTGCCTCGATCCGTAACTGTACTCGCCCTTTCTCGCAATGCCCCAGGGCCCCTCCGGCCTGGCGGTGGCCCCCGGTCTGGAGGCGGCGCTGGCGAGCCAGGAGCGCGTGTGCGGCCAGGCGCCGGGCGGGGCGGCCGTAACGCTCGTGGCGAGGTAAGTGAGGCTGTGCCAGAAGCTGTATGCTGGGGCAGTAACGGCCGTTTGTGCTGCCTTGTGAAGGAGTGTTCTCCGTATCTACTTGTTGCGGTGTCCAGAGAAAAAGCTCTTGCGTTTACAATCTAGTCCCTCGCCCATCTCATACCCCATACACTACGTATGCCCATCATTTGCCGCGCTCATGGATTTTACCCCCGCCTCGCGGCTCGGCTTGTCATGTACCCATGACGACCCCGCACCCACGCCTAGGTTAATGTCCCGGTCACTGTCAGCCCCCATCTGCGAACCCCGCCTGCCCTGGTGCCACCTGCCCAGGCGCCACGACGACACGGTGTCGCCCGCGGGCCAGGACCACGACGGCGGCATCACCATTGGCGAGAAGGAGGCCGCCGGGCCTGGAGCCGGGCTGGGCAGTCCGAGTTCTCCTGCCGCGGGCGACATGTGCACCGTCAGCGGATACGCGCCTGTTCTGGTGGGGGGCCGCACCTTCACAGACCTCAAGGTGCAGGTCAGGGCTTGGGAAAGGGCCTTGCCAAGCTTGCCAAGTCCCGCTGAGAGCTGATAGCTGCTCGTGGTTGCGCCTGGGCGCTGGGCCTGCGGCAGGGGTCAAGCTTTTAAGTTCCGCCTGCTCAGGATTGCGGGCCTTGAAGGTTGCCGCTGTGTTATCTCTGGCTTGGCATGGCTGGGCCTTTTGGAACGAACCATGCTTGTGAACTCCCCGTGAAGGGTGCGGCCTGGTAGTCCGTGCCTTGGCTTGGCTGGGCCTTGGTGGGCCGCCGGCCGAACCACGCCTGTGCGCGGTCCTATTCGCTCCCTTGACCAGCATTGCGTCACACACTATATCCAGCCCGACCTGCATCGACCTGCATCGACCTGCATCGACCTGCATCGGCGCACTCACCCCTTCCTTCTGCCGTGCTAGGGCGTTGCAGGCCGATGCATGTTGGCGCGCCCTCTCCGGCTCCGGAACCTGGTGCTGTACAACCTGGCGCCGGGGGGCAGTGGGCCGCCGCTGGAGGGCGGTGACGCGGCCTGGGCCAACAGCTCCCTGCCGCTGTGGTACTTCAGCCTACCCAGGTGAGCGCGTGGTGTGTAAGAATTCTCGTGATGCGTTGTATCATGAGCCCATAACTTAGTTCTGTGCCGACGCCGTTGGGGCGCTTGGGCTAGTTGAGGTGCCATAAAACTCTGCCAAGCCGCTCGATGACATATGCTGGTTGCACCCGACACGTGCCTCCGCCGCAGGAGCGCCTCCCCCGGCGACCCGGCTCCCCTGCTTCTCCTGGACAACGTGACCCTGGTGGTTCCGGAGCCCGAGTGGCGCGCGCTGGCGGCGGCGGTGCTGATGCGCCACGCGCCGCAGACCCTGGCGGCGGCGCAACGAGCGCCCCGGCCGCCGCCGCGGGCCTACGCGCCGCCGTCGCCGTCACTTCCACAGCCGCCGGGATCACCACTTCTACCGGCGGCGCCGCCGTCACTTCCGCCGTCACCAAGCCCGCCTCTACCACAGCCTCCGCCGTTACCGCCCTGGCCGCCTCGGTTTCCGTCTTTTCCGAGCCTCCCAGCAGGTACATGTTGGGGTTGGTGTTAATGAGAGGAAGCATCAGCTGTGTCACGGGCTGTGTCAATTGGAGCCGAGTGTAGTTCAGGGTTCGGAGTGCGAGCGGCTTCATGACAGATCCCGCCATGGCTGCGCCAAACTGCTTACTTGTACTCACAGCCGCGTCAAGACATGAGGGCGTGCTGCTGGTGTCTTAGCCCGACATGGTTTCCGTGCGGTTAGCGCAACGATCAACCGCCGACCGTTGCCTTCCATCGCCTCGCGACCCTACTCCTTAGGTGCTGAGCTTGACCCACCGCAGCCGCCGGACATGCCTGGGCAGCCGCCACCCCCGGGACCGCCGCAGGAGCAGCCTGCGCCAGAGCTGTCCCCCTTGCCGCCGCCCCCGCCACCGTCGCAGCCCTCGCCACCCCCGCCTCCTCCGGAGCCTCCATCGCCACCGTATATGGACACAACGCGCGGCGCTCTGATCGCCTTCGCGGCCGCCTCCACCGTAGGTCCCGTCCTCTTACTTTGGCTCTGCCCTTTCTGCTACCTCGCCGCAAAAGCTAGCAGATGGTCTTCTTCGAAGAAGTGCATCTTGCAAGAGCTCGCTTCTTCTGTTGTAGTTTTGTGTGAGAATAGTTACCAAGGCCTTTGCCACTGCCCCCACGCAGCCCCTGTCACTTCAATCCGCCTCCGGAGTGCTGGTCCTGGCCTCCGCCCGCCACTACGGATGGTACGGCAAACACGTGACCATCACATACACACTGCCGCCGGACGCGCCTCCAGGGGCAAGCCTCCTGCCGTACCCCGAGCTGAGGCTGCCGTACCAGGAGCTCGCAGGTAGGGGGGGCAGGTAGGGCTTCTTCGGAGATCCCCAGGCGCATATCACGAGTTTAGTGTGTCAAGCAAGCTCCTCTGGTTGGGCTCCTTGTGAGGAAGCACGCAGCGCTGTGCTAGCTGTGACACATTCAAACCCTCAGCGTCACGCTTCGTCCCCGCCCCGCCCCTGAGCCCGCCAGATATTGATACGCCAGTCAACGTCGACTTCAGGGCCGCTATGCCTCCCTCGAGGCCTCTGTCACCGAATGCACAAGACGCTTCGGTTCGATCGCGACTTCCACCCAAGCCGCCACTCGAGACAGGGCCCTGGCAAGATTCCATCTCAGGCTTGGACTCTGGCTCTCAGCCGGCGCCCATCGAGGCTTCGCGTCAAGGCTCGGGTGGCCGGCCCGCTTGGGTGGTGCCTCTGGGGGTCGCCCTGCCCGTAGCGGTGGGCTCGGCCCTGCTGGTGGTCGCTGCAGCGTGGGCGTGGGTGACGGTGATGCGGCGTCGCCCGGCCGGCGCTGGCAAGGCAAGTCACAGCGGCGGCCAAGGCGGGGAGAGCTCTGGACTGCAAACCAGCAGTGCGGGCCTGGCGCTCATGGGCGGCGGCCGTGATGGCCCAGGCCAAGAGACTTGCGGCCAGGGCGTCTTGATGTTCGGCTCCCCAGCATATTCTCCAATGCAAGAGACGCCAAGAAACATAAGCTTTACTGAATTGGGAATTGGATCTGCTGGATTGATCTCGGGGGCTTCGGCCGCCCTCAGCGACTCGCCAGGCCCGCCAACGACCAAAGCAGCACAGGTGGGACGCGGCACCAGCCAAACTTATTAAGGCGTCGTCAGGGGGCTTGCCTTGCGTCGCGTGTCGGGGCGGCCGTACATCGTCGGCGCGCCCGGCGTGCCGGTTCCCTTATACCAGTCCCAACCCCCACGGCATGCGTCAGGGTGTAGCGCACTCCACAACCGAGGCGGCTTCTTGACCGTTAGGTGAACGCGTTCGTTGCCCTCATCTGCCAGCACTGCAGGCGAGCGCCTGGACGCACCTAGGCTTGCGTGCGTCTGTGCTCCTGACACCCTCACGCTGCGTCCGGGCGGTCATGTGCGCAGGTGAACCGCAGCGCAGTGGCACAGGCGCTCATGCGACAGGTGGCGGAGGCAGCTAAGGGTGCAGGCCAGATGGAAGTGCAAACAGAGACCTTCACTAATGGCAAAAGCGCTGGAGGATCCGTTACGGCGGCTGCATTGGCGGTTTCAGAGCCTCAGGATGACCAGGCCTTTCTGCAGGACGTCAGCGTGAGTGGCCTCATGGGATACAGTGTCTGTAGGAAGCTGGGTGCCGGTTTCAGGTCATCAGTTGACGACCGAGCCTCCATGGACTCCTTGATGCTGTGTTGAACGTGTAAGATGCCCATGCACAGGTCTACTTTTGCAAGCTGCGGGACCGTCCGCTGGGGCTGCTCGAGGATGGAGATGACAAGGATGGGGACAAGGACGATGACAGTGATGGGGAGGTGGCGGAACTGAGGCACAATCCGGCCTCGGGCTTGCTCGACCTGCGGGCTGTGATTGGCGCACTGCAGGTCTGGCCGCCATTGGCTCTGTGCTCCCGGGGCGATACGAGGGAAGCCAGGGGACCCGAGCCAGGAGGGCGTGGCTCGGCTGCAGTGTGTTCACATTGCCGTTCGAGTCAGGCAAGCCACGCGCTTCCCTGTGCTGACATGCATCGTTGGCATGTGACATGCGCTTTTATGGGATCCACGGGGAGTGTAGATGGGATCCACCGGGGAAGCGCATATGTACGCTTCGGAACCCTGCCATCATTGCAGCTTATCATCTTAAAAGCGCTGCCTTTTTAGGCTTTGCGGGCATACATCTGTATCTGTGCTGGGGCTGCATATGACCCGTACCCACCGGGACCGCTGTCATATGATTATCCCCATACACCGGTACGCCCCCTAGTGATTGCTCGCACTGTGCAGCCACGATACATCCTCTTAACAATTACATCAGTACTTACTGTCCCTACCCTTTGCTCCCCCATCCAACCTGCCCCCAGGCCCATCTTGCGGACGGAGGCTCGGATCTGCAGGTGTCCTCTGTCCTGGGTCGCGGCGCGTTCGGGGTGGTGTATGTGGGCCGCTGGCGCTCGCTGCCCGTCGCCGTCAAGACGCTGATTCTGAGGGACGTGGAGGCGGGGCCAGAAGGCCGGCAGCGGCAGCAAGCAGTGCTGGAGGCGGCCATCTCACTCAGCATGGCGCACGAGAATCTCGTGGGTAAGTGCCGTCTTCGGCAGGCAAATGCAAAGAGTGCGATAAGAGGGTCAGGCAAGGTGGACTAGAGTGCTGGACTGGCCTCGCCTACCGCGCACTTACGCGGAAGCCACAAGGGCCGGGCGCCCTCTGACAGCAAGGCGATGGACTCATCGAGCCACCATGCGGTGCGCCCCTGTTATGTGCCGTCTCAGAACCTTCAAATAGACTGTGAACAGAACCTTCAAGTACACTGTGGAACGCAACCGGCCCCTCTCACCCCCGCTCCCTCCCTTGCAGCCACGTACACCTACCTGCTCAAGCCGCTCGTGCAGCAGCCGCCCAGCGCCGAGGACGGAGCCGCAGATGGTGGCGGCAGCCCGGGCCGGAGTGTAGGCCCAGACGAGATCACGGTGGCGGACGGCGGCGCGGACGCGCACAAGTTGTACATTGTGCAAGAGCTGTGCAACGGAGGGTCGCTGCGGCAGGCGCTGGGTGAGTCCTGTTATTCATATGCAGCACGTTGTTCGCCGCCTTCTGTTGGCGGCGGACTACACATAGTTAGCTGTCCATAAACCACCATTATCTTTTATTTCTGGTTGCTACGCACTGTCGTCGGCTTCCAAACTAAACCATAACGCCCGTCATATCCCACCTTCAGCACAACAACAGCCGAAGTAGAAATACCTCTCATGTCCTGTATTCCAAGTCTCCCACCTCCTGCCCCCTTCCACGACCTGCGCAGCACGAGGCATGGCCGGCAGCGTGCGGAACGGCGGCTCGGGCCGGCTGCTGGCCCTGCGCCTGGCCTTGGACGTGGCCCGGGGCGTGGCGCACGTGCACGCGTGCCGCATCGTGCACGGAGACCTCAAGCCGGGTGGGTGTGCTGAGCAGCTTCCGTTGTCCATGCGACGCTGCGTAAGAGGGATACTCTCTTTGGATGCCAGACCATGGGGGCACTGTTACGGCACTGTAACGTACACCCCGCTGTGACTCTCGACCGCGTGCCTCCCTCCCTACACGCACAGATAACGTGTTGCTGGTGGTCGCGGCCGCGGATGGCAACAATCAGCATGCCGAGGCCACTGCGCCATGGCCCGGCCCCGCCTCCCTCTCTACGACACCCGCCTCAGCCTCCGCCCGGGATTCCGGCTTCCCGGCCCTCACCGCCAAGGTGGCTGACTTCGGGCTGAGCCTGCCGCTGCCGGAGGACGCGACCCACCATTCCAAGCGGTACCAGGGCACGCCCTCCAGGACGGCCCCCGAGGTGAATACATACAAGCCGAACCGCGGGCGTGGCATGCATGGGCACCTCGATTCGGGGCCTTGTGCACAAGCCACCTTTACCGTATGGGATTGTGGCAAGAATTGGACGGCATAGCTAGGCCAGAAGGCTTCTGCACGTGCCGGTGTTCCGGGTGGGCGGGTCGGATGCACGCGGGTCTGGTAACTGCTGGTCGCCGATGGAGCGGTTGCGGCGTCAGCACTCCCAAGGAGCAGGCCCACAACAGTTCCACTGAGGTAACCACATAGTCACAGTGACGCGCTGGTAACCTGTCCCGTCCAGGACCGGGGGGCGGGCGTCTCCTCGTTTGCCTCGCTCGCCTGCCTTTTGTTGTACCGCCCGCCTGCCCTACTGGAAACGTCGCGCCTTCGGATATGTATGTCCGTAGAGGTGTGGCTCCCTCATGTGCCGTTTACATTTTCCCCAAAAAGCCTTGCTCTCCGGTTGCCATGCTGCTCCCCTTGCCACCGGGCTTTCACCGTGTCCGCCCTGCCTCGGTACTCACCCTGCGTCCAACGTGTCAATCCCACACAGGTGGCTGCGTACGGCAGGCTGTCCCAGCGCTCCGACGCCTGGTCGTACGGTACCATGCTCATCGAGCTCTTTTACGGGTGCACGTTTGAGGACATCGCCGCATTGTATGCCAACTTCCTGGAGGCAAGGTTCGACGCAGATGGGACACTCGACACTCGGGGCCAGTACCGGCGGCTGTGCACCCTGCTCCTTCAGGTGAGACTGAACTCGCCAGTGCGGTGCAATGCGTGCGGTACGGCATTTCTGCGGCGCAGTGCGTGCAGGGAGCCATGACATTCGCTGATGACCGTACTCCAGGGATACTCCGTCTTCGCCTGTGGGTACCCTCTGTGTCTTTCTGCCTAAGGAGAACAAGAGGGCCGCATCGCTTTCGTATGGCCGCCGTCTTGTTGGCACAAACCTATGTCCTCTCCTCCGCCTGCAGCTCCCATTCCGGGTTGTCCTTGTATACGTTTCCTACTTGTACCCCTCCTTTCCCCTTGGGCCCCTCCCCTCTCATGCCCCACTCCCGCCCCATTGCCCCTTGTGCTCCGCAGGACATGTTCACAACTCCCGAGCACGCCTACACCATGCTCACGGCGAGCTGCTTTGCGCCCGAGCCGCACGACAGACCCACCTTTGGGACCATTGTGACGCGCCTAGAAGAGATTCTGAGCGAGGCCGAGAATTGAGGTGCATCACAGGCCGGTGAGGCCGCGCGTTGACTCCCACTGAAACCACCAGTGAGCCCCGAGAACAGAGCCGACCGCGGTTGCGGCAGGGATGGGAGATATCGGATGCCACCGGGCTTCAGCAGTGAGCTTACTCCCCCAACCGTCATGTCTCCATCCTGAAGTGTGCTCTCGCAACCAGTGCTAGCTGCTGGCTGCTACTGACGGGCCGCCATACCGACGTACCTATTTATAGTGTCGTAAAATAGCAAAGCATTCTGTAATTTTGTATACTCGTCCTATGTTTGATGCGTTTTGTGTGTAAATGTTCAACTGAAGAATACCGTATGTGGTCTCGCGGGCAGAACGGCTGGGTATGTTGCGGGAAAGACTGGGACCACGTCGTGCTGACGCAACGACCCGCGGGCCCCAGATCTGCGTTGCGGCGTTGCGAATGCAAGGCGCTTCCTTTTCAAGCCTTCAACCAAGATTGTGCGCTTATCTTTCGCTAGTTAACTCGCACATTCTCGGCATTGATCAACATTTGGAAGGAAAGCAAATGCGGGAAAAGTGGGGGTATGCTAAGTTGCTAACTCTGCCAGTCTCTGGTGTCGCAGTTTTTGAATGCCACGTGGGCACCTGCTGTCAGATGCCCGTTCAGCGGGTATCTTGGCAACCAATCTTGCTAGGCGGGAACTGATGGCAGATCACAAATGCAGATCATCTTTGTGCTCCTTGTTGTCCGACGCAACCTAGGGCGTTCGTCATTGGCTCGTGCATGGCGCTGCGGCAGGTCCGATGGCAGATGAGCGTGGAGGGGCTTTCAGTTCTCTCTAGGGATTGGCAGCGGGCGGCCTTTCTGCCGGTATGCCCCTTCGAAGTTTTGTTGGCACGCCACGAGCAGGCTTACGCACAAACATGCTCATCTTTGCGTAACGTGTGCTTGTTGACGTACGGTAGTTGATGGCGTACAGGTGTAAACTGTACCCACGGCAGGAGTGTGTGTGTCTGCGAGCGCCTAGGGCTTAGGGATTCCCTGAGGCATCACGGTGCCGGCGGCCATTCCCTTTATTCGTGTATCCTCGCGTGGATGGGCACCGCTACAGTGGCTATCAACACTCTGGCGCGCGCCTTGCGTTTTACTTTGGTGCCGTTGCTGGTTGTTGTTCATTTGCACGGCGTTCATGTGTCAGGGCCGGGTCCAGTGCATTCGGTTGCGGGGCGCTACTGCACCAGCCCGAAGAGACGTGTAGGTGATCTTCGTATTGCCGTGCGCTGCTGTGTCACGTAACATCAGGTGTGGATCAGGTAACATGGGCAACCCGGGGAATCTGTATTGTGCTTGTGTGGCCATTGGCTGTCGTGTCATGGCAGGGTTTGTATGCCTTGCCGCTGGTTCAGAGAAGGCCTTTGATGTAGCCGGGCTCGTCGGTGCTAGAGCTAGCGTCTTGCTGTTCTGAATTTTGTAGTGATCCGTGGCGTACGGCAGACGCCAGCTGCATGCGCGTGCGCCGAGAGACTGCTTTCTTGACACCATAACACGTTCCTGCGCGTTTAGTTCTAGGCACGACATTGGTCGGAAGGGCGTGTAAGATAGACCTACAACTGTATGCGAGCCCATCGGCTGAGCCGCTGCTCAGGGCAGCACTGCCGCATGCAACACAACATCGTTCCCAAGCCGCCGCCTGATTCAGCTGTCAAATATTGAAACAATAGCCTGCGCTGGTCAGAAGCTCCGCTCGATCCATGCGGCAATCTCATACTTGTAGACTCCAAAATGCTTGGGTTCAAAATAAACTTTGCTGTCTCGTTGTCAATTACTGGGCCTCCATACACCTAAGGCGGGCACCTGCTCCACATCTGAGACGCAGGGTGTTTTCGGGAGGTAAGCTGTCCGCCCCATTTACTTCAAGGCCCGCGAGCACATGCTGCCCCTTTGTAATGTTGCACTTGTGCGATGGCACAGCGGGTTGATTGGACATGGTCATCTGACGGAACTGGCGCCGTGTCCCACGCACAGACTGTCACGCCATAGCGCGTAATGTGCAATGCGTATGCTTTATTCCCAGTAGCTGTGTCACGTCAGTAGGTGTGTTGGGTACATATGCTCGTGTAGTTGTGTTGTTTGAGTGATTAGATGCGTGCATTGTGCAAGCTGTGGCGAGCACGATGTGGGGACGCTTGGCCCTGGACATCTTCGCACGGTATGCTTGCACCGTGTCGGAGCGCATGCATGCTCTGACCGTGTGCATGTGCTTGCTTTGCGTGTGTAGTCCTCATGATGTGTGTCTTCAGGAGCGAGGACGGTTTGAAGGAATACCGTTCCTCATAGAGAATTTTTGAAGGAATACCGTTGCTCATAGAGAATTTTTTTGTTGTTGCGATGCGAGACGTTGTCTTCGCACACTTTTGGTCAGCACTTCTCGTGCGTGCCCTTTAGGCTCAGCCCACCGCCGGCATCATGCCGTGCACCGCGGAGACCCAGCATGCCCGCTATGCTGCGTCGAGGCGGACCAGTATTTCAGCGCTATTGTGTGCGTTGAAAGGCAATGTTCAGCAGTACATCAGCATGAAGCGCCACCGCCACGCACCACGCAAAGAGTTACCCAACTGTATTAAGTAGCGCCGCGCTGGTGGCCACATGGCGGATCTGGGGCTCTCCGTTGTCGCTGGATACCCGAAACCTCCCAGGTTACCAGAGGGCGCGCCCTACTCAAGATGTCAAGAAGCCCGCCGACTGCATGCCAGTTCTACCAGATTGGGTAACTCCATTCCTCATAAACGAGTACAGCATGTATGCAGAGGTTAAGACTTACGACGTGTAGAGAGGGCTGGGGCAGTTGTACAGCAATTTTGGACTGCCGAAGCCAGGGGTGATCTGCGAGCTCAGCATGGCTCCAGATGCAATGCTTGTGGTTCAATATAACATTTGGACTCAGTATCCCGTTTCTATTGGGCCTGTGGGCCAAGTGGCGGTGAAATCCAATATAAATAATGGTATCATGAGTTGGGCTCGAGTTATATAACATATGACGAAGAGTTTCTGGGCCCCGGGTGAATACGATGGTTCGATCGTAATCCTGCCTGTAGGGCTGCCAGGAACTGTGCGTACTTGTCCTGCTTGCGTGATGCCTGTATGTAGCATCAGCTTGCATGATGGAAGCACTGAACAGAACGGGTCAGACAGGTTCGCAAGAATGCTCACGGACGGATTGTATCAGGGATGTCATGGCCATGTGATATCATAGATTACAACAAAACCAATGGTCGTGGCGCAGGGTAGGTTGCGGCTTCAGGGAACGAGTTGTCAGTTGCGGACTGGTTCGTTATCACGCGAATTGAGTCAGAAGTATATGTTATTTGGATGTGGCTTCACTTGCGCTTTCAAGGATTACATGATGTGAACCAAGCGTTTATTGACATCGATTGTAATGAATGTCTTCACAATGCACTGAGCAGGCGTGGCGGGCAAGGGTTTGAGTTGGCAGCGACTGGGTCAACTGGCGACCTACTTTGATGCAATAAGCCCGTCGTCGCAAACTGCGCAACTTCTAACAGCGTCATTATGTTGCAGGTCGTGGTGCTACGCCCTTGCCGGCACGCCTTCGACTACTGCTCTTCACCATCGTGCTGGCGTCCCATTACAACCCGCTGAATGCGAACGTTGCAACAGACACTGGCACACCGCTCTTTGCGGATCAGCTTCTCGGCGAGTCGCTGCCGGACGGCCTGGTTTCGCTGAAGCTCCGCGACGGGGCCCCCACCGTAGTACCCCTACCCGACGATGCCACGTCCCTGGTGCTTACTGGGAAGGGCGGCAAGGTTCCAGACTCTCTCCTGGGCTACCGATCAAGCAATAAGTGGGAGGAAGATGGCCTTGTCGAGGTCGTGTGGCTCCCTGGGATGTCCCCATCGCCCCCACCGTCGCCGCCACCCTCCCCGCCCACCGACTATGGGTATACAGCACTTGACTGGGCGGGCCTCGAGAACTCACTCGAAGACCTCGGCCCCGCCCTCGCGTTGCGGCCAGGTGCGTGAGGTGCGTGATAGTTCTTTGCCGAATCGCCGTTCACAGGCACAGATAAAGTCCCCGTGAGCGTGCATGGCACAGGCATTCACACGCACCCGGGTTCCGCTTTGATTCATTACTACCGCAGCAGTTCCTGGTCCGCATGCCCTTCAGGTTCTCTACACAGGCTTAATACCTGTCGCATGTTGCGTTATTGTCCCTGTTAGGCTATCGGCCGCCCTGTCGCTTAAACTGAGTCCGCGTCTTGCGAGCACAAGGTGCAAACCTCTTGCGACCGCAACTACTGACACTGTACCTGCTGCCCGTGCACTGTGCCTCCCCCATCCTCGGCGCCTCCCGTCACATACCCTTATCACTACACACGGCGCTCTGCGCCTTTGCCTCCACCCGAGCTCTATCCGTCCCGTCTATCCGCCCAACATCGGCTCCCTCGCCTCCCATGGGGGCACTCCTCGGCCCCCACATGTGCTGCCGCCGTTCGCAGGTCAGCAGCTCACCATCTCCTCTTTGTCATTCTTCCTGACGGAGATATCCCAGCCTCTGGGCTTTGTCTGGAACCTAGCGCTATGGCGCCTGGCACCCTCGGCCTTGGTTCACGTGCCAGCGGGGGCAACGCTGGAGCTGCGGAATGTCACCCTGGTGCTCTCACGTGAAGACCTGGGATTCGTACTCGTTGGGCTGTGCAGCAACACAGCAGCCTGGCATCACAGTCCCGGGGTGGCGATGGACGACGGCACGATTGCGATTCGGGAGCTGGACACCACCGCGCCGGGCCCCGACGGCACGCCGGGCGGGGGCGGGGTGGTGCGCTGGCGGGACGTGCTGATAACCTGCAACGACCAGACGGCGCGAAACCGCCCCCCGCGGCCCGGCCTCTGGAAGCCCTACCCCTGCGCGGCACGTCCAGTTGCCGCTGGCGGTGATGGAAGCGCGGAGGAGCTGCGTCGGGCGTCTGCAGCGCTGCTCGGTGCCTCGAGGGGCACGGTGTTTCTGAGCCTCACAGCCAATACATCCCTCGCGACGGGTTTCGGTTACTGGAACGTGAGTGGCCGGTTCTGCTCTATCTGTTAATATTCCTAATCGGCTTCATCACGTAGCATGTTTGGGACGCCTATCTTCAGGGCCGGCAGGATCTGGGTCAGGGAAGGGGTGGGAGCGGGTAGGGGCGCCGTTCGGGAGAAAGAGCGATGCATGTGCGTCGATGCCATGACATGGCGCATTCAGATCTGCACCCGGCTGTGCCCATGCAACCATGTGTGCATGCCCGTACATGTCCATATCACTCGAGTTGCCGTCACTACATTACCGCGTAAACCGCCCTGCTTGCCTCCCCCCTCGCCATGCATGCTGCATACCCCGTAGTACCGTATCTTCCGTACCCAATAGCTGCCTCCCTGCTCCCTCCCTCGCTGCCTGCCTGCCCCAGGTTCTAACGCGCGGCTCCGCGGGCCGCCTGGTGCTCCGCGGCTCCCCGGGCGCCGTCACTACGCTGGACCTGGCGGGGCGGGAGGACGCGTGGGTGTGGGAGCCGCCGCCCTGGAGCCCCGACCCCACGTATGCGTACCTTTACGACATGACGCTCGTCAATCTGCCGTACTCGACGCACCCGGGCGGTCCTACAGACCTCATGGCGCTGGCGGTGCTCAGCTTCGGCGTCAGGTGCGGGCCGGCGAGGCATTTAGGGCATGTAATTTGCGCGGCGCAGCGGTGGGTACGGCATGATGACATGAGAGCGTCGGGCGGGCGCGCCGGGACCCGGGAGCGTCTCCACGGCTCTACTAACGACTACACGATTGCTAGTCGCCCGCATCGTGTAACCACTATCGTGTAGTCAGCACAGTAAGCGTTAGGTTTCGTTGTCGTGCGAATCCTGTCGACCTGTCGTACGCATGCCAGCATGCGCACGCGCCTTCGCGGATTTGGATCTCGTTTTCGATGTTCGCTGCCCTCCTGTTGGTTGACAACCCGCTAAAGCACACGTTGCCATCCAGGCATGGCGATTATTAAGCCCGTATGCTCGTCTTGGGCTGTATGCTACTTTCCGGTGCGCTCCCGTATTCGCCACGCCCGCCCGCAGGCCATCCATTGGCGGCGCGTTTGGCTTAACGGGCCCCCGGCTGCGCCTCACTCGCTGCACGCTGGTGCTGCCGGACGAGGAGGTGGCCTTCCTGAGGGGCAGGGCGGAGGCGGCGAGGGACGCGGGGACGGGAACGGGCACCCTGCCGGGGCCGACCTTCATGGACACGAGCAGTACCTTTAGTCTCAGGCTGCAGGTGTGTCGCCGCCCCGCGTGGCCAGGGACGTACAGCTCCGGCCCACGCCGACAGCGTTGCGTGCTCCTTTCATGACCTTAATTCCCGGTACGCTCTCACGGGGCTCCGCCCTTTTCCAAGCTTCAAGGAGGCTTTTCCCCTTACTTGTTACGCGGTGCGTCTATAGAGCTTTCCATCTGAGGGTTGCAGGACTGGCCGCGTGACCCCGGCTCCCTTGGCCGCGGGTAAGCGCAACCAACAGCTCATAGATGTATGTTACGAACGCTACCCCTGCAATGCCTCGTCCGTCGCCAAGCGCGCAAGAACTTCATGTACGGCGACGTCCGCGTATTAATAGGGCGTGGCGGTAGTGGCGCCGGGCCCGCGCTACTGCACGCCTCGCCAGCTGCTGAACTATGTATGTGGCCCCCGAGTCGTGAACCCTCCCGGCCCTGCCGCCCCTGCCGCCCACGCAGGTCGCGGACCTGTCCTCGGGAGAGGACGACGCCGGGCGGCTGGTGGTGGAGCGGCTGGAGCTGCAGCCAGCGGTGCGGGGGCGATTCATACGAATGGCCTGCCGTGCAGCGCGGAAGGAGTGATGGTCTGTGCGGCTACGGGCCTTGCCGCTGAAGGGGTGAAAATTGTGACTATTACCAAGTAGTGAAATGGGCGAAACATGTCGAACACGGCGGCGACATTTATTTGGGACCTCATCCATTCGGGCCTGCCCGCGTCAGTCAAGCCCGCCTGCAGCTGCAAGCCAGCTCCCAGCGGCAAACGGCACAGCCGTGGCATTCCATTGCGGGCCCCTACGGCGGATCCCCTGTCTCTGCCCACAGGTCGTTCTGCTCAACTGCACGCTCCTCTCCGCCTCCGCCTACGCGGCCCTGCCCGGGGCGGTGCTGCTGCTGCCCCAATCGCGTGTGTGGCCGCCGCTGCTG
>LSYV01000039.1:815931-828603 GCA_001584585.1 Gonium pectorale
CGGACACGTCAGGCACACCAGATGATAGTGGCCAGTCGTCCCCCGCGCGTTACGGAATGAACTCTGAAGGGTTGCAACTCTGGAAGCTGGTCCAGTCAGGACTCCGCCGGAGCCGCGGCAAGGACTGCGCACAGCGCTTCAGGCCCCATGGAAAGATGCGCGGCGCCGCTAGGCGGCAGGACACGGTCTAGGTGAAGCAGAATGATGCGTGTAGCGGCGGGTAGGGAGGCATGGTCGACATCGGTCGGGCCATGGAACTAAGTCTTACTTCACTAATGCGGTAAAATAGTAGTTCTACATGCAAGGAGCCGAACGCAACAACTTGGAGCGAAAACGGAGCTCTGGGTAAAAAGTTATGAGCACCGTGTCAAAAACCCTGACCACCCTCCCGACCGACGACCGACCCCTGCCGTACAGTACACTTTGACATGCCGTATCTTTGTCGTACATGCATGTTTTTTAATTCTGAAAACTGGTATGGAACGCTCTCGTCAAGCTGTTTCATATTGAATCGTGGGGTATTTTGGGGCGAATCTACCCCCCCCTGGAGGCTGTCCGTATCTTTAGGTTTTCTGTGTGATTACTGTTTTCAATCAACCGTCCACGCGCAAATAAAGCGGCCCGCTGCTGATAGGCTGCACTTGTAGCTTCCAGATACATGAACAATAAGTCTTGCTCACTCGGTCTTCCAAGCTCTCCATGTTATCATGACATTACTTGAGAGAACAGGTGCGGTTAGCCACCTGAAATGGTGGCGAAAATTCCTTGCCTATATACGACTGAACTCGCAGTCTCTTCACAGGTGGCAGAGCGGGATCCTCTGCATCGCGCCTGCACCTCCTCCCCCTTCTCATCCTCTTGCTGGTGCCGGGCTTCGGCCCGCTGCACGCTGATGTAAAAGTGGATTTGGGCAGGCCACTCTTCGTGGACCAGCTACCGGCTTCCGGCGAGTCGCTGCCGGGCGGCCTCGTGTCACTGAAGCTCCGCGATGCGCAACCCGTCGTCGTCCAACTCCCCGAGGATGTCACGTCCCTGGTGTTTGCGGGGAAAGGCGGAGAGGTGCCGGAGGCGTTTCTTGGGTTCCGCGCTATAAATGGGTGGGAGAGCGACAAAGTCGGGTATGGGTTCGCGGATATGGAGGCTGGAGGAGAGGTGTCTCCACCTCCGCCCCCCCAACCTCAACCCCCACCCGTGCACTACACCTTCACAATGCTTGACTGGGCGGATCTCTGGTATTCGGTGACTGCGTTGGGACCCACGCTACAGCTCCGGCCAGGTACGGCAGAGCAAACCTGCAGGGGTGGTGGAGTGGCCATAGTTAGTTGCTTGGCTTGCATGGGGAGGACCCTTGCATTCATATGCGGTAGCCACATTCTGCACAGCGGCAGCCTGCTGCCGGTGCCCTTTCATCCATCTTGCATCCCTCCACAATTACCTCGTCCAAAATCCCTGCCTCTCCTCTCCCCGCCGTCCCCTCATACGACCCCACCTGCAGGCCAGCATCTCACCCTCACCTCGCTATCATTCTTTCTGGCGGAAATCCTCGAGCCCCTGGGCCCCACCTGGGCACTCTTCCTTTCTGGCCTCACACCCTCAGCTCTTGTTAGCGTGCCAGCAGGAGCATCACTGGAGCTGCAAAATGTCACCCTGGTCCTCTCACGCCCTGACCTCACGTCGCTGTTCACGGGGCTGTGCCACGACACCGGGGCCTGGCCGCACAGCCCAGGGGTGACAATGGACGACGGCACGATTGCGATTCGGGAGCTGGACACAACCGCACCAGGACCTGATGGTGCACCGTGGGGAGGCGGGGCGGTGCGATGGCGGGACGTGCTCATAACGTGCACCGATCAGACCGCGGTCAACCGGATGTCCCGGCCCGGGCTGTGGAAGCCCTACCCCTGCGCGGCGCGGCCTGTGGGCGGCAGCGGTGGTGGAGGCGCAGAGGAGCTGCGTAGGGCGTCTTCTGCGCTGCTGAACTCAGCGAATGGCCCCGTGTTCATAAGCCTCACGTCCAACATCTCACTCATGACAGGATTCGGTTACTGGAACGTAAGTACAGTGCTCTAGTGCATGAGTGTCCATGGAGCACCAGCAGCTGGATGGCAAGCTGGTTTCTAGACGCACCGTTCTCATTCTTTCCATCATTGTGCCTCCCTCGTTGCCTGCCGTACGCAGGTGCTAACACAAGGGTCCACGGGTCGGCTAGTGCTCCGTGGCTCCCCGGGCGCCGCCACCACCCTGGACCTGGCGGGGCGGAAGGACGCCTGGGTGTGGGAGCCGCAGCCCTCGTCCCCCGACTCCACGTATGCGTACCTGTACGACATGACGCTCGTCAATCTGCCGTACTCGACGCACCCGGGCGGCCCGGCAGACCTCATGGCGCTGGCGGTGCTCAGCTTTGGTGTCAGTTCTCCCCCGGGTGTAGGCAGTGCTGTGTTCGGCACAAGCCCCCGGCTGCACCTCACTCGCTGCACGCTGGTGCTGCCGGACGAGGAGGTGACCTTCCTGAGGGGCAGGGTGGAGGCGGTGAGGGCAGGCACACCCGCTGTGCTAACCACTTCGGATGCCAGCAGCTTTTTCAACCTCAGCATACGGGTGAGGCGGCCACACCATTGCACCGTTGCTGAAAGCAACCCAAGGACACTGAACCCTTTCCTGCCCTTCATACAATGCTCCCACCTAGGTACTCGAGGACCTGTCTCTGGAGGAGGATGGCAAACTGGTAGTAGAGAGGCTGGAGCTTTGGCCAGCGGTATGGCTGGTGTGGGGCCGTGGGTTTGCGTGTGTGGGGGGGGGGCGGGGATGGCGTGACTGGGCGATGCCACGTGGCCACAGACGGCTCAGTGACGCCCATCGTAGCCATAGGCCCGCACCACCTTCACAATGCTGTGTGCTCGGAGAACCTCGACCTTCTTTTGCAGGCTCCTCCCTTGGGCCCATCCTCGCTCCTTCCTCACTTTCCCCACAACTTCCCTTGCCTTGTGCTGCCCTGCTCGTGATCGCAGGTCCTGCTGCTCAACTGCACACTCCTCTCCGCATCCGCCTATGCGGCCCTGCCTGGGGCGGTGCCGCTGCTGCCACAATCGCGCATCTGGCCGCCGCTGCTGCTACACAACAATCGGACGCAGGCTCTGGAACAGGTGGGCTACTAATCGTATAATTTACAGGGTGCCCCGGGTTTGCTGATATTCATGGAGTTTGCATGCGTCACTAGTGATCGCGCGTTGGTACCATGGTTGATGCATCGGCTCAGGTTCATCGTACCCTGGTTGTATGTGGCCGCACGGAATGGGCGACCCGTTGCTGATGGGGCGAGGGCTGCAGTTACTGCACTTGACTCGGGTTGTGTATGTGTGGCTGCCCTCTCGGACTGCCTACCTCGCTCCACTAATTGTCTATCTCAGGGCCCCTCTGGCCTGGCAATGGGCCCCGGTCTGGAAATGGCGCTGGCGAGCCAGGAGCACGTGTGCAGACAAACGCCAGGCAGGGCGACCGTCACATTCGTGGCCAGGTGGGCATTGTGGGCAGTGACAGAAACGGTATGTTCCGGTGATGACGGCCGTTTATTTGTGCTGCCTCGAAGCAGAGTCCCCAACGTCCATACGCTGCAGGAAACCCTGACAGCCTTGGTTGATGGCCCAGTCAAAGCTAGGCCCCTTCCCATCCAACCTGACCCCTGCCCACCCTTGTGCCACTGTGCCTAGGCGCCACGATGATACGGTGTCGCCCGCGGGCCAGGATCCGGAGGGTGGCATCACAATTGGCGGTGGGGAGCCCGCCAGACCCAGAGCTGGGCTGGGCAGTCCGGCACCTGCCGCGGGTGACATGTGCACCGTCAGTGGATACGCACCTGAGCTGGTGGGGGGCCGCACCTTCACAGACCTCAAGGTGCGTTTGGGACTTCGCATGTACGGCGGCATGGGTCTGGCTTGTGCCCCCCCCCCGCCCATCAGCCTGCCAGTACTTGCTCAGGATGAGCTTTCAGGCAGGGCTGTCACCTGTTATTCAATTCCTTGGCATGGCTGGGCCTGCTGGTGGGCTGCTGGCCAAACCACGCACGCCTGTGCATGCACTCCTCTCAATTCCCTTATCCATAATTGCATCGCACACATTTCAAGCCCGACCTGTACAGGTGCGGTCCCTCCTTTCTGCCGTGCTAGGGCGTTGCGGGCCGGTGCATACTGGCGCGCCCTCTCCGGCTCCGGAACCTGGTGCTGTACAACCTGGCGCCGGGGGGCAGTGGGCCGCCGCTGGAGGGCGGTGACGCAGCCTGGACCAACAGCTCCCTGCCGCTGTGGTACTTCCTGATGACAAGGTGGGCTGCATCTGTGTCCGTCGAGCGGTGTATCTTTGCTTTGGAAGTGGCGTGGGGCCATACCTTGGTCCACTGTGCCGACACCATTTGGCCACTTGGGCTACTTGAGGTGCCATGTGCCCTGCTGAGCCCCTGAATGACATATGTTGGTTGCGCCCAACACATGCCTCCACCTCAGGAGCGCCTCCCCCGGCGAGCCGGCTCCACTGCTTTTTCTGGACAACGTGACCCTGGTGGTTCCAAAGCCCGAGTGGCGGGCGCTAGCAGCGGCGGCGCTTCTTCACCACGCACCAAAGACCTTGGCCGCGGCGCAGCGAGCGCCCCGGCCGCCACCTCGCGCCTACATGCCCCCTTCACCATCGCTTCCACAGCCTCCGGGGTTGCCGCTGCAGCCAGCATTGCCGCCATTACTTCCGCCATCACCAAGCCCGCCAAGGCCTCCGCATCCACCATCACCGCCATGGCCGCCATGGGTTCCGAATTATCCGCGCGTACCAGGTAAAGATGAGCAATGGTATTGCTGGATTAAGCATTCGTGCTGAGTGTGGTTCAGGGTTCTGCGTGCGATTTGCATTTTGATAGATCCCGACATGGCTGTGCCAAAATGCTCACTCATACTAGCCACGTCAATACATGTGAGCATGCTGCTGGTGACGTGGCTTCCATGTGGTTAGCGCAACGTTGCCATCCATTGCCTTCCGACCCTACTCCTTAGGTGCTAAGAATCAACCACCACAGCCACCGGGCCGGCCTGGGCAGCCAGAATGGCCAAGACCGCTGCAGAGGCAGCCCCCACCCGAGCTGCCCCCCTCACCACCGACCCCACCACCGCCACAGCCCTCGCCCAGCCCGCCACCTCCACAGCCGCCATCGCCACCGTATGAGGCCATAACTCATGACGCGCTGATCGTCTTCATGGCGTCCTCCACAGTAGGTCCCTTCTAGCTCTGCCCTTGCTGCTATCTCGCTGCAGAAGCCAGCAACTGGTCTTCTTCGAACAAGCGCACCTTGCAAGAGCTCGCTTGTTTCGTTGTAGTTACCAAGGTCTTTTCCTCTGCCTCTGCCTGCCCCAAAGCCCCTGTACCTGGACCATGGCTCCGGAGTGCTGGTCCTGGCCTCCGCCCGCCACTACGGATGGTACGGCAAACACGTGACCATCACATACGCACTGCCGCCGGACGCGCCGCCGGGGGCCCGCCTCCTGCCGTACCCCGAGCTGAGTCTGCCGTACCAGGAGCTTGCAGGTGGGGCAGTTGGGCGAAATCACCGCAAATCGTCAGACGCACAGAGTGTGTAGCAAGGGGCCTACGCCTAGCTAGATGCAGCTGCACAGCATCCTAGGAGGCCCTCTGTTACAGAGTGCATTCAATGCATCCAAGACCTGCGATTGGCCCCACTAGGCACGAAGTCCGCAATGTTGCCTTTGAAGCGTGTATACCCCAAATGCCCCTGCCCCGCCCCTGAGCCCATCAGATATTGATACGGCAGTAAACATTGACTACACGGCCGGTGTGCCTCCCTCACGGCCTCCGTCACCGAATGCACAAGACTCTTCGGTTCAATCGCGGCTTCCACCCAAGCCGCCACTCGAGACAGCGCGTTGGCAAGCTTCGATCTCAGGCTTGGACCCCGCCGCCTCTCAACCGGCGCCCATCGAGGCTGCGCATCAAGGCTCGGGTGGCCGGCCCACTTGGGTGGTGCCTCTGCAGGTCGCCCTGCCCGTGACGGTGGGCTCGGCCCTGCTGGTGGTCGCTGCAGCGTGGGCGTGGGTGACGGTGAAACGGGGTCGCCCGGCCGGCGCTAGCATGGCAATGCATAGCGGCGGCCAAGGTGGGGAGAGCTCTGGACTACAAACCAGCAGTGCGGGCCTGGTGCTCATGGGCGGCCGTGATGGCCTAGGCCGAGGAACTTGCGACCAGGGCCTCCCGATACTTGATTCCCCTCTATATAATTCAATGCAAGAGACACCGAACAATGTACGCGTTACTGAATTGAGCAAAGGATCTGCTGGATTTCCCAAGTCCTTGACCATCCCGAGCGTCTCGCCAGGACCGCCGGCAAGCAAGGCGGCGCAGGTGGGACACACCGCCATTGCAAACTCATTAAGGCATCGTCGGAGGCTTGCCTTGCGTCGTGTGTTGGGGCAGCCGTGCATTGTCTGCGCGGCCGGTGAACCGGATTAACCGGATCCCTTACACCAGTCACTGCTCACAGCACACGTCTGGGTGTCACACCTCCACAACTGAGGCGTCTTGACGACCGTTGAATCAGTGTGATGCCTGTATCTGCCAGCACTGCAGGCGAGCGTCAGGACGGATGCAGGCTTGCGTCCGTCTGTGTCCCTGACATCCTGACGTTGCGTCCGGGCGGTCATGTGCGCAGGCCAACCTCAGCGCAGTGGCACTGGCGCTCCTGCGACAGGTGGCAGAGGCGGCTGAGGGTGCAGTCCATTTGGAATTGCAAGCGGAGCCCTTAATAAGTGCTGGCGCCAGGAGCAACAGCGCTGGAGGTTCCGATCCGGCGGATGCACTTGCGGTCTCGCAGCCTCAGCAGGAGGACCAGGCCTTCCTTGAAGACATCAGGGTGAGATGGTACAAATCGCCTGGGTGGTAGTGGGCATGTAGGGGCTGGGTGCTGATAATACCCCTCCGTACAGCATAGTTTTTGCTGGTGCAGCATTGGATATATTTTTTGTGCCTCTGGACAAGTGCTGACACAAACACTATGCAGCCCCGCATTATGAAATGAGTAATGTACTTCAAAATGTCACCTGGCCTTGCACGGGTGCCCTGCACAGGTCTACTTTTGCCAGCTCCGGGAGTGCCAACTGGGGCTGCACGAGGATGGGGACAACAAGGACAGTAACAGGGACAACGACAGTAGCGGGGAGGTGGCGGCACCGAGAGACAGTTCGGCTTCCAGCTTGCTCGGCCTGCGGACTGTGATCGGCGCACTGCAGGTCTGTCCGCATTTGGCTCTGCTCCTGGGGTGACGGGAGAAAATCTGGGGGCGGGGAGTATTCGGGGATACGGAATTGTTTGCACGTCGTTGGTTGACTGGTAAAGCCAGTCGAGTCAGGAGCCATGCACATGCCCGTGCTGGTCTGCATTGTGGGGCAAGAGGCATGGGGCGCCCGTGATGGGGCATGAGTGATGACGGGACCTACGAGACATGCAATGCAGCCAACTGTCGGCACGACAATCAGCGAACACACAGCATCTTTCACCATCGCCGCCTTCGCGGACTGCTGGGCGGTCGTCTTCGCCATCCTCATCATGTTCTCTGGGACCTGGTCCGCCTGCGCGCAGCGTACCTCCCGCCAGCCGATGAGCAACTCCTCCGCGACAAACCCCCTGGGCGAAGCCGGCATCGTCCACGTCCCCACGGCCGCAAGCGCCCCTCGCCACCCAGCCCCCCCAGCCCCTCGCCGCGTCGCCTGGCTGCCCCTGTGCCCCCGTGCTTCCGTTTCCTCATAGCGGCGATGACCGACACCGCAAGCATGTGCCGCGGGGCATCTCCTCGGTGTCGCAGTGCTGCGGGAAGCCCTACGGGGCCCCACTCACGGCGTCACGCATCCCCTCATTTCCACGACAGCGCACAGCCGTACTGCCGTACCACCACCTACGCACTCTTACGGCCTCCGCGCGCGTGCACAGCCCCTTTCGGCGCCATCACCGTGCGTAGCATGCTCAGGTCACAGGGTCCTGCTCTGTGATTCGTCGCATTTGCGCTACGTTTTACTTCTCGACTCTGACATTCCTCGCCGTGCCCCTTCCCTGCCCCTTCCCGCCGCTCCGCCTGGCGCGGCTCGCTTTCCCGGTGCTTGTAGGTGAGATAATGGTAGTCAGCGGGTCGGGGAGCTGGGTGGGCCGGGGGCCGAGCGACATGCACCAGCCAGCATGCGATGCACGTAGGCCAGACTAGGCGCGTCCCAGCACGGCATTGCATAGGTCACCCCAGAGAGAATTCTGGGCCGCATAGGGGGCTATGGTGGTGGTCGCCGCCGAACTAACATGCAGGGACATCACCCCTTCGACTACCTCTGGAGCTGGGTGCTACAGCGACACAATCACTTTCGCGCTTATGCTCGTCGTATGCGTCGTTTCGTTTTAACACAGCATCTTTCGGCGTTTCGGGCGGGCACGCATCTGTGCACAGCTTTCACACAATCAGTAAATGCTCGCTGCTCTTTCCTGTCGCTCTCATCCAACCTGCCCCCAGGCCCATCTTGGGGGCGGGGGCTCGGATCTGCGGGTGTCCTCTGTCCTAGGCCGCGGCGCGTTCGGGGTGGTGTATGCGGGCCGCTGGCGCTCACTGCCCGTCGCCGTCAAGACGCTGGTTGTGAGGGACGCACTGGCTGGGGCGGAGGGCCTGCAGCGGCAGCAGGCCATAATGGAAGCCGCCATCTCGCTCAGCATGGCGCACGAGAATCTCGTGGGTGGGTACCGTCTTCGGCACCGTACATAGATCCTTTGCGAGCTGGTGTGGGCAATCCTAGCAAGGTGATGAACTCACGGTGCGGCCATGCAGCGCGCCCTACTATGTGCCGTCTCAGAACCTTCAGATACACTGTGGAACGCAACCGGCCCCTCTCATCCCCACTCACTCCCCCCTCAATTTCGCAGCCACGTACACCTACATGCTCAAGCCGCTCGTGCAGCAGCCGCCCAGCGCCGAGGACGGAGCCGCAGATGGTGGCGGCAGCCCGGGCCGGAGTGTAGGCCCAGATGGAGTTACGGTGGCGGACGGCGGCGCGGACGCGCACAAGTTGTACATTGTGCAAGAGCTGTGCAACGGAGGGTCGCTGGGGCAGGCGCTGGGTGGGTCCTTTCATTCATATGCAGCACGTTGTTCGCCGCCTTCTGTCGGCGGCGGACTACACACAGTTTGCTGTCGTACGTTGCTTCCAAACCACCATAGACCACCATTATCTTTTAATTCTGGTTGCTACGCGCTGTCGTCGGCTTCCAAAACTAAAACATAGTGCCCGTCATATCCCACCTTCAGCGCAACATGCCGATTTACTAGGAGAAATACCTCTCATGTCCTGTATTCCACCTCCTGCCCCCTTCCACGACCCGCGCAGCACGAGGCATGGCCGGCAGCGTGCGTAGCGGCGGCTCGGGCCGGCTGCTGGCCCTGCGCCTGGCCCTGGACGTGGCGCGGGGCGTGGCGCACGTGCACGCGTGCCGCATCGTGCACGGAGACCTCAAGCCGGGTGGGTATGCTGGGCAGCTTCCATTGTTGATGCGACGCTGCGTAAGAGGTATACTCTCTTTGGGTGCAAGCCCATGGGGGCACTGTTACGGCACTGTAACGTGCACACCGCCGTGCCCCTCGCCTTCCTCCCCACATGCACAGATAACGTGTTGCTGGTGGTTGCGGCCGTGGATGGCGACAATCAGCATGCCGAGGCCACTGCGCCATGCCCCGGCCCCGCCTCCCTCTCGACGACACCCGCCTCGGCCTCCGCCCAGGATCCTGCCTTTCCGGCCCTCACCGCCAAGGTGGCTGACTTCGGGCTGAGCCTGCCGCTGCCAGAGGATGCGACCCACCAGTCCACACGATATCAGGGCACGCCCGCCAGGGCAGCCCCCGAGGTAATAACCTACAAGCCAAACCGCGCGCGTGGCATGCGGCAGGCAGGCACATCCATGTCCTGGTTGATTCGGGGCCTTGTCCACAGGCCGTTTGCCGTCCGGGATTATGCAAGAGATGTACGACATGGCCAGGCCAGAACGTTTCGCTCTCCTAAATCAGATTTCGCCGCGTCTGCCTTGCCTCGGTACTCACCCTGCGTCCAACGTGTCAATCCCACACAGGTGGCTGCGTACGGCAGGCTATCCACGCGCTCCGACGCCTGGTCGTACGGCACCATGCTCATCGAGTTCTTTTACGGGTGCACGTTTGAGGACATCGCCGCATTGTACGCCAACTTCCTGGAGGGAAGCTTTGACGCAAACGGGACACTCGACACTCGGGGCCAGTACCGGCGGCTGTGCACCCTGCTCCTTCAGGTGAGACTGAACTTGCCAGTGCGGTGCAACTGGGTGCGGTACGGCATTTCTGTGCAGCAATGTGTGTGGGGAGCCATGGCATTTGCTAATGGACATCTGCCGGGACGCTTCATTGGTGGGACATGTGCTTTGTTTATGTAAGGAGAACCAAGAGCTCACATTGCTTTGCTAAGTGCCAGCCGGCAACGTATCATAGGACGATGTGATGGCGCAAATGTATGCTCCCTCCTGCGCCTGCTGCTCCTATTCCGGGTTGTCCTTCCCCTGTTCTTCCCCCGTGTGTTTCCTGCTTGTACCCCTCCTTTCCCCTTGGGCCCCTCCCCTCTCATCCCCCACCCCCGCCCCGTTGCCCCTTGTGCTCCGCAGGACATGTTCACAACTCCCGAGCACGCCTACACCTTGCTCACGGCGAGCTGCTTAGCGCCCGAGCCGCACGACAGACCCACCTTTGGGACCATTGTGAGGCGCCTTGAAGGGATTCTGGGCTGGGCCGAAAGGCAAGCTGCAGTGCAGGCCGCCGGTCAGGCTGCGCATTGACAGGCACTAAAACGTCAGTGAGCCCGGAGAGCAGAGCCGACAGCTGTTACGAACCGAGAGATGTCGGATGCCGTCGAAAAATGCATTCGTATTGCATACGGAATACGGCTTTATCGGACTGCCGCTCGCTCGTCCTGCGCATGCATGCGTGGCAGTACAACTGAAGCACACCTATGTGAGGAACAAGTCGAGAAATATGCCATTCATAATCAACGATCCCACGCAACGATCCCACGCAACGATCCCGGTCGCACGTCTGCCTCGCGTTGCACATGCTGAGCGTCGCACTCATGAGTGTTTAATTAGACCGCGTGATTCCGTATCACTATGTATAGGCTTGAATTTTTCGCTTTGTTTGCAACTTATGATTTGCTAGCGTAAGAGTGCTCCTTCGCAAACCTGGCATAATAGATTTTGGTCGATTGCACGGCTGGAAGAAGAGGCACGTCATGTATGCGGTGTTGCTGTGTGCCTCGGCAACCGCGAGCGTCGACTGTGATGCTATGAGTGTTATGGCGGGTCCAATGACGTGTGGGTGCAGGGAGACGCGCCTTCTCTCATTGCGAGCGTGCTCCTCTGGAACCCTGGCATAGTAAAACTTGGTTCGGTTGCACGGCTAGGAAGAAGAGGCACGTCATTCATGCGGTATTGCAGTGTACTCCTTACCTCGGCAATTGTGAGCGTTCGACTGTGATGCTATGGCGGGTCCGATGGCTTGTGGGTGCAGGGAGATTCGCTTTCTCTCAGCGCGGTAAGCGTGCTCCTTTGTACCGAACGGTATGCCTGCGTACGGTGAAAGTGCATCTCAATACATCACGGGTCTGTGCCTAACGAGCCGTGTGGCCCAGTGTCAAGACATACCGTGTGATTGAGTAATATGGGGCTAGAAGGCTCGAGCTTAGCCTGATGCTGCCCTTGTATTGGCTGGTGTATGTGTTCACTGTGCACAGTCTCGTACGGTATCTGTGTACGGTAGGCGCTGGCCGCGTATTTGAGCACCGTTTGTGCTGGTCGAGCCGTCGCTCGACACGCTTGCTCTAGCGGGCACGCACATGTGCCGCATGCACTGTTAGGACCCCTAGGGATACGGTGCAGAGCTTGTGTAAGTACGACCAATCATCGTCATGTAACCTCTACACAAAACCGCGCCGCGACCTCTGCGCGCGCCGCCAGTGCACATTGCACTCGCAAGTCGCTACAGCCATTCCACCACAACAACCCTGCAGACCAGGACACATCTGCGCAGCGTGTAATCTGAGGCAAGAAATCCACAGTGCCAGTCCGAATCCGCCCCGTAACCAGGCCCCTCCGTAGGGTCTGCTGGTACATGTATGCGATGGTGCCTTGTCTGACTTTCCGTTACCATTGTAGGATTCGCTGTGGCCCGTACCTTGTGTTCCGGGACCACCCTACTAATAAGGACTGGCTGGCGGTAGTGACGGGTTGTACCGCAGGGGCCGGTTACTTATCTCGGGTTCAACTTGAACCCGAGATAAGTAACCGGAGCGAGACAGCCTAATCAGTGACAACGACTCCTGTTGGGTGCTGTTGACTAAGTCCATAAGACGCGTGTGCGCAAGACCTTTGGCTAGCAGCCGACGGTTCCGGTTCAGGGCCCGATAGTCCCTGCGTCTACCGTATCTGTAACCTGTGCGTCGCCTCACGATCCTGCTCTGGGCTTCGCCAAGGCGCCATTCGGCACGCCCCTTCCGAGGGCTCGGCTCCAAGGCGTAAACACCAGCGCAGCGGTGTTTACGTGCGTCAGCTCCGCTTACAGTTCAACAACGCTTTCCGTCTTCC
>LSYV01000039.1:830696-841032 GCA_001584585.1 Gonium pectorale
AGAGAGAGAGAGGAGAGAGCCAAGGGTTCAAGAGCGCGGGTACACCGCACGGCCGGCAGGTATATCGCCGCGTGCCGTACATTCTCCGGAACCAGCGCATACCCAGGCGCGGCGGTACTACACCACGGCAACTATTATTTCCCGACACGGGCTGTCTCGTGCGTGCCTCGTGCTCTATCCAGGACCAGGGCTACCTGTCCCTAGAGGACTCCCAACACCTACCATTGCTTCCGGAAATCCTTCTATTTCATTGGCACCATCGGATGCTGTCGTGCCTAACCAAACAAATACCTCGTGCTCCTGCGTCGTCGCGGCCCCATCATTCTAACACGTAAACAATACGCAACAAACCGTACCGTTGGCCGGATGCCAAAAGCTCCGACCCGTCCGCAGGAGTCCCACGACCCGTCTCCAAAGCTCTGACCCGTCATGTGACGCAGATCGGCCTGGCAATCGGCTGTCATAATAAAAACCGAAGTCTGCACAGAAAGGGGGGCCCGCCTCTACGATGCGGCCATACACACCCGAAGGCGCGACGTTTCCAGTAGGGCGGGCGGTTACAGAGCAAGACATATGACGACGTTCATCTGCATGCTTGAGGGTACACATGCAGCTAGCTGGGCTGACGACCTCCGGGTTTCAACGTTTGCCTACCCTGCCGATCGACCACGCCGCCGCCGAGAATGCCACAAGCTCCTGCACCAAAACAGGAAGCAGAAACGAGGAAGCTACCTCTGCCTCTGCAGGAGAACACACCCGCCCAAAGGCGAGGCGTTTCCAGCAGGACATGGTGGAAGGCCCAACTAGCGACGTTGTCACCGGTCGCTCGGCAGCCAACGGTTACTGGGCCCGGGGGCGCCCAGCCCGCCAACCCGCAAGACGTACAGAGTCAGGTGGCGTTCGTTGGTGCAGGCTGCGGTAGCGGGCATGATGGCATGGCGACACGCAGATGCACTCGAAGCACTCCCTCCCCAGAAGCCGGTCGTCAAGGTCGTCACTATTTCGGCGCCAAAGGTTGCGGCGCGTTTCCCCCTTTCTTCGTTGCTCACCACCCAGGCGCAGGGCGTTCCGTCCGTCCAGTCCTACGTATCCCGCCCTCCTCCCCATGGGGGTGGGCGCGGTCCACGCGCTTTCCCAACCTCCTTTATCTTGCCCACGCGCGCCTGCTCCCGGTCAGCGCTCCTTCTTATAGTACCCCAGATCGTCCCACATGTTTGTGCAGCCGCTTCAGGTTGCTTGTCTTCACTTCCCACAAGTTGGAACTTGTCCGGGTGTCGCAGTCGGTCGCTCGCAGGTGAATCGCAATGACGTTTCAAGTATGTACTGAGTGCACGTTACACGCAGTGGATGCGGTCTACTTGAAGAAGAGACTACGGTAGTTGGGTGGTGGACCTGTTAGCATTGGTGGAGTCCTAGGACCCCTGCGACCAAAGAGGGTTTTAGGTCAGTATCAGCCGCGCATTGTGTTTGATTGAGTCCACGTAGATAGGCTTAATCCTACCGTAGTTCCTTCAGGTCCACCGTACTCTGTATATGTCTTCAAGATGACATGTATCGTATTCAAGTATGTATGAGTGCTTTGTGCGCAAGTAAAGAAGTTGTGCTAGACAATACCCGAGTGCCGGCCAACTACTTCCACTCCGCCGCACTCCTGGCCTCCTGACGCGGCTTGCTACTGCTTTTACAAACGATGAGATTCATTTAAGTATTCTGTACTAATTGAGTCTGCTTTGAAGCAAACTCAACAACAAGCAAGGGAAACAGTTAACTTTGCAGCTGGCTCGCTGGTCTAGTCGTAAGCCTGCGAAATGAGAAGCATATCATACATGAAGATATGAGTGCTGGGCCAAGACTCGCAGCAGGTGTGACGCTGTATGTCGGACCTTGTACAAGTGGGCTCTGGTGTTGGCAAAAGAGAATTGGTGCGGTACACTCGATCCCGCGCCATTCAGGTCCCAGTACTGCCTGCCTGCTGCTGGTGGTCTCCATCCTGGCGTTGGGTTTCAGCCCGCTGCAAGCCGACTTGGCATACGTGACGAATCGGTCGCTCTTCGTCGACCAGCTATCGGTTGATGGCGCGTCTCTGCCGGAGGGGCTCGTGTGGCTCGTGCCTCGCAATGTCACAACCCCTGGCACCATCCAACTGCCCAACGATGCCACACACCTGGTGCTCGCGGGGAAAGGTCGCGAGGTTTCAGATGCCCTTTTTGCGTACGTGCCAGGCGGCGGATGGGAGGACATTACCTTCGACGTGTTGTCGGAGGTAGTGAATGTGCCACCGGAGTCGCCTCCCCCGCCCTTACAGCCCCTCGGCCGCACCTTCACTGCGCTTCACTTTGTGGGGCTCAGCTATTCTCTACTGGTATTCGGTCCCATCTTCGTGCTACAGCCAGGTAAGGCTACACGGTGCAGCATCCGACCCAGCCCGTATGTGGGCCGGCGCATTGCAATTGGTCTTACATTCTTGATTGCTGCCGATATGCCACTCCTGCTGCCACCTAAAGACATCCATACACCAGCACATGCCTGCCGAAGGCCTCGTGTGGAGGTGCCAGGATGCCTGCATGTGTGTGCACCGCATAATCAGGCCAGCCAAGCCCCGCGACATACGATTCGTACCATTCATTCCTCGCCCCTTACATGCTTCCCCTCATGCTGCTTACGTTGCTCTTTCCTCCTCGTTCAAGCCCTGCCCCAATGAACTACCCGGCGTTCCCCGTCTGTCGTACTCGGCACGCACCCCCGTCTTTCACAGGCCAGCAGCTGACCCTCACCGCTCTGTCTCTATTTCTCACGGAGGTCGGTCAGCCTCTGGGCCCCGCTTGGAGCCTCTCTCTGTCGGGCCTGGCGCCCGCTGCATTCATCAGCGTGCCAAAGGGGGCAACGCTGGAGCTGCGCAATGTCACCCTGGTGCTCTCACGCTCCGACCTGACGTCCCTGTTCACGGGGCTGTGCCGCGACACCGGGGCCTGGCCGCACAGCCCGGGGGTGACAATGGACGACGGCACGATTGCGATTCGGGAGCTGGACACCACCGCGCCGGGACCCGACGGCATGCTGGGGGGAGGCGGGGCAGTGCGCTGGCGGGACGTGCTCATAACGTGCAACGACCCCGGCGCTCTTGATCGGCCAGTCCGGCCCGGTCTGTGGAAGCCGTATCCCTGTGCGGCACTTGCGGTCGGTGGCAGCGGCGACGGAGGCGCGTTTGAGCTGCGGCGGGCATCTGCAGAGCTGATGGACTCAGCGAATGGCCCCGTCTTTCTGAGTATAACTGCCAACATATCGCTCGCGTCGGGATTCGGCTACTGGAACGTGAGTACAGCAGCAGCCCTAGCCATGAGCACCCGTGGAGCATAAGAAGCGGATATATACAAGGCGCACATTTCTCAGTCTCATCATATTTCACCAATGTACCTCCCTCGCTGCCTGCCGTACCCAGGTGCTAACACAAGGGTCCGCGGGTCGGCTGGTGCTCCGCGGCTCCCCGGGCGACGCCACCACCCTGGACCTGGCGGGGCGGGAGGACGCCTGGGTGTGGGCGCCGCCGCCCTCCTCCCCCGACCCCACGTACGCGTACCTGTACGACATGATGCTCGTCAACCTGCCGTACTCGACGCACCCGGCCGGCCCGGCAGACCTCATGACGCTGGCGGTGCTCAGCTTTGGCGTCAGGCCTTCTACTGGCAGCGTGACGGGCCCCCGGCTGCGCCTCGCTCGCTGCACGCTGGTGCTGCCGGACGAGGAGGTGGCCTTCCTGAGGGGCAGGGCGGAGGCGGCCGGGGCAGGTCCCAGTTCAGCTCTTGCCTGGGTGAACTTGAGCGACGTCGTGTTGAATCTAAGCATCAAGGTAAGGCACCGTAGCGGGTGCGTGCGTCCGGCAGGGACGCACGCACAGGGGATGGCCGTACGGCCGTACGCATCCGCATGACGTCACCATACACGTAACTAAGCTGAGGCCGTCCATGTGTCACGAAGCTCGGTCGTCCTGATGCCTTGCGATGTCACGTGTTGGACGTGTTGCGCAGATGCACTTGCAGCTTTGCCATACCTGCCACGCCAGCCCCTGCCCCCCTGGCCTGTTAGTGCCTGTTGTGCGGCCATGCAATGCCCTCCGTCCTCCCCTCGGCACTGTTGGCCAGGCAAGGCTGGGATCCGCAGTAATGGGTACGGTGGTGTTGCGGCTGTGCCGGTGTATGTGCCTGGCGTTCACTGATTGTTTTCATCATCTCTGCGCATCCCATCAACATCCCGCTGCACGACCTGGCCTTAATTTAATCCGTGTTGATCTCACCTCGGGGGGTTGGCTGCGGGGCCAAGATCGGGACCATGATGTGGTGTCGCCGGCTGGTCGGTGCAGGTCACCCGTGCGTCAAGCTCCGGACGCTTAGTCCACCCGTGCCCGTTACCTCCTCCACAGGCCACTGGCGTGTTCCCGGGAGAGGCAGGCTCTGGAGTGCTGGCGGTTGAACGGCTGGAGCTGCAGCCGGCGGTGTGGGGGGGGGCGGGGGAGGGGGGGAGTTTGAGACGGCTGTGCGGCCGTCGGGACGCTGAGGGGCACCGCGGGGGTGACGGCACAAACGCCGTAAGGATGTGCTGCAGCCCGTACTGCCGTCCACCGGCCTACGTCTGTGGCAGCCAGCACCCCAATAACCGAGCTGCTTGTGGTGCGTGGCCCGCACCCCTCCTCCCTGTTCTGGTTCCTTAGCTTTCCCTGATCCCTCCTGCTCCCCCGGCCCCCTTGCTTCCCGTCCCGCATTCAGGTCCTGCTGCTCAACTGCACGCTCCTCTCCGCCTCCGCCTACGCGGCCCTGCCCGGGGCGGTGCTGCTGCTGCCCCAATCGCGTGTGTGGCCGCCGCTGCTGCTGCACGGCAACCGGACGCGGGCGCTGGCACAGGTGCGGGAGGGCGGGTGGCTCAATGAGAGGTGGGCAGGCAGAGTCCGCACCATTATGGTATTACCGATGCAGCTGGCATGACACCCAAGACGCTGCGACCGCTGCACCGGGCAGTGGCATCGGTCTCTACAACCTGGCTGGCCATCTTCAGCGTTTTGTCGTTCTTAACAGCGGTGCGGGTTGACTTGACGTACCTCCCTGCTGCTTGCCTTGAGCCTGACTCAAATTGCATTCCCGCCATCTCTCCCCGCCCCAGGGCCCCTCCGGCCTGGCGGTGGCCCCCGGTCTGGAGGCGGCGCTGGCGGTCCAGGAGCACGTGTGCGGCCAGGAGCCGGGCGGGGCGGCCGCCACGTGTGTGGCGAGGTGGGCGGGGATGGGGCCGACCATGGGCCGTATTTGTGACCAAGGAGCGGTATTGTTCTTTCGTACCTTATACAACATAATCTCAGCAATCAAACGCGCTTCGTATTGCGCGCGTGCACAGACGCCAACGTGTCCGGCAACTCGTGTGGTGGCCCAGTCTACTGGCCTCAGCCCAATCTCCGGACCCCGCCTGCCCTTGTGCCTCGTGCCCAGGCGCCACGACGACACGGTATCGCCCGCAGGCCAGGACCCAGAGGGCAGTATCATGGTTGGCCGTGGGGAGGATGCCGCCGGGCCTGGAGCAGGGCTGGGCAGTCCGGGTTCCCTTGCCGCGGGCGACATGTGCACCGTCAGCGGATACGCGCCCGAGCTGCTGGGGGGCCGCACCTTCACAGACCTCAAGGTGTGTTCGAGACAGAGTTGCCTGTCCGAAAATATGGGTCTGTCTGGCTTGTGAACTCCCCGTGAGGGCTGCCGATACCTGCCCAGGACGGCGCATGAGGGTTGCTGCCTGGTATTCCGTGCCTTGGCATGGCTGGGCCTTCGTGGGCCGCCGGCCGAACCACGCCTGTGCGCGCGGTTCTATTCACTCCCTTGACCAGCATTGCGTCACACACTATATCCAGCCCGACCTGCATCGACCTGCATCGACCTGCATCGGCGCACTCACCCCTTCCTTCTGTCGTGCTAGGGCGTTGCAGGCCGATGCATGTTGGCGCGCCCTCTCCGGCTCCGGAACCTGGTGCTGTACAACCTGGCGCCGGGGGGCAGTGGGCCGCCGCTGGAGGGCGGTGACGCGGCCTGGGCCAACAGCTCCCTGCCGCTGTGGTACTTCAGCTTGCCCAGGTGGGCTGGATCTATCTCGGAAGCCTTTCTAACTGGCTTTGCTGGTTGCGTTGGGTCCCAACTTGGGACCACTGTGCCGACACCATTTGGCCGCTTGGGCTACTTGAGGTGCCATGTGCCCTGCTGAGCCCCTGAATGACATATGTTGGTTGCGCCCAACACGTGCCTCCGCCGCAGGAGCGCTTCCCCCGGCGACCCGGCTCCGCTGCTTCTTCTGGACAACGTGACCCTGGTGGTTCCGGAGCCCGAGTGGCGGGCGCTGGCGGCGGCGGTGCTGATGCGCCACGCGCCGCAGGCCCTGGTGGCGGCGCAACGAGCGCCCCGGCCGCCGCCGCGGGCCTACGCGCCCCCCTCGCCGTCACTTCCAAAGCCGCCGGGATTACCACTTCTACCGGCGGCGCCGCCGTCACTTCCGCCGTCACCAAGCCCGCCTCTACCACAGCCTCCGCCGTTACCGCCCTGGCCGCCTCGGTTTCCGTCTTTTCCGAGCCTCCCAGGTACATGTTGGGGGTGGTGTCAATGAGAGGAAGCATCAGCTGCGTCACGGGCTGTGTCAATTGGCGGTCAGGGTGGTGCAGGGTTCTTGAGTGCGAACGGCTTCATGACAGATCCCGCCATGGCTGCGCCAAACCGCTCACTTGTACTCACAGCCGCGTCAAGACATGAGGGCGTGCTGCTGGTGTCTTAGCCCGACGTGGTTTCCGTGCGATTAGCGCAGCGATCAACCGCCGACCGTTGCCTTCCATCGCCTCGCGACCCTACTCCTTAGGTGCTGGGCTTGACCCACCGCAGCCGCCGGTCATGCCTGGGCAGCCGCCACCCCCGGGGCTGCCGCAGCCACCGGCGTCGCCGTCGCTGCAGCCGCCGCGTCCGCCGTCGCCGCGCCCACCAGCTCCCCGGCCCCCTCCGCAGCCCCGTAAGTGGCCCCACGGCTCTGGGATGGTTTCAGTCAGATGGTTGTGACAGGGCGTTGCGATCTATAGCTAAATACTCAGTGTGTTGTATGACAGCATGACAGTGTGCATGTCTAGAGTGTCTAAAGTGCTCACGAGCTAGGGCAACCTAGCCGGCAGCCCATGTACCCGCACCCGACCCACACAGGTGTCCCCGAAACACTTGACACCGAAAGGTGCTGGACTGCGCTGTGTAGCTGAGCTGACCTCTAAACATACCCAGTGTGCTTGCCTTGGGACAAAGCCCGCGCTTTGAGGGCGCGAACGGCAGTGTAAGCAGCGCTGCCGCACATGTCATGCGGACAAAGCGAACGCACCACATGGAAGATGGGCATGTGGAGGATCCTGCTGGCTTTCGCATGCTGGGTCATGTGTGTGTGGGGAGGCTCTTCCTCTCTGGTTTCTATATCGACATCGCTCGTGTAAGGTGTATTTGGGGCTTATCTTCCTGGCTTTTGCATACGCCGGGCCAGATCCACTGCGCTGTGTGTCAGGTGCGCCTCAGGGCCCGCAGCAATGCGGAGTAGTCGGCATACCGCCTCCCGACGTTTTACGCGGCGCACGCACACACATATGCTACACAGGCAACTACAGCGGTCCGGACGGCAAAAAGATGAATAAACCGCACCAGAGCACCGCTCGTTCTTTAACGACATTGACGTGCTTTGCGCCGTTGATTCCCCCTCCCTCCGCCCCGCAGAGGCTTCCGGCTCCTTGCCGCCGCCGTCACCCCTGCCCGCGCCGCCGTCGCCCGCCCCTCCGTCATTGCCTCCGTCCCCGCCGCCACCTGCACCGCCGCCGTCGCCGCCCCCGCTGCCGCCGTCACCGCCCTACTCCACCACCGCCCGCGACGCGCTGTTGGCCTTCGCGGCCGCCTCCAGCGTAGGTCACCTCTCAATACCGGCCGTGCGCCTGCCCCGACGCCTGAGGCGTGCCCTGGGCTCCCAAGGGGGAGCCCGGCGTGCGTCTTTCCTGGCGTCTTCTCCACTGTCTCGCTCCGCCCCTGGGGGAGTTGCATGCAAACACGACCTACCGTTTCGTCTTGGCACCTTGGTACCTACCATGTTATTGTAGCCGTGGTGTAGTCATGGTGTACCTAATGGTGTCATACGTAACAAATCGGTATCCTGGTTTGCATCCCGCCCTCCTGCTTGCTTGCCAAGGGTGCGGTGAGGACGCTCCTCTTCCCTCTGCCGCTGCCCGCCAAACGGCTGCCATACTGCTGCGCTGCGCCTTATCCCGGGGCTACCCTGACAGCCATGCTATCTGAGTTATGAGACTTGCATTGGCCTGCTTTTGGGCCCGTTTTTCGTAATTCGGGACACGGGGGAATAAAAGACAGTCCAGGGGCAGGGGAAATGCGCGGATCCCTAGTGAATTGCCCTGGATACGTGCGCCATGAACATCCCAGGCCCTTCAGCCGGGTTGGCATTGCGCAGGCTCCTAATAACCTCTCAAGGTAGATAGCAAGGTTGTACCCTGCTATCTTTACGGCATGACTGTGCTTTCCTGCGCCCCGCAGCCGCTGTCCCTGGACCCCGGCTCCGGAGTGCTGGTCCTGGCCTCGGTCCGCCACTACGGATGGTACGGCACACACGTGACCATCACATACACACTGCCGCCGGACGCGCCGCCGGGGCCCAGCCTCCTGCCGTACCCCGAGCTGAGGCTGCCGTACCAGGAGCTCGCAGGTGGGGCTGGCGGGGCGGGGCGGGGTTGCGGGCACCTTTGCATGGGATCTATGGGGTGTGTTCGTGGTGCCCCGGCCTCCAATTATCACTGGACAGTTAAGCTTCGAAGCCTGCCAGGGAAGATTGAAGAAGTCTAGTCTAGTAACTGATTGTTTCCGATACCGCGGCCCCACCCGTCCCTGCTCCGGCCTGTACCCCTGCAGATGTCAATGTTGGGCTGAATTTCAGCTTCACGCCCGTGGTCACGCGTGGGGGCATGCAGCGGCCAGGGCCTGACGTGTCCATCAGCGATGACGCACCGGCTCAGCCGCGTTATCCGGACCAGCCGCTTGTGGGCTTCAATCCTGCCGCCTCGCCGGCGCCCATCGAGGCTCCCCAACAGCGCCCGAGCGGCCCGCCCTCCTGGGTGGTGCCTCTGGCGGTCGCTCTTCCGCTGACCCTGGGGCTCACTATGCTGCTGGCTGCCGCAGTGGCGGTGGCGGCGTGGCGGCGGCGCCGGGCTCTGCAGCGGCAGCGCAGCGGCGATGTCGCAGAGGCGGGACGCGACTACGCGTCCCCGCCGGACCCATGCCAGAGCGGCGTGGTATGCCCGTACCCGGCTGGTGCAGAGCTCAATTGCAGCCAAGGCGGCGCGGGCTGCCGGCCGCAGACTGTGCAGGGTGGCGTGCCTTGCGCGAACGGAGGCAGCTGCAACGACGGGGACTGCGGAGCCGGCGACAAGTGTGCTTCCATGTGTGGCCCCGCTATGGAGACGTCGATGACCGACATGATGAGCACTGCCGTGGTCACAGGCTCCAGCAACTGCATCACCCTCACCTTCACCCTCGATTCTCGGGCGACGGCCTCTGCTTCACTCCCGCCGCGGGCGAGCAAGGCAGCGCAGGTGGGTGCACGTGTGTCAACCGGCACCCTTGTCGGCTAAGCGATGTAGGGTGCCGCAGCTGACCAGTGGCATGGTGTGTGTGTGTGTTGTGTGGGGTGCGCTAGGCGGGCCCGCGCCGCCGCCATTGAAGCTAGGGCACCCTCGGAATCCCATGCCGCCCCTTGTCTCAACGGCGTCGGTGCGGGCCGGCACACGCACACACATGTCGTTTCACACACACATGTCGCTCGTCGTATGCGTTCTCCTTTTCAACACATGTCGTTTCATTTCAACAAACACACATTGGACGTCAAGAGTTTGCCCTGCACCCGCACGCCTGGCCTTCAATGAGGCGCTCGCTGGGACCCGGCGTTGCGGGAGGGTTGTAGGTCAGTTGTATTTCGTCATGCACAACCGTCCTCCCTGCCACTGCACGCCGCTCCGCGTTTGATGTCAAAAATTCTACATCCACGTTTTATGTCAAACTGCAAGCTTGGATAAAGGACGACGCAGCACTAGGGTGTTTTCGTAAGCCCGTGTATTCAGCAGCAGAGCACCGTCGGGAGCAGCTGAGGTGCCGGGCCAGGGCGCTTCTGCTCTCTACAGCTCAATGCATACTGCCTGCCTGCCTGCCTGCCTGCCTGCCTGCCTGCCTGCCTGCCTGCCTGCCTGCCTGCCTGCCTGCCTGCCTGCCTGCCTGCCTGCCTGCCTGCCTGCCTGCCTGCC
>LSYV01000039.1:841528-853382 GCA_001584585.1 Gonium pectorale
GCCTGCCTGCCTGCCTGCCTGCCTGCCTGCCTGCCTGCCTGCCTGCCTGCCTGCCTGCCTGCCTGCCTGCCTGCCTGCCTGCCTGCCTACCTGCCTGCCTGCCGACTGGTGTTGTGCGCAGGCCAACCGCTGTGCTGTGGAGCAGGCACTTATGCGACGCGTGGCGGCACTGCCAGGGGCAGGAGACCAGCGAACGGGGCAAGCTGCGTCCCCAGCGGCTGATGCCAAGGCCACGATGGCTGCCCCCGATGGCAGCTCCGAAAGCTCTGAAGGCCCAGTTGCGGCGCAGGCGGCGACGGCGCCGCAGTATGACCACACCTACCTGCAGGACGTTAGTGTGAGTGGCTACCGTGCATACGGCACCGCCGAATGCAGCGACTGCAGCGCATTGAAGGAGGAGCAATGGGCGCTGCCATCGCCCACCGGCTCCAGCAGTGCATGTTGCCGCTGCACTTATCACCGAGCCGCTTAGCGTTTCTGCTGCTGTCAGGAGAACTATCTTTGCTATCTGTGCTACTATACTTGTCACGGGCACCTGAAGGCGATGCGTACGGCTGCCCGTCGTGCAGGTGTACTTCTATGAGCTGCTGGAACTGCAGGGGCGAAGCGAGGACCTTGGTGGCATTAGCGCTCAGTGCACGGCGGCGGGCGAGCCGCATAACCTGCAGGGGGTCATTCGAACACTGCAGGTGCGGCATATACTAGCATTATCTACAATGTGACGTGGGGGTGTCGCGGCTCTGGCACCTGCTGTTGGGAGGCTGCTTATGCACCGATGGCTCATCAGCCACCCAGACCGTGCTGCTCAGGCTGCTCGCGCTAATCGTAAGTCATAAATGGGATATGCACCGAGACTGAAGCACGTACATATGGAGGCAGCTCGCGCTCACGCACACGGTCGTGGACACGGTTGTCGATGGGCGCTCGGTTTGTGCATCGGTGCATCAGAGTCTACTCCGCGCGCCAAGCCGGCCCCGGGATGACGCCAGTAATTACAAGTGGATACGTCGCCGCGCATTAGCTCACACACGTTACAACGACTCCACGCCTCGCATGAACCATCCCTCCACACCCGCAGGCGGAGCTGGGCTGCGGGAGCTCGGACCTGCAGGTCTCCTCCGTCCTGGGCCGCGGCGCATTCGGCGTGGTGTACGCTGGCCGCTGGCGCTCGCTGCCCGTCGCCGTCAAGACCATAGTTGTGACTGACATGGAGGGTGGTAATCAGGGCCGTCAGCGGCAGCAGGCGGTGCTGGAGGCGGCCATCTCGCTCAGCATGGCGCACGAGAACCTCGTGGGTGAGTAGGGGTCGCTTCGTGAGCACCCTTGGGTCGGATCTGGATAGATTAGAGTAGTTTCAATTGATGTCAGTTTTTGAACCACACAATCCAATCGGTACCCTCCACCATTCCTGACCGTCTCGCAGCCACGTACACCTACATGCTCAAGCCGCTCGTGCAGCAACCAGGCGACACCTCTTGCGACGGCGGCCATGGCGTTGGCCCGAAACAGATGCCGCCGGCCGCGGTGGCTGACGACGGCGCGGACGCGTACAAGCTGTACATCGTGCAGGAGCTGTGCAACGGAGGGTCGCTGCGGCAGGCGCTGGGTGGGTACACAGCATCCGGATACGACACCGGTGGTATCTGCTTGCTGCGCCCACCCGGCACAACATGCATGACAGATCTCGAAGCAGCATTGGCGTTGGCTTCGACCTATGTCCGCCAGCCTCCCACCTGCGCTTTGCACGACTGACGACCGCTGCCCACATCGCCACACGCACACACAACTGCACTCTAGCTCACGCAACTTGAGCGTGTCCTTCCATTGTTCCGAGCACGCCGCTCGCGTCCTCAACACGTATGTATAATGGTACCACGGCGGGTGGCTCCCTTCAGGATGTGCCCGTCTTGGCGCGGTCATCATCCCATTGCGCCACACGCCCTTCGGTACTTCGTGTGGCATCAAACGGCGGTGCTGAAAACATAAAGGAATGAATGTTTTGACAGGGTCCTCGGGTGGTAAGGCCGCCGCCCGGAGACGTCCAACAACTAACGACCGTCGCATCCACGCGTCCGTACTCTCCCGAATACCAACGTCGTCCACCCACACTGTTTTGACATGCGCCTCGATCTCCCGCAGCACGAGGCATGGCCGGCAGCGTGCGCAGCGGCGGCTCGGGCCGGCTGCTGGCCCTGCGCCTGGCCCTGGACGTGGCGCGGGGCGTGGCGCACGTGCACGCGTGCCGCATCGTGCACGGAGACCTCAAGCCGGGTGGGTGCGGCCGGTGTAGATGTCGGAAAGCTCCTCGCTCCTGACAGTTCTTGCACCATCCTAGCAGCCAAGCGGCGCCGTGCCCAGACAATAGGAGGACATGCTTGTGCCCGCTGTGACCCTCGCCCTTTGCCCGCATGCATCCTTCCCCACACGCACAGAAAACGTGTTGCTGGTGGTCGCGGCCGCGGATGGCGACAGTCAGCGTGCCGAGGCCACTGCGCCATGCCCCGGCCCCGCCTCCCTCTCTACGACACCCGCCTCGGCCTCCGCCCGGGATCCCGCCTTCCCGGCCCTCACCGCCAAGGTGGCGGACTTTGGTCTGAGCCTGCCGCTGCCGGAGGACGCGACTCACCAGTCCAAGCGGTACCAGGGCACGCCCTCGCGACTTGCCCCCGAGGTAACTGCAAAGGGCCTAGGGTTGCGCCGAGCATGACGATTACAAGTCTGATGTAGAAGAAGAAGAATTGATTATAGCCGTATAAATTAAATTCTAGTGTTTGGCGCAAACCTAGCAAAGGCACATCAGGAGGGGCGAAATAGGGTCCAATCCACTTAATCCAGGAGCGGTTGGATCGTTCACGAATCCAAAGGGGGTTGGCTAATCCAGTCGGCTCCCAATCCAGCAATCCGACCCTTCCCCGCAATCCCCAATCCATCAATCCAAACCCAGGCCTCATCTGCAATCCAGCAATCCCCACCCCGTGGATACGACCGTTTTGTAATCACCGTGACCGACCCCAAATCCTAATCCATATCTATTTCACACCTCCGGAGGGTGCACCCAGTGCCCATGTTTGCGCTGGAGAGCCCTCACCTGTTGCCAATGCACGGTGCCGCTGATGTCAATGGATACTTGTACAACTGTTGTAGCTGTAGCAAAGTCCATGATGCATTAATTCTGAGTCCAACCCAGTACTGGGACCGGCTCACAACTCTATTGGCCCTGTCCACACAGTGAAGTAACAACTGCCAACCGTTGTACGGGCCATTTTCCCTCCATCGCCTTGCTAAAGCCCGACCTGACGACTCCCTTGCAGGTCGCAGTACACGGCAGGCTGTCTCCGGGCTCTGACACATGGTCGTACGGCACCATGCTGATCGAGTTTTTCTACGGGTGCACGCTCGAGGATGTCGCCGCCAATTTTGCGTCAGCGCTACCCGATATCGGGCCGACTTTGCAGTACCGGCATCTGTGTGCCCTCCTGCTCGAGGTACGCATAGTGTGTGTACGGCAGATAGGATGTAGCGCCATATGGCACATGGCGACGAGCCGCGACATGCGTGACGGCTATGCAGGACGAGTGAAACGCCTTGTTTGTCGGGCTTTGCATGAGAATACGATTCTAATCCTAGTGTCTTCTGGAAACGACAGGAAATTGCATTAGACGGCCACGCGAAGGCCCAAAGAAGACACGCTGGTTGTCCACTTGCCAGGCACAGAAGCGAAACCTCAGCTTGCTCCCTCCAGTTGATTCGCATTCCCGCCGATCCCGTACCCGTCCTGCCTCCAGTCCTTCTCTCTGCACCTTGTCGTGGCATGTACTGCGCCACATTCCAGCTACCGTACCGTACCCGCCTCTTTACTGTGGTCCGCGCGCAGGACATGTTGAGGAGTTCCGAGAACGCGTACACGCTCCTCACGGCGAGCTGTTTCGCGCCCGAGCCGCACAACAGGCCCGCCTTTACGGCCATAGTCGCGCAGCTGGAGGAAATTACGGGCGGGGCCGAGAAGGAATAGAATGGCCGTGTCTCCATCGTGCTCTACACCCTCTGAGACCCGCTTCGGAGGGACTTCATGTCAGGACAACTGTCTTCGATTGCAAGGAGAGATGAGTTCTTTGGGCGTAGCCGAAGCCCGGCGTTATGCGGGGCACTGCATATCCCTCCCCTCGCCCGGCGATGCCTCCTCACGCTCATGTTGCGCTCCTGGCGAATTTGGCTCTCTCACCTTTGTCTATTCGGGTTACAATATGAGCTTACGGCCTGGTGAAGACAAGTGAATAGCTAACGCCGGGGAAGATGGAAAGGACGCGGCCATGAAGCCGCCTGCCCGGCCACCCTGGGGAGGGTTTTACGCAAGTCGGACGGGAAGCGTCGTACATTCGCCGGGAATGGCAACTGCGATGCCCATGGATGACAAAGCGACATCGACAGGCAATGGAATGATCAGCCTGTGCCTTTTGGTTGCGAGATGGCGCCTCTGAAATGGAAAGGACAGCAGTTGCAATGCAAACGCGAGGTGGCGTCGCTTGCTGGGGTACCCTGCTGTGCACCATGCACTTCATAGCATTCTTATGAGTGATCGTCAAACTGCGAGCGATTTGCGCCACGCACGCATGTGGCCGATTCAGTCGTCCGGGTGTCTTGTGTTGAAGGAGATGGGGGTGAGGATGGATATTCTAGGCAGCCATACGCAGCAGACGCCTAAGTCATGCTGAGTGCGCGCTGCGTGTCCAGAGAGCTGTCGGAGGCTGCAATGAAGCGGCCAACCGCAAGGCCTGACCGTCTGAAGGTCGGTCACGGTGTTCTTGCATCTCGTCAGGGGTTTCGATCATTTTATGCGCAGGGGCCGCTGATTAAGAGATACCCTTTGACCGGTCCGATTCATTATGTTGTTTCCTTTGAGAAGATACTGGTCGGTGGCCGCGCCGACGTACCCCTGTCTTGGTTGAATGCGCAGTGAAGTCCGTCCGTCGCAATCTGGAATTAATTACTTATGCGACTATACTGTAGCCAAATTTCAAGCCGCGTGCTGCTGAAGGTCTAGGTGCCGCTGGCTCCTGGCGGGTACACGGTGTCATTCGCCATGTCGGCAACGACCCAAGGGTCACTCGCCCCATTTCCCTGCTGAGAGCAGCACACAGGGCCGTCGTTTGTCCCGTGCGGTACCTCAGGCGGGGCTCTCTAATCAGTATTGGCTACACACACCCAGTAGTAATGGCACGATTGTGGCGGCGCAGTCTTGCAACTTCCCAGGACGCTGTTTTATGGCCGGAGCACAGGGCGCCGGTGGTGCTTCCAATGAATACTTTACAGCATTCCGCTCTACAGATCTTGCTTCTTGTTCGTTATCTCTCGTTGATTGCCGTGTCGCTTTGTGTCGTCTTGTGTCGTACGTTGTCGTGCTTGCGCAATGTCAGTCGAATACTCTCATGAGGGCGTTGGGCAACCCGCATGCGTCGGCAGCGCAGGGGAAGAGCTGCGGTGGCGCGCTGCCGTACCTTTGACTGGTTTAACCTGCGAGTTGTCCTCTTGTTGCCATGCTATTCGTTGGCACGCTTACGCCGCAGCCGGAGCCTCAGAAGGCATTCGGCTTTGAAGCAGGAGGCGGGAGGCGGGGTGGTCACCCGCGGGCCACACGCTCAGTCGCAGGGTGCCGGCTGAGTTTGGTGGTTGGGCTTGGGGTTCGGGGTGCGCGGTGGGATACAAGGTGCTGCTCCCCTGTTGGGGCCGGTACCGTTTTGGGCTCTGTTCGGCGGTTTGCAGGGGGGGGGGTAGGGGTTCGGGTTTCCTGTTTTCGCTAGGGGAGATGGGTGTCCTGCTGCCGGTGCTCCTCGTCTCCGTTCGTCATCTTAACCTGTCCTGGTTTTCGTCTCCTCTCCGTTGCCTTCGTCCTCCCGCTTTCCTGTGGGCTGTCTGTGCAGGGCTCCTTCTCTTCGTCTGTGCACTGCCGGTGTTTGGTCTTGGCTGCCGTGGTGCGCGTTGTTAGGGCAGGGTTTCGGTGGTTCTCATCACGGAAGTGCTACCTCTCCCTCCAGATGTCTGCGCCTTTCTCGCCTCTCTGCCTGTAACCATTCCACAGAAAAAAGCCCCGTGCGTTGCCTGCTCCATCCTGACGCCGCCACACTGACACTACTGTTGGGGCAGTAATATATGTACCTGCGATTCAAGTTCCACAGCCTTGGTATTCTGAGGAGAGTGTTGAGTTCGTGCACACATAGGAAGGGATGGGGCTTGCTACCGGGTAACCAGCCGAACGGCCCTTGTACGGCATGCATTCCATCAGTTCCGTCCGTGCCATGCTCAACATGTTACATCGTACTACGCGGTGGCGGCGAGTGCTGCCATCGGAGGAGTGACCAATGCCTTGTGACTACGTCTTCAGCGGAATCTGCGTGCATGGCATTCAGATTCTTTTCTTTTATTGCGTAGCTGCCAAACTGCCAATGCATGCAGGCTGAGATACAGATGTTTCTTTGCCAATGTACCGTGACCAGGGCTGGTGTCGACCACTCCTGTAGTTCAAACGCTTCGGCCATGCTCAGGCTAGCGTGGGAGTGGCCGCCGGCCTCTCCACGCCAGGCCTACCCACACCCAAGGACCCACACACCCACTGCTTTCTGCTGAGGGCGGGCGGGTTGGCGTCGCGCGGACGAGAGGGCGTCTTCGGATATCTCAGCATTCATTCTCTAACATGCTACTATTGCGCTACGTCTGTACGCCGGTCAGGGTTGAACAAACAGGAGCTGCCTTGTCGCGCCTCCCCTTTGCATGCTTTCTGCCCATCAGCAAGGGGGCGGGTTGATCTCCAACTCATGCGTCTGCCGTGGCGACCCCTAGTCTCCGCCCCACGGGTCAACCTGCGTAGACAGCTCGTTCGGGGGGGGGGGCTCGGCCGTTACCCTCGGATACGCCTGTTGCCCGTCTTCCGAGTCACACGGCCGGATTCCCCAATTCACATGGCGCGCGCCGCTCGGACGGGAGGTTGGGAGCGCGCGACGTGACGTGCCCCTTACAACGTAATAAATTCGAATGTACGCTCTATTGTCCTCAATTTGAGTGGTAGGTGTATTGCCGCCTCGGTTGGACGAGCACTTCAGTGCCAGGTTCCATAACCGCAGAGTCGCCTAAGCGCCGATGTCTTACTTTAATATTCCAGACAGTCAGGTTGCTCCTGTGGCAATTCGTTGCGACTGTACTGCCGCGTCAGGTCTTGATTTCTGCGTGAGCCTGCCTCTGCGCGAACGCTGAGTGACGGTACTACAATAGCTGCTTACTCAATATCTCATGTACTTGAAGGGTTATTAACCGATTACAGCACAGACAGTGCCGTTTTTCCGAAGCCCTGCTACCATATCGGCTGTATGCGCTCTCGGTTAGCACTCAGCATGATAACATTGAAAGCGACGTCATAATCGTGACCATGCTTCGTGGCCATGCATGACGAAGAACGCCCCTATCAATGTGAGAGGCTTTCCAAGGAACAGGACAGGCATGCAGGACAAAGGTCAAGCTGCAAGTAGACGCCATGGGGGTTTTACACGCACAGCAAAACTGCCCCCGTTCATACTCATGGAGGCTTCTAAATTAGGCTATTCACCTTGCGACATGCTCATCTCCCTGTGCGGCACGCAGGCGGGGGCGCTCGGGCCCCACTGCTCTTCCATGTGTTGCTCCTCGTATCCGGGCTGCTGGCGTCGCGCTTCGGCCCCCTTCAAGCCGCCGTGAACATAGATCTAGGCACACACGTCTTCTTGGACGAACTTTTGGGTGCCGACGAGTCGCTGCTGGATGGACTCGTGACGCTCAAGTTCCGTGGCGGCCCCGCCTTCATCACCCTCCCTGACAACGCCACGTCGCTGGTGCTCAAGGGGAGGGGCGCTCAGATCCCAGACTGGCTACTTCTCTACCGCGCTGACACTTGGTGGCATGCCGACTCACCTGACGCCGAGTCTGAATTCTCGAATACGTTCCCATCGCCTCCATCTCCGGCCCCACCGTCGCCATCAGCCCCGCCCGACCGCCCCGCTTTCACAGCACTTGATTTGGCTCAAGTCAGTTATCTGGGGGCGCCTTCCCTGGTGCTGCTTCCAGGTAGGCTAGCTCTTGTGGGTGCCAGTGCATGGCCGGCCTTGGATGCGTGACTTCTTGGCATTCTGCACTGGTACCGCTGTGCTTGTATTTGCTGCACCGGTGTGCATGTAGGGCGTCGAGGTAGTGCCCTTGCGGCAATTTTCGACGATCAAACCCGGCCGATCTTTGCACCCCATCTTCCTCAGCCAACCTCCATGTCATTTACCTCTTCAAAATCTATTTGCATCCCCTGCATCCCCGCCCCCCCGCATGCGCATGTATCCTGCTTGCCCCCACTCTAACTCCGCTTCCCGGATGCTCCACCCACAGGCCAACGGCTCACTATCTCCTCTCTTTCCCTCTATCTGCCCGACGTTTTTCAGCCTCTGGGCCCCGCATGGAGCCTCTCTCTGTCGGGCCTGGCGCCTGCTGGATTCATCAGCGTGCCAAAGGGGGCAACGCTGGAGCTGCGGAATGTTACCCTGCTGCTCTCACGCTACGAACTGATGCCTGTTTTCACGGGGCTGTGCGGCAACACAGGGGCCTGGCCGCACAGTCCGGGGGTGACGATGGACGACGGCACGATTGCGATTCGGGAGCTGGACACAACCGCGCCGGGACCCGATGGCACGCCGGGCGGGGGCGGGGTGGTGCGCTGGCGGGATGCGCTGATAACGTGCGATGACGTGAACGCGGTGGACCGGCCCCCGCGGGCTGGGCTGCGGAGGCCCTACCCCTGTACGGCACGGCCGGTCGGCGATGGAGGCGGCAGCGGCAGCATCAGCAATGGAAGCTCAAGGGAGCTGCGGCGGGCGTCTTCAGCGCTGCTGGGGCTGACCCAGGGTCCGGTGTACCTGAGCCTGATCTCGAACATCTCGCTCGCCTCTGGACTCGGTTACAGGGATGTGAGTATGGTACGGCATCGCCGTAACCGTGTCACTGCAACCGTGTTCGCCGTGATCTGAGGTGTGTCGTCCTCATCAAAGGACTGCATGATGCGGATGTCATGGATCGGTTGCTTTGAGCGTGCATGGCGCTTTCGTGCCATGTCGGAGGCCCCAACAATCTTTCATCGTCGCTTGACTAAAAGCCTCTGGACCGGTGCACGGAAGTGCAGGCCACAGGGGACTTTAGCGCAGGGATACAGAGGGGGCGGACGCCGCGGGGGAGCCCGGGGCAGCGGTCGTGCTGGGGAACAGGCACCTTGCTGTGCACGCCGGTCTGTCATTCTCATGTGCTGTCCATCTAACGGGCGATACCCATGGATGCGTGTGCCATACATTGCGTCCTCCTTCAACACTGTGCCCCTCCCCGCCTGCCCCCAGGTGCTCACGCGCGGGTCCGCGGGTCGGCTGGTGCTCCGGGGTGCCCCGGGCGACGCCACCACCCTGGACCTGGCGGGGCGGGAGGACGCCTGGGTGTGGGAGCCGCCGCCCTGGAGCCCCGACCCCACGTATGCGTACGTGTACGACATGACGCTTGTCAACCTGCCGTACTCGACTCACCCAAGCGGCCCGGCCGACCTCATGGCCCTGGCGGCGATCGGCTTTAGGGTCAGGCCGCCCCTGGGCGCTGACGATGCTGTGTTTGGCACGGGCCCCCGGCTGCGCCTCACTCGCTGCACGCTGGTGCTGCCGGACGAGGAGGTGGCCTTCCTGAGGGGGAGGGCGGAGGCGGCCGGGGCGGGCACACCCACAGTGCTCGCCCTTACCGATCCGGGCAGCTCCCCCTACCTTAGTATGCGGGTGAGGGCGAGGCGCGGGCTGCCGGTAGGGAGGCGGCGACGGGAACGGGCGCCCTAAGATAGACCCCGGAAGCGGCCGGTGGAGAGGTCGCCCTATCTCGGCATGTGGGTGAGGCCTCGCTGCGCGTGGCCTAGGACCTGCCCACAACATCATGATGATGTGCGCGTGATGTGCTGTGTTTCAATGTGTACGCAAAACCAGCGTGCTCAGGAGCGACGGCCAGCGAAAGGTAGCGGGCAATCAACCTAGCCGGCGTGATATGGCCCGTCCCTTCCGGGGCGGCCAATACGGTGGCACATGTCGCGATTGCAACTGAGCGCACGCTGCTGTCGGCTGACAATGCACCATATTTGCGTTTTGTGTTGTCAAAAAGCTGTGCCGCACCGTGTTGATATGGCAGCGCCCAAGGAGCGAGCTCTCTGTGCTCGTTCGCCCTTTCTATATGTATTGGACGTTCTTACGGGTCACGGCCGTGCGGGTGCATCTGCCGTATACCGCCCGTCGGTGACATTCTCCGTGAAAAATGGATAGGGATAGGGCGCGGCGTCGTAGCGCTGGCTCAAACCCGCGCCACTGCACTTCTCGCCAGCTGACATGGGACGTGCGCGGTGTGGCACCCTTGTCGCGAACCCTCCTCTGCCCCGCCGCCCTTCCTACCCTTCCAGGTCTCGGACCTGTCGCCGGGAGAAGCTGGCGCCGGGTGGCTCGTGGTGGAACGGCTGGAGCTGCAGCCAGCGGTGCGGGGCGGGGGAGGGGGCGCGGCTGCGATCTATGGTGGATTATAGGAAAGTTATGGTGGGAGGGGAGGAAGGGGGTGCGGTACCTGCCGTTGCATTGAGGAGGATGGGAGTGTCAAGGCCGGGGTGCAAGTATGGGCGGGATCTACAAATGCGCTGCATGGTTATGGCGAGAGTAAGGAGCTTGACGTGCGGGCGCCTTTGGTGGGAAAGTGCGCGGAGCACGTACAGTCGCGAGCTGCCTTGACGCCGTCAGCAGTACAGGGCGCCACCGGTGCCGGCATGCACCGGCTCCTGCGTGTAGGTCCCCGCCCCACATTCCCTGCCCCACGCGGCCCTGCCCGCGCCCTCGACCGCATCGCCTCCTCTCTCCGGCCCATGCCCACAGGTCCTGCTGCTTGACTGCACGCTCCTCTCCGCCTCCGCCTACGCGGCCCTGCCCGGGGCGGTGCCGCTGCTGCCGCAGTCGCGCGTTTGGCCGCCGCTGCTGCTGCACGGCAACCGGGCGCGGGCGCTGTCGCAGGTGCGGGGGTGGGGGCGGGTGTGACTCTATGCGGGTTGTGGCGGGCGTGAGGCCGAAGCGAAGAGCGGGGCAGTTTAAAGGCCGCTTCAGCTTGTGGGCGCACAACCTTGAATCCGACAATGCCAGGGAAGAGCATCGATTTGCATGCCTGTGGGTAGTGAAGAAGGGAAACGGTTATAGGAAGAGTTATGGCGATCTTGGCGTAGTGGTGGACGACCTGCCGAAACTGCGACGTCAGCGTCAAGCGAGCAGCGCTGCAGCGTACTTTTGAAGTTTTAGTTGCTGATAACGCAAGGGGGAGGCGGAGGAAAGGCCATGCCCACCCACCCAACCTGTGGGGGCCGACGGGCCGCCAAACCCTAAACTTGCCTCAGCACCCATCCTAATCGACTCGCTGCGGCTCTCGCCTTGTGTCTGACCTGAAGCCTGTCCCTATAGTCGACCCTCGATCCATATTGTCACTCCCGTCCTGTCCTCTCCCTCGTCCCGTGTTTCCTCCCCCGCCCCAGGGCCCCTCCGGCCTGGCGGTGGCCCCCGGTCTGGAGGCGGCGCTGGCGGTCCAGGAGCGCATGTGCGGCCAGGTGCCGGGCGGGGCGGCCGTCACGTTCGTGGCGAGGTGGGCGGGGGATGGGGCCGAACGGGGCAGGGTCGGACGACGGTTCATCGGAAGATAAGCCCCTCTAGCTTCAGGGCTTTGGCATGCGAGCACGCGCTGCGTGCAGGCCGATCTGTGCGCAACCTTTGCGGACTTTGCAAATGCGTACATTGATCCACCCTCCCGC
>LSYV01000039.1:854509-866695 GCA_001584585.1 Gonium pectorale
CCGGGCTGGGCAGTCCGGGTTCCCCTGCCGCGGGTGACGTGTGCACCGTCAGCGGATACGCCCCCGAGCTGGTGGGGGGCCGCACCTTCACAGACCTCAAGGTGCGGTTGTGGGTGGCAACGGGATCAGCGTGCAGCATGCAGTCCCGCACCACGAGTGCTAGGTCTGCCTGCGACGGAACCGTCGCGCCATCGTTACCATTGCCGTACGCGCAACGCCGTCCGTTACCCCCACACCATATCCCTTTCTTAAGACTCGTTCTTCGCCGTCGGTCGCACGCATCCCATGCCATTCAGCCGTCCGCATCCCCTTCCTCGGCTTGGACCGCCCTCCCCTTATGCCAGGGCGTTGCAGGCCGGTGCGTGTTGGCGCGGCCCCTTCGGCTCCGGAACCTGGTGCTGTACAACCTGGCGCCGGGGGGCAGTGGGCCGCCGCTGGAGGGCGGTGACGCAGCCTGGGTCAACAGCTCCCTGCCGCTGTGGTACTTTAGCCTGACCAGGTGGGTAAGGAAAAGGGACACGTGCAAAGAGCCCACCCGTTTGATCACACTGAAGGCAGCACATTGGCTTATCACGGATTCACGGGTATCATTCTTCACCTTGCCGAAATGATATACTACGCCGTCCCTCTGCCGCAGGAGCGCCTCCCCCGGCGACCCGGCTCCGCTGCTCCTCCTGGACAACGTGACCCTGGTGGTTCCGGAGCCCGAGTGGCGGGCGCTGGCGGCGGTGGTGCTGATGCGCCACGCTCCGCAGGCCCTGGCGGCGGCGCAGCGCGCGCCCCGGCCGCCACCACGCGCCTACGCGCCGCCACTACCGTCGGTGCCGCAGCCCCCGGGGCTGCCACAAGCACCGGTGTCGCCATCGCTGCCGCCGCCTTCGCGACCCGCGCCACCGTCGCCGGAGCCGTTACCACCCTGGCCCCCCATCTTCCCTGGTAGGACACGGTAACGTAGAAGTCACGGCCATGCTGCTCTGGCGTGCACGGCAGTGTCGTGTCGATGCTGAGAGTGGCCGTCTCTGCACCGCCGCCGGCCCCCCACTCTCTCGTTTCGCACCCAACCCCATGCCCCCTCCCCCCTCCCCCCCGTAGCCGGCGACTTCCCGGGCTGGCCCTTCAGGGCCCCTTTGCCCGGACTGCCGCCGCCGCCCTTTGCGCCGTCAGCGGCCCCTCCATCGCCTCCGCCGCCCCCATCGCCGCCCCCGCCGCTGCCGTCGCCGCCTCCCCTGCCCCCGCTGCCGCCGTCGGCGCCCTATGCCACCACCACTCGTGATGCTCTGCTCGCCTTCGCGGCCGCGTCCAGCGTAGGTCACTCGGGGCTGTGCCGTGTCAAGGTGGTGGGCCCTCCGTGCCTTCCATCCCTGAGCACGCGGCGCGCCCACAGTACTGCAGCCGTTAGTTATCGCACCCGAGCTGTTGCTCTTCCCCGGATCGTCCTTTGATGGGTTGCTCTGACAGGATGAAAGAGCTGGGCTACAGAAGCCTGTATTCCTTGCATCGCTTCCAACAGCAGGCACCGTTTGGCTAAGCGCTGCCGCTGCCCGCCTCGCAGCCGCTGTCGCTGGACTCGAGCTCTGGAGTGCTGGTCCTGGCCTCGGTCCGCCACTACGGATGGTACGGCACACACGTGACCATCACATACACACTGCCGTCGGACGCGCCGCCGGGGGCCAGCCTCCTGCCGTACCCTGAGCTGAGGCTGCCGTACCAACAGGAGCTCGCAGGTAGGGCCGGCTGGGCGGCGCAGGTCGCCAAGCGGCCAGTACGGATGCCATCCACCAGCAACGCCCCGAGAGCTGCTAAAAGCGCATGTGATCGTGCCGGAGCGCCAACATCGTCTTTCCGCGCCCCGCCCCGTTATCCTCTTATCTCCACAGATTATGTCAACACGGGGGTCAGCGTCGACTTCACGCATGCTGCTCCTCCCGCGAGCCCATCGTCGCCCATGCCCATGCCCCGAGACGCATTCGTGCAGCCGCGGCCTCTCCCTCCGCCGTTCCTCCAGATAGGAGCAAAAAGCGTGGCCTTGGACCCAACACCTCAGCCGCCTGCTCCCAGCGAGGAGCCCCAACAGCACCACGCCCCCCGACCCGCCTGGGTACTGCCGCTGGAGGTCACACTCCCCATGTTCGCGGGCTTGACTCTGCTACTGACCGCTGTGGTGGTGGCGACGGCGGTGGTATGGAGAGAAAGGGCCGTAAAGCGGAAGCGGAATGGAGCATGCACCCTTGGTGGCGGCGCTAAGGCGGGAGACGGGCTGGCCCTGCCATCGGGCCCAACCGTCGGTCTGCTCCTGGCCCCCGCTGACGTGGAGGCAGGTCCCGGTCGTGGCCCCGCACGGAGGAGCTCCCGGCCGCCGCAGGGCGAGGGCGCCCCGAGGGACGGGCCAGGCCACGGCGGCGGCAGCTGCGGCAGCGGCCGGGCAGGGCTCAGCGACATGCAGGCTATCCAGGCCAAGAACGTGTGGCAGCTCTGCGACTCACCCGTGATGAGGTCCGTGCTGGGCGGGACGTCAGGCATCGACGTGGGCACGGCCACAGCGACCACCAACATGGGTGTTGCCACGGCGACCGGCTCAATCACGTCCGCCGGCTTTGCGGGAGGTGGCGCTGCCACCGCGTTCATCGCCCATCCCCCACCGACGGCGAGCAAAGCCTCCGAGGTAGGCAGGGTAGTGCCGGGCCGTGACGACGCCGCTCGTCAGTGTGGGGTGAAGCACTGGCAGCACCGGGTGTGTGTGGACGGGAGGCCGCGTCTCAAAGGGTAAGAAGTGAATGCTGATAGGGATGTGCCCCATGATTCGCTCGCCCCGACTGGTCTACCAAGCTACGAGCCTCCCGCCTGCCGTCAGCGCCTCCACACCCTCTAGGCGACCCTGCCTGATGCTTGGACTCGCTCGGACATACAAAGCACCCATGAAGGGTGCAACTGCCGTTACACACAAGGACGACTTCACCAAGGACGTGCTGTCTCTGCCTGTGCGTTCCACGTAGACCAACCGCTCCGCCGTGGCGCAAGCGCTGATGCGGCAGCTTTCGACGATGGAGGGCGGGCCGTCCTGGCGACAGCCGCCGCCCTCGGCCCCGTGTGCCAGTGGTACGCCAGGCAGTGCAGCGCCAGCTCCGGTGTCACTGCCTGACAGCGGCGCCGGGGGCGCACCTATGACAGCGACGCTCGCAGGAACAGAGCCCCAGGATGACCAGGCTTTTCTGCAGGACGTTAGCGTGAGTGGCGGGGTTGCCATTGCCGGGGTGCGGCGGTCCGCGCGCAACATGCGCAGGCTCTGTTTCGCCGCGTACAATAGCGCTTTGGCGCTTCACGGCTGGTCGCAATTACCACAGCAGCTCACAACGGCGACGGAGTGCGGTGCGTGAACTCGGTTCCTCTGCGTACAGGGGTGCCCAAGCGCTTCACGCCTACGATACGCTGCCCACGATGCCCTGCCCGCGACGAAACGTGTGCGGCTCCCACCCCCGGTGCACCCACCCCACCCCGTGCACCCCGTGTACCCCGTGCACCCACCCCACCCCGTGCACCCCGTCGTACCCCGTGCACCCCTTGCAGGTGTACTTTTGTGAGTTGCGGGAGCGCCTGGGGCGGTGTGAGGGGGTGGAGGTGGACGCCACCACGGAGCACGCGCCGGCGGGCGGGCCGCGCAGCCTGCAGGCTGTGATTCGGGCGCTGCAGGTGGGGCGGGGCGGGGCCACAAGGCGGAACCAGGCTTGGTAACCGGCAAGGGGTCGGGACAGGGCATGGGGCGTGTTGCGCATACCATACGTGTGGCAGCGCAGCAGCAGGGGGCAGCGCAAGAGGGGCTCTGCCTAACCAGGCAGGGGATACCGTATACCGGGTCGCCATGGCCCCCCGCACGTTCATGGGCCCCCGCACGCGCACGGTGCCTCAACTGCCAGGCAACTCTGAGCCCACCTCCTGACAGGCGGAGCTGGGCGGCGGAAGCTCGGACCTGCAGATCTCCTCCGTCCTGGGCCGCGGCGCGTTCGGCGCGGTGTATGCGGGCCGCTGGCGCTCACTGCCCGTCGCCGTCAAGATGCTGGTTGTCAGGGACGCACTGGCTGAGGCGGAGGGCTGGCAGCGGCAGCAGGCGGTGCTGGAAGCCGCCATCTCGCTCAGTATGGCGCACGAGAATCTCGTGGGTGGGTGGCCGTTGGTAGGCGGGCTCGTGTGGCTCGCAGCGCGGGTGACCGGGTGGCAGCGACTACTCGTCACGGGCATGCGCACCGTGTGCTGATGTCAAGCCGACCTGCCCTCTCCACCATCCCCGCAATGTGGGTAAGGGGTCCGGCGTGGGCACGCTTGGGTCGGACCTGGATGATTTCGATGAGCAACAATGTATTCGCAAATCGGCATCCTCCACCGTTGCGTGCCCGTACTGCAGCCACGTACACCTACATGCTCAAGCCGCTCGTGCAGCAGCCGCCCAGCGCCGAGGACGGAGCCGCAGCTGGTGGCGGCAGCCCAGGCCGGATTGTCGGCCCAGACGAGATCACGGTTGCGGACGGCGGCGCGGACGCGTACAAGCTGTACATCGTGCAGGAGCTGTGCAACGGAGGGTCGCTGCGGCAGGCGCTAGGTAAACTGTGCTGGCTGTTTGCGTCATCATGCATTGTCATGGCAAGGCAGCACCTTGCCAAAGCTAGCCTGCCCTCTCGTAAATGTACGGCATCCTGTGCACGGCATCCCGCGCAGCCATGGCGGCTGCCAGGGCGGCTTTTATCGCTGTTGTTACTCCTGCCTGGCGCTGCCATGCAGCGTCATCTGCTTCCTCGCTGGTCTTTGCCTCACATCTCATAATGCCGTGCGTGTCCGACCTGCACCGGCCGTCTATCTAGGCTAATGGCCCAGTGTGCTGCGTCGTGCACATCTTACCGCCCGTGCAATATGTGTGGCCTTCTTGACCAAAGCGATCTTCGTGTGGGCTCCCTCAGCGTGCGGCATGGCCGGCAGCGTGCGCAGCGGCGGCTCAGGCCGGCTGCTGGCCCTGCGCCTGGCCCTGGACGTGGCGCGGGGCGTGGCGCACGTGCACGAGTGCCGCATCGTGCACGGAGACCTCAAGCCCGGTGCGCGAGGCGTGGGGAGGGTTCTCGTTCTTCTGCGCGCCCCTGCATGTCAGTTACTCCATGAACGCGTCGATCAAGCTGCGCCAAGACGAACCAAGCACATGCAGTCGATGTGCCCACCTAGTTTTTGAACTTTGGAGACAAGACAAGATAAGACACGCACGCACCCGCAGCAACATCCTCCTCCGTGCTTGGCTGCACGCAGAAAACGTGTTGCTGACGGTAGCGGATACGAGTGGTAATGATGTGCAAGCGCCCGTCGCGCTGTCAGCAACTGCCAGCTACGGCTGCTCGGAGGGGGGCGGCGCCACGGCTGCACAGGCGAATGCGGGCGAGCGCATTCCCACCGAAGAGGCCAATGGCCCGTGCGCCGGCCCCGCACCGCTGTCCTGCCCGGCCTCTGTCCCTGTGCCTGGTGCCGCCACTTCTACCCGCGCCCCCGCCTTCCCGGCCCTCACCGCCAAGGTGGCCGACTTCGGGCTGAGCCTGCCGCTGCCGGAGGACGCAACCCACCAGTCCAAGAGGTACCAGGGCACGCCCGCCAGGACGGCCCCCGAGGTGCGCTCATAGTATCCAAGCCTATTTGATCAGTTGGAATTGTGCAGGCACGCCCGGTAACTAGACGTTGCGGATGCCACCGTCATGGGTTAGTTGCACGAAGTGGATGCATCATCAGGCATCGTGCAAGGGGAAAGGCACCCCATGGCCCACATTGTCCCCTTGAACATGAAACCTAGACGCGCCCCGGCTTCCAATCCCTCCTCTTGCCATCAACTTGGCAGCCTTGCTGGAAGCCCAGCCACATCGAGCTGGTCGTGCTACCCACATTTGTACCCTCCATCGCCCCACCAAGGTCCCACCCTGGTGCGGCCGATCGCGCAGGTTGTCGCACACGGTCGGGTGTCCCTGCGCTCCGACGTGTGGTCGTACGGCACCATGCTCATCGAGTTCTTCTACGGGTGCACCCTGGAGGACATTGTCGCCACCTTTTCGCGCACGCTGCCGGACGTTGGTCCGGAAATCGTATGCCAGCAGCTCAGGGCTCTTCTGCTCCAGGTACGGCAAAATGTGTGATAGGGCACGGCTGTACAATACGGCATACACACAGCCGCGGACACCATGTGGCTCCCGTTGCCGAGCTGGCCGGGCCTTGTCTTCAACCCTCTGTTGTTCGTTGCCACTCCGTTCACCGAGTTCCTCTGCTATCAGCTCCCAGGGTCCCGTTCTGCTTGCGCATAGCTGCACAGCAGGTGCACCGACTTCCTGACTCTCCGCGCCTCCTCTATCCTTACGGGTCGCCCTTACCCCTTCTTTCTCCCCTACCTGCCCCTCTCCACGCCCACATCTTGCCGCCTCTTCCCCGCGGTCTGGTCGCAGGATATGTCGGCAAGCCCCGAGCGCGAGTACACGAGCCTCACGGCGAGCTGCTTTGCGCCCACGCCGCACAACAGACCCACATTTGAGACCATAGTCTCGCAGCTGGAGCTAATCATGGGCGGGGCTGAGGTGGGGGGCGCGGAGCAGGCATAGCGAGGCAGCGTGCCAGCGCCACACATACATTGAACGAGCCGGATTGCGAGCATGGCCAAAGTGCAGCACATGCTCCTGCTGCACGGCGACAGCTTGCCAGACATAACAATGCGCGTTGTTAACTCAAACAAAAGGTGATGCCAACCTGCAGCGCTGTGGAGCGAGCAATGCGGGGATTGAAAGTCGGACGGATTCAACGTGCTATGCCGTGGGACGCGAGGTACGAGCACCCAGAAACGGACGGTGGTGTGGTCGCCGATCCGCTGCCCGGGCGATCCTTAAAGCTTTCGATGCTAACGGGGTTGCCGTACATTGTTGTATGGCACGCAGCCTTGCTCGCAATGGCTATTTGCTATTGCTGCACGTGCGTGCGACGGCGTGCAAGTGCCCGTCAATAAGTATTCATCGCTCCCATTCAGTGCCTATGTTTTTTTTGTCTTGATAGCGCTTGAGCGTCTTTGTCCCTAGCGGGCTGGCCTCGATCTGTTGGTTGAGCAGCTGTGCGCTACACAGCTGTTACACGGCAAGCCGCGTATAGGCCAGGCCCTGGGCTCTCTCACGGGCTGTCCTGCCCGGCTGGGTGGCAAGACTTGGCGCATAGGATGTGGGGAAGGAGGGGAGGGTTTTGCTATGCTGGGGCGGTTCGTCAGGCTGCATATGTGTAGCGGTTACACAGCAGGGCTGGCCTATTTCGACGTACTCAAGTGATGGAAATAGTTTGACCGGACTTGGTCCCATCAAGCGAGGACACGAGTCAGCGGAACTTCATTTAAGTCCACTCCCACGTTCGAAGGAAAGCGGCTTTAAGGCTCGAACGGATGGTTGTTTTGTTGGCAGTGAATTGATGTGCTACGGAAGGAGCTTGGCGATCTGTGAGCCCTGGAAAGAAGCAGATAGGCTTGCCACTCGTGTGATGTTTTAATGCCATGCTCTGTCGTACATCCAATTTCTTTCCTGAGCAGTTGAAAGCGAAGTTTATGGGGATGGTTTCGGTAGATGCACTTGTTATGCCTCTTGGGCGACCAGGTAGGGGGAGGCAGGTTGTGCTCGTTGGCCCTGACGCGTGCGTGCACCCTTTTTTGGAAGGCAGGAAAGGCCAAAACCGCAATTGCTCGAGCCTAGACGCTGGTTGCTTGGGCATACTCTCCTTCCAATGCCTCTGTCTATGGGTACACGATGTTGTAGGCCTTGCTATCACCCATCTGGTCCCCATCCCGACGCCGAGCCTCAAGAGATCCGGTAGTGCCGACGATGACGGCTATACCGGCAGATGGGTCGCTGTTTCTTGGCAGCGTTACAGATTCTGCTGAGTCTTATTACGGCAATACAGTTGGTTGTTGTAATGCTTAGATTGCGCGCTCAGCGTTCGTTGTATGACCACTGGTGTGCCACGCCATATACGCTTGTCCGGTTTGTCGTGCAGCTAAGCTTGATGAGGGCCTGGATAGTGCACGAAGCGAGCATCTAGGCTGGGTACATGGCTGAAGTCCTTGAGAGCTTGCTCGGTCCCCAAACGCTTAGCAGGCGAAATTCAAGAATCTATCACGTGCCTACACCTGCAAGGCAGATGAAGTGCCATGTTTGCCAGTGCCTACAGATTATGAAGGAGCACATTAAACTGAAAGTAGGGACTCTTGGCGGCTGGGCTAATGCTGGCAGAGGATGCCTGGGAGAGGATGCTTTTTTACCCCTCTTAATCTGATTGATTCTGATGGACGCGCAATTGGTAGGCAGATAAGGCCAGAACCATGGTGTCACGGATAGAAGCGCTCTCACTTAATCCGGGGCGCTACTTGTTGGGACACGCCCTCCTTCCGTTTCCTACCTGCGAGTACGATGCTCATGCAGTTCCATCACCCGCCTTCTCTTCATGTCGCGAGCCTCGCTCGTGGCCCCCTGTATTGGGGCCAGACACACGGCCAGATCACCGACAACGGCGATCTTAGGCGCAGCCTTGTTATCTTCCCTGCCAGGCGTTCGTTCGCTGAACGAACGGTCACAGAAAAACCCACCGATCGTTCGGTGGAGCCCCCCCCCTGCGGGCGGGATCTTTCGTGCAGCCCATAGCAGGGTCCTGTCAATAGGGCCCTGCCGTTCGTTCACACCACCGAGCCGGGGTCCTATGCGTTCGTCCAAAACCGCCAAAATGGCCAATCGTTCGTTCCGACGAACGAAGATATAATGGCCGCGCGGGAGCTTTGTCTGTGAGGGAGAGGTTAGGGAGATGCGAGCAGTCCCGAACAGTCATGTGCTCAGCTACGGAAACATCTGTAATCCCTTCTCAACGTCGTTTGGCAATTTGTGTTTGGGGTCGTCACCCTTTCTGCCATGTGTGTATTCTGTGCTGAAACCAGGAGAGACACTCCCCTGGCTAAAACTGCGTTAGGAACCGTGCCTACCGTACCTTCCGCCTGGTGTTTGTGTTGTTTGCTCAAGATACGAGACGATTACGAGACGTGGGCTAAGCACGCAGTTGTCATGCCCAAGTCGCTATGCAACCTTTGTGGCTGCGTAGCAGGCTGGACTGCTTCGTACAAAGGGGAAATGCATCATTCAATGCGGAATAAGCACTTTCGGGCTTTCAATGTGCCTGCCGTGGAACCTATTACCTCCTAACATGCCGCTCCTGGGCCTTTCCCTGGCCCCTGCTGTCCCCATCGCCCTTCCCCGTCGCCCGGACGCTTCGGAGTGGAGCTCTTTTCGCCTTCGTCAATGCAGCTGCAGTCCTGTGCAGTGTGCACGCCTGGCGCCAGACGCCGTTCGTGGCGCCTTCGGTCATTACCGTAGCTTTTTGTCTCCCGCAGCCGGGATAATGGGCCACCAGCTGCCCTGGTGTCTCCTGCCGCCTACGACTTCACACGCCTTCACACTAACATCCCTCTCGACGACCTCTGCCGCTCCCTCGACAAGCTGACCCGCACCTGCCTGGAGGGCTTCGTTGGCATTGAAGTCCTGACGACACTCCCAGCGCGCCGGCACCCTGACGCCTGGCCGGTCCACACGGCACGCCTGGTCCCGGACGCCCCCTCCTGCACCTACTCGGCCCAAGGCCGCCACGTCCAACGCTTCTTTGATGCCGGAGCCTTCGACGTCATCTTCTTCTCCTTGGTGTCTTCTACGTTTATCCGCTTGAGCCTTGCCTCGTTCGCCAGATCTGCGGCATACCCATGGGCATCTCGGCAGCGCCCTTCATTGCTAACCTCTTTCTGGGTTGGTACGAGTCCGAGTTCCTGGCGCAGATGCACGGCCCGGCTCGCTCGCCCCTTGCCCGCGACGTCCGGGCCGCTTCGTTTCCTTGATGACCTGCTATCACTGAATAACGCTCACCTACCGCACCTCCTGCGGCAGGACCAGCACTACCGCGGCCTTCATGAGCATACCCCTCCTGTCTCCAGGTTGAACAACAGAGGCACCCCCATCTCGGCCCCCATGCCCTGAACCGCCCGCCTCTTCACCCGGCTCTACGACAAACGGGACCAGCCTTGCTTTCAGGGCCTCCGCCTCACGCGGTTCATTGCTGCAGACAGCAACGTTAATACTCCCACCAAACGTGCGCTCCTCGACAGCCAGTTCCACCGCCCCCGACGTGTGATCACCGATCCGCACACCGATCCCCTCTCCGCCTGTAACCTTTCCACAGCTCAGCCCACCTGCCGGCACGCCAAACACACGCCCCTGCCCCCTCGCCGGTCGCCAGCTGCGGATCCGGCCTTACCTTCACCGTCGCGCAGGGTCATTGGTACGCTTGTACCCCGCTATGGCTCGGAAATGATTGCATCGGCCAGGGCCCCGTTGCCCCAACTGCCACTCGCTGATCCGCCAGCCACGGCTGTCCCCCGTGTGAGCACTGCCTCTGCTTCACGCCGTCCCTCCGTACCCCTGCCTCTGTGCCCGTTTGCATGCATTGCTCGCTGTTACGTACGCGCCCCTCAGGCGGTGGGGATCTGCCCTACAGACCGCCGCCTGTCCCTCTTGGGCCCTTGGCTTTATCGCCGTCGCCTCATTCCTTTCCCCGTTTCCCCGAGCCCGTGCACGTAGGACCCGCTGCCGTACCCGGCCCCCTGCATCTCGCCCGTGCGGACTACAGCCCTTCTCTTTCCTGCCAGCCCATTGGCGGCAGCCCATACGGGGACGGGAGTGCTTTGGCCTGCTTCTGCGCGCCAACCATGTCCACATGCCGGCGACTGTTTTAAGCGCAGACGGTACCTGCCTCGTGTTTTTGTCGTCCATTCCAGGTCTGTATTGCGCAACTCAGCGGTTCGGGGGTGCGGGCTGGGCGCCCCGCGACTAGTAACCGCTGGCCGCCGATGGACTGGTCGCACCGTCGACCGCTCGCTGGACCCCACACTACATGTCGTCAGGTAACTATCAAGGTGACACACACCGGGAGGGCCCGTCTGCTCGTATACCTCGCCCGCCATGCCCTGTACTCGGCGCCCTGCTCGAAACATCACACCTCCGGGTGTGTATGTCCGTAGAGGTTGCCTTACCCGTTTCTGGTTCTCTTTCCTGCATCATCCTGCATCCGTCCCGAGGTGTTCAACGTGCTCCGAGTTCGTGCTCCGAGTTCGTGCTCTCGCTAGGGCGACAGTGTAGAGGCTCGTCTTCTCAAGGCTGGGTGCTGGGGCTTGAGACGGTAGCTCGTCTAGGCGTACACGACGCGACAGCCCGCACCCGTCCTGCAGAGGAGTCCCTGGCGGGCTTCCCTGGAGCTTCAAGAAGGGTGGCTCGTCGAGTGGTTGGCTGCTTGTCTGGCGGTTGCCTGTGTGGCTGATGGGGCTTAGGAAGCGCGAGATGCCGGGCGCGTCCGGTGGTTTTGGCTGATAGGCGTGCTGTCTGGCTTGTGGAGGCGCAACGCATGCAGGATTGGAGCTCGCCTCTGGGGCGGTGTGTGGAGGGGGCGCCGGCCATGCTCGAGGGATGCGGTTGGGTTGGGGACAGGTTGGGGATAGGTTATCCCTAGTTGCCTGGGTTTACTTTGCGCGTTTCAGGGCTAACATGGCCGCAGCGTTGGCTGTGTGCCGGCCGCCGGGTGCCTTTACTGTGTCATTCATTGAAGTCGGTTGGCGCCGCCAGTGGCCGCAGTGCGGGCCTATGGTGGGAGGGCCGTGGTTTACAGGCCTAAGGCATGAGGCAGAGAGACTCTGCGTACTTCTACTTCTTGCGTCTTGCAAGGGCAGGGTGGGGCTCCTCTCTGTGTGCCGTGCGAAGACGGCAGCTCGTAGGCCGTAGCTGCAGTTTTGCCCCCGCACTCCCTCTTTGAAAATTCAGCTCCTAAAACGTCAGGCCCGTTAGGCAGACGCATGCCTAATGCTTCCTGGAGTGGTGCAGGATTTGGCCGCTGTCGAGCGACGTCGAGCATTGTGCGTACCTACATGCTTAGGGTCGTACCACGGGCTGAGTGCATGTTGAGGGCAGGGCCCTGGTTGTGGGCATAGGGCGTGGTTGGGGCGTGGCCCTGTTTCTACCACAATCATGACGGAAGGGGTCACTGAAAACTCAGTGGATGCCCCCCCCCCTTCCCCGAGAATCCGTTCCTGAGATACTCTCCGCCTGTAACCTTTCCACAGAAAAAACC
>LSYV01000039.1:883112-896256 GCA_001584585.1 Gonium pectorale
TTTTGCCCTTTCAGGCGACGATGATCTGCCCTCCAGACTGCCGCCTGTCCCTCTTGGGCCCTTGGGCTTTATCGCCGTCGTCTCGTTCTTTCGTCGCCGGCCCCCCGGCCCCGTTTCCCCCCCCCCGAGCCCGTGCACGTAGGACCCGCTGCCGTACCCGGCCCCTCCACCCCGTAGAGAAGCCCGCCCAGGCGGAGGAAGCGGTCAAGTGTAATGTGGAGGTCGTCGACTTAGAGGGAGAGCGAATCAGAACCAGGATTGCGGTGTTAATAATACACACCGGAATGCCTCGAGGCTAATAAAGACGCTCGGCTGGCGGAGGATAATGGCCGTACTCAGGCTTGGTTACCAGTAGCACTGGAGTACGGCTCCCGCCAGTTACGTTGGTTACGCGTCGTTGCAGGTTCCAGAAACAGGCAGCAGGAATGATGATCGGTTACCATACCCTACGTAAGCGAACAGTCTGATATGCGCCCAACTTGGACGTCACTGGTATCTTGCCTGTCTGCCACATGGTGGCTTGCATGGCGCCAGTTGGCACCGGCTCAAGCTCAGGCATGCCCCATAGGTGCTAAGTCCGTAGCTGTCGTGATACATCAGGTCCACGATCCCAGTGCGACCAGCGGGTCTGACGGAAGGGTTACCAAAGTAACCAGAGGGCGGAGGGCGGGTGAAGGCGGGGAAAGTGTAAGATGATAGCGGCCCACTGAGTATGTGGGTGTTCATGTTCATCAATGCACGAAAGACCGAGGCACATGCCGCCTGGGTTAATGACGTCGCCGTTCGAGTGCGGTACGGCTGTGTGGAAGACAGGATGCCGCCCGGAGGCGGCTTGGACCCCGACTGGCCCCACCCAGGATGCCGCCCGGAGGGAGCCATGACTCCCAACTGCCCGGACCCAGGATGCCGCCCGGAGCCACACTACCAGCCGCGGCCGTCCCTGCTCAGCTCTCAAGGCGTTCTGTCAACGCTTTTTGTCCGCAATCGGCAGCATCCAGCTTGCGTGCCAGCTCCCCTGGATGGTCTCCATCTGTCCGCACGCACGCACCCACGACAGCAGCAGGCTGTAAACACAAGAAATCTGCAAAGAAAGAGGGAGCCCACCTCGAAGGCCATACGCTGTGCCCTTCAACAAAAACACAGGGCGTGAGGCACCTGGCGCGACAATGATCAATCTTAGACCACCATTTTGGATCATTCAGCAGCGATAAAGCTTCTTCATCCAACGCCATGTACTGCTTCATCACTTGTACCACGCATGTGGTTATGCAGGTGCTGTACGGCGACTGCTGGTTTCTTCCTGCGATGCCCGCTCAAGGGAGACCCCTGGGGTCATGGCTGCCGGGGCACATTTCCCAAGGGCCCCCGGCTACCAGCCTGCAAAGCCAGCCAGCCACCAGCCACGCACACGCATCGTCATTTGATTCGCCGCATCAATCTGATTGCATTCTCCCAGCATTTCACCCAGCTTATGCACGCATGCGAGCGACCTAGGCGCAACATGCTCGATCGCGCTTTCATGCGTGTTTCAGCATTACGGCAATCACATGCAGCGGACATACAGAGAACTTCCAGCATACATGGCTGGCATCGATGTAAGACAAACATGACCGATATCCAATGAAAAATTTCGCATATGGGATCCGGGAAGGGCAAGTACGGGTACGGTTTGACATGCACGGTTGGGGCAGCGCCGCACGACGACCTTATCGGCTACCCCATCCTAGCACCGCCGCACCGTTATCCTTTATTCTCAGGATGTTGGCACAATCAGCAGCATTGGCGAACCTCGGGAGCCAACAGCACATCGAAGAGGACAACTATTGTCGTGAGAACATGGAGTGGGCACGGATCGCGTACAAGCACCTTGTGTCGGTCGCTGTGCTTGGCGCCCACTGGATCTGGCACTCTGACCACGATGCTTTCTTTAAATTGGGCGCAGCGATCGACTGCGGCCGCTTCACCGAGGCCCCCGTGCGCCATCCTTCTCGGCCCTAGCTGCTGCCCAGAATCGCCTCAAGCCTCGAGACTATGGTCTTAAAGGTGGGCCTGTTGTGCGGATTGGGTGCGAAGCAGCTCGCCGCGAGCAGTGCGTAGACACACTCGGAGGTCGACAACATGTCCTGCGACCAGACCATGGCGGGGGAGGCTCTGAAAGTCCAGGACGTAGAGGCCGGTAATACAAGGCAGGGGCAGGCGGGTGTCGCCTTGGGGGGGAAATAGACGAGGACGCGGACAGAGTCACGAGTCAAGGGATTGCCTTGCACGCGTCCACCATGCGCTCCAGAGGCGCTGGGGGAGGGATTAGGACAGCAAAGGTAACCCCGCAGCCCGAAGCAGGGAATGCTACACGATAAAGATGTTCAATGGGCGCCCGTACCACGCACAACTTGGCACCTCGAGGCAGCATCGTGGACATGTCGTAACAGGGCTCACCACACCCCGTCCCGTACAAGATGCATGCGCTGTGCCGTGCAAGCCAAGGCTGATGCCGTACCTCGAGCAGAAGGTTGCACAGCTGTTGGTATTCCATCTTTGAGGCAACGTCCGGCAGGGTTGACATGAAAGCGGCGGCGATGCCCTCCAGGGTGCATCCGAAGAAGAACTCGATGAGCATGGTGCCGAACGACCACACGTCGGAGCGTTGGGACAGTTCGCCGCGCCGCGCCACCTGCATGTAGCCCGCCGGAGGTGGTCTCGAGAGGCGCGCTAAGCACATCGAACATACGGCGACCAGTACTTGCATGCCACGATGCAGGGGGACGGGAGCAGGTATGGGAGCCGGGCCTGCTTGAAGGAGCTTGGCACGGCTGGGTCTTAGCCACAGGGACGCCAACAAAGCAGTAGTCACGTACGCAGACGCAGCTGCACCCCCCGTGCACAGCTGCGACTTGCAGCCGTGTTGCGGCCAGAGCTCTTGCCTCGGCGGTGAATGGACTTGCGACATACTCGGAGGACATGTATGGCTGCCAGATCGGAGGACATGCATGGCTGCCAGACATCTATTCATTTACGGGTCCCTGACCACTGGGCCATGCACGCTCACCTCGGGGGCCATCCTGCAGGGCGTGCCCTGGTACCGTTTGGACTGGTGGGTCGCGTCCTCCGGCAGCGGCAGGCTCAGACCAAAGTCAGCCACCTTGGCGGTGAGGGCGGGGAAGGCAGAGCCATGGTTGCCTGTCTCACCACCGCCCTCAGGCGATACCATCAGCAAGACATTGTCTGCGAGGGAAGCAGGCGAGTGCCTTAGTGGGTGGGAGTTTGCCCCTCCCTCGATTGTAAAGAGCGTAGCGCTATGGGCTGCGAGGCCACTGAATCAGCGATGTTTACATGCTAAAAATAAACGATTCGAACTCACCCGGCTTGAGGTCTCCGTGCACGATGCGGCACGCGTGCACGTGCGCCACGCCCCGCGCCACGTCCAGGGCCAGGCGCAGGGCCAGCAGCCGGCTCGAGCCCCCATTTCGCACGCTGCCGGCCATTCCATGAGCTGCGATGCGGGGAGGGGGCAGTGTGGGACAGAGCGGGGGGCACGGGAGATGCTGCGCTGAGCAAATGCTGGCTCTTGGGTGGGCGTCCAGGCCAGTCAGGCAACACGCAACAAGCTACATTCCAGTACGATGGTTGGCCTAGCGCGCGGGACAACGACTTGCGATGCATGTTTGGGGCAAAAAATTGGCATGCACATTAAATGTTTCTGGACTCACACAGCGCCTGCTGCAGCGACCCTCCGTTGCACAGCTCCTGCACGATGTACAGCTTGTACGCGTCCGCGCCGCCGTCAGCCACCGTTCCCGGCGGCATCTGCTGGCCCGGGCCAACGCCCTGGCCGCCGGCGCAAGACGTGTCGCTTGGTTGCTGCACGAGCGGCTTGAGCATGTAGGTGTACGTGGCTGTGAGGCGAAGATCAAAGGGAAACGTCCCCTTGAAACACGGATGACATGAGATGCCATGGATTCAATACATCTCAATCAACTCTGACTCGGACATGCCCATCGATCGAGATGGCGATCGATGGCTGCGAGACGGTCAGGGATGGTGGAGAAGTACTTGTCTTCGTATGACGCAAGCATTATTGTTGCTCCTCCCAATAATCTAGGTCCAATCCAAGCTCGTGCCCCCGCACCACCCCCTACTCACCCACGAGGTTCTCGTGCGCCATGCTGAGCGAGATGGCCGCCTCCAGCACCGCCTGCTGCCGCCTCCTGCCCTCGTTGCCACTCTCAACATCCGTCACAACCATCGTCTTGACGGCAACGGGCAGCGAGCGCCAGCGGCCGGTGTACACCACACCGAAAGCGCCGCTGCCCAGGACTGAGAACACCTCCATCTCCGAGGAATCGCCACCCAGCTCCGCCTGTTGAAGGCGATGGGGAAGCTCAGGAACGCACAGCGAGTGGGAGGGTGCATGGCAGACCATAGCCGCTGCAGCGGTGGGACTTCCCGCTGCCCCGGAACTTGTGGGGCCAGAGGCTTCACAAGTCCACGAATAGATAGATCAGAAGATACTAGCAAAGCACGTAGCAGCAGCCATGGCTCGAGCAACACAATCCTCCACTTGTGTTTGAACCTCGATGCGGGATAGCTGCCTCAGCGCCAGGACGGAAGTCTCGACGTTCCGAGACCCCCGGCCCAGTCCGCCCACCGCCCCTGCCCTGTGAAGTGAGACGCCCTACCTGCAGCGCGCGAATGGCGGCTTGCAGGCCCGACTTCTCCGCCAGCGGGTCGCCCTCCACGACGGCCGCAGCCTCGCTGTCACCGTCCTCGTCCGCGCCCCGCTTCAGCCGGTCCCGTAGCTCGCAAAAGTAAACCTGCGCAAGCAAGCACCGGGCACCCGGGCAGCTCCTGCACGATCACCACGTTGCGGACGACCAAACTAGAAGGATCGATCCTAGAACGGGACACGACATTCTTTTATCGGGAGGCCACTTGTGACGAGCACATAGCGTGAGCTGTTCTAGGTGAAGTGCCTGCGGCCAAGCGCCGTCCGATCGGCTTACGCTGACTTCATGCAGAAAGTGTCGCTCGTCCTGCGTCCCCACGACAGCTGGTAGAACAGCTGGCGCCGAGCCTCCGGCGCCGTCGCTGCCGGGCTGGATTGTCAGGGTCAGGGGTGCGCCAGCAGTCCTGCCCTCGGCACCAGGTGCCGGGGGCTGCGGTCCGCCCGACAGCACCTGGCCGCCGCCCGCTGCCGCCGCTGGGGCCACCCGCCGCACGAGCGCTTGCGCCACTGCACAGCGGTTGGCCTGCACGTGACCCCCGGCCACCCCCGGCCGAGTCGTCGGGGCGTCAGGGACGCGGAAGTCCAATGGCTGGCGCAAGCACTGACACGGACTCCAATAATCGTCACACGGAATACAAATCTACGTTTTTTATGGGTTCTCGGATATGCTCGATCTCCCTGCTGGCAGCACCCCAGAGTGAACGGACGAATTGTAGCGTCAGCCAAAACCCGTGCACGACTCACCTCAGCGGCTGCACTTGCCCGTGGTGGGGCCAGGGCTTTGCCAGTGGCTGCCGGCGCTAAAGGTTGGAGGGCAGAATACGGGATGGAGCGGCTGGAGCCAGTGGCTGCTATTGTGCGGCCGCCCAGGTCGGTTAGCGACGTCGAGGCTTCCCGCATGACAACGTCGGCTGGAGAGCCGCACTGCGACGCCTCCACGCCCTTGGCCGGACCAGCCTGCGTCGCGCCTTGCCCTGCTAGCCCACTGCCGGTGTTGGTGCGGCTCTTGCATGGCCCCTCCACCGCCCGTGCGGTCCGCAACTGGCAGCCCTCCTCGTCCCGGACGCGACATGCCTTCTCCTCGTCAATGCCATCAAGCCCCCGGAATACAACGTCACCCTTGCTCGAGTCCAATGACAGAGCTCCGTCAAGCGAGCAGCCTTTGCGCTGCCGCTGCGCTGCCCGGCGGCGCCGCCATGCCGCCACCGCCACTGCGGCGGCCAGCAGCACTGCCAGGCCCACGGTAAGCGGGAGCGCGACCGCCAGCGGCACCGCCCAGGAGGGCGGGCTGCCTGGGCGATGTTGTCCCCCCTCGATGGGCACCGGCGAGGCGGCAGGGTCTGAGAACATCCCCACACCTCCTCGTGACTCCGTCTGCACGGACGGTGGGGGCCCGTGAGCCAGATCTGTGGTAGAAGGCAGCGAGGTAGCGGGCGGCGGAGGGGGTCCTGAGCCCCGTGTGGTGACGGGGTCATCAGGGGATGTCGGCCGCTGTGAGCTCACTGGCAGTGTCGTGAAGTCGAGCTGGGCCCAGGTGTCGGCATCTGCAGGATTGTGGGCCGGGGCGGGGCGGGGAGCTGACAGGCTGCAAGGGCCGTTCGCGGTCATCCATGTGTACTCTTACACCCGCCCGCACCTGCGAGCTCCTGGTACGGCAGCCTCAGCTCGGGGTACGGCAGGAGGCTGGCCCCCGGCGGCGCGTCCGGCGGCAGTGTGTATGTGACGGTCACGTGTGTGCCGTACCATCCGTAGTGGCGGGCGGAGGCCAGGACCAGCACTCCGGAGCCGGGGTCCAGAGACAGGGGCTGCGGGGCGGCGGGGTGGGGCGTTGAAGGGAAAGGAGAATGAACAACGACGAGCTGGGCGCCAGCAGCGTAAGTCCAGTCCCGCGGGGTGGGGCGGGGAAGAGCACTCATCGCAATTTCACTAAAATCGTAATAGTGACGAATACCACCGCCAAAGGCGGCAGCAAACGGCGCTCCTTTGCAAGAAGTTGCTAATCCAATGCAGGTTAACCTTCGTAGTGCTAGCACACAATACATCGCAGCTCCTAGTTCGGAGATGGGCAAAGCACAGGATTTTTCATAGTTGGGCACCTACGGTGGAGGCGGCCGCGAAGCTGCGAAGCGCTTCCCCCGTGATGTCAGAGAAGGGCGGTGCAGGAGGAGACGGGGGCTGCGGGGGCGGTGACGGCGGCTGCGGCGAGGGCGACGGAGGAGGAGGAGGCAGCTCGGGCGGCACGGGCGGCCGCGGGGGCGGCGATGCGACAATAATTCCTACGGGCAGGAAGGGCACGGTGGGACACGGAAACAGCGCCATGTGGTCGTCAGCATTTGGGCTTGTTGGAGGCAGGCAAGGAAGGTACTCCTATACCCCTGTCATCTCCCAGCAGTCCCATCCTTCGGCCTTCAGCCGTCACTTTGGCAGGGGCTGAGCACGCTGGTCCACAGCCGACATTCCAGACGCCAGCGACGCCCGGAGCGTTCGCGAAACCACAGCTAGTGACGCAACTGAAGCTTTGATGTGAGGTGTGCCGTATTAGGTATTAGGTCGGCCGGATGTGCACACGCCAGCGATGGCCGAAACTGTAGGTGAGGTGTGAGCTGTGAGCTTAAGCTAGTCATCATCCATGCCGTATTGTATCAAGCTCTTTAATTGCCAGCAATTATCCAAACTGTATCAAGCTGGGCCGCATGAGAATTGGGGGCACTATCCAAGATCTCTTCATCTGCAGGTCCCGTCCCCTCGTTCCGCATCCGGGTCCCAGCGCCTCGCAGGACCGGTGAGCCCCGCCCTGCAATCATGCCGGGGGGGGGGGACACGTACTTGGCCGTGGAGGTGGACTCGGAGGTCGTGGGCTTGGCGGCGGCGGGGCTGGCGGCGGTATGCCCGGCAGCAGTGGCAGCCCCGGGGGTGGAGGCAGCGACGGCGGCGGCGGCGGCGCGTAGGCGCGCGGCGGCGGCCGTGGCGCTCGCTGCGCCGCCGCCGGGGCCTGAGGCGCGTGGCGCATCAGCACCGCCGCCGCCAGCGCCCGCCACTCGGGCTCCGGAACCACCAGGGTCACGTTGTCCAGGAGGAGCAGCGGAGCCGGGTCGCCGGGGGAGGCGCTCCTGCGGTGGAGGCGGGCGCCATGCCCTTTCAGCATAGGAAGATGGGGTGCCTTGCTATGCAAAAGCGCATATTTTTTGTCCAGCACACGGGCACACAGTTCGTTGCAACGCTCGAGTCAATTGCTTTACGGCCCACCTGACCAGGCTGAAGTACCACAGCGGCAGGGAGCTGTTGGCCCAGGCCGCGTCACCGCCCTCCAGCGGCGACCCACTGCCCCCTGGCGCCAGGTTGTACAGCACCAGGTTCCGGAGCCGAAGGGGCCGGGCCAACACGCACCGACCCGCAACAACCTGGAATGCTTGAAGAAGGGAGGAGCGCAAGGCCCGGTTGAAGAAGCGCTCACAGCGCCCCGCACATCTGAACAAGCAAGGGCGAGGCAGGAGACTGGGGTACGGAACTTACGGACCTCCAGTTGGGACTCATCGGTTCATTCGGAAATGAGCCTGCTCGGCACTTGCTTCGTTTGCAGACCTTGGAATGGATCCAGCTACCAAGTGTCTCTGCCGGCAACCACCGGTATCCTCACTGTGACAGGTGATGGCAAGCCATACCCCCGGGACTGCATGCTGCACGCTGATCCCGGTGCCACCCTCAACCGCACCTTGAGGTCTGTGAAGGTGCGGCCCCCCACCAGCTCGGGCGCGTATCCGCTGACGGTGCACACGTCGCTCGCGGCAGAGGAACCCGGACTGCCCAGCCCGGCTCCGGGCCCGGCGGCCTCCGCCCCGCCAACCGTGATGCCGCCCTCCGGGCCCTGGCCCACAGGCGACACAGTGTCGTCGCGGCGCCTGGGCAGGCGGCACAAGGGCGGGCGGGGTTCGGGATGGACAGGGAGGGGGCTTGGCCAGGAGGAGGGGTCACTAGCTTCAAATGCGTCACATGTTAACGACTCGACACGCGTTCCGAAGCGCGGTTGGGTGCAAGGAGTAGCTTATCCTGCTGCAGATATGACGGCGGACACTGCCACTTGGTCGCGCATTTTTATGCTACCCGTTCGCCCCCGCGTCCCCGCCCACCTCGCCACGAGTGTGACGGCCGCCCCGCCCGGCGCCTGGCCGCACACGCGCTCCTGGCTCGCCAGCGCCGCCTCCAGACCGGGGGCCACCGCCAGGCCGGAGGGGCCCTGGGGCGGGGGAGGGAGCAGGAAGGGAAGCGAAGTCAGGCCCGAGGCGCGGACCGCCTTGGGCGCCCTGACCGGTCTGGGGTGCACCGCTGCGTCGACTGCATCAAGGCAGAGCGACCTGGCCATGGACTATCCACCTCCAGCGCACACCCCTGCAGGCCCGAGGTGCGGAGTGGCAGCAGACATCAACGTAACGGCAACGCCTGCATGGCGAGGGCACAGCGACGTGCACACCGTGCGGTGCGCATCTAGCAGCTAAGTACGCTGCCTGCAGGGCGCATCCCGCTACCTGCGCAGTACACACCCGTGCAATTGCGATTGCGTTTGCGCTTTGAGGATTTGGGATAGCGAAGCGAGATGCGCTCCGTCGCCACACGCCACAATACCCAGCTGAACCCGCTCGCGCACCCCCGCACCTGCGCCAGCGCCCGCGTCCGGTTTCCGTGCAGCAACAGCGGCGGCCACACGCGCGACTGCGGCAGCAGCGGCACCGCCCCGGGCAGGGCCGCGTAGGCGGAGGCGGAGAGGAGCGTGCAGTTGAGCAGCAGGACCTGTGGGTTGTGGGGCCAGCGGTTCGGGGTATGGGGAGGGAGTCAGGGACGGCAGAGGATGGGAGGTGAGTTTGCATTGACTGCAAATGGCCGCACAGTCATCTCTAACTCCCACCACCCATCTTAGCATCCTGCTGCCATTTCTCCATATAGGTCGCATCCGCGCCCCATTCTCCCCCGCACCGCTGGCTGCAGCTCCAGACGCTCCACCACCAGCACTCCCGAGCCAGACTCTCCCGGCGACAGGCTTGAAACCTGGATGGCGACGAGAACCCGACATGCCGACAGGGTTACCATTGGCAGTGCGTGTCATTCCTTGGCTCGGCACCCTCCAGAGTAAAATATTGAGCAGGGGCTTCTTATCTGCCCCACTTAAGCAATCCAGTTGGCAGAGCTAAACGATTGGCGTGTGATATACTCTGCTTTGCCAGCCACTGAATGGAAGCGGTGACGAGGCAGGCTTTACACCCTCGGTACTGGTGCCCATTCCTACGGCCGCTTATGAGAGCCTGCCCAAGCGCGAGCGCCACTACTGACGCACACGTCGGTAGCACATCAGCCCCGCCGAGCCCCCGTTGACGTGACAATACATGCGGATGGAACCCACTGAGTACGGCCACAGTACCGTACGCCGCTAGCCGCACTCGGCGGCCCCTTACCCGCATGCTGAGGTTGAAGAAGCTGCTCGCGTTCACGGAGGCAAGGCTTGGAGGGATGCCTGTAACGGGCGATCCCGCCCATGCCGTCGCAGCCCCCGCCTCGCTCGCGGCCTCCGCCCTGCCCCTGAGAAAGGCCACCTCCTCGTCCGGCAGCACCAGCGTGCAGCGAGTGAGGCGCAGCCGGGGGCCCGTGCTGACACCAGCACCGCCAGCGCCCGGGGGAGGCCTGACGCCGAAGCAGAGCGCTGCCAGCGCCATGAGGTCGGCCGGGCCGCTTGGGTGAGTCGAGTACGGCAGGTTGACGAGCGTCATGTCGTACAGGCGCGCATACGTGGAGTCGGGGGAGGAGGGCGGCGGCGCCCATGCCCAGGCGTCCTCCCGCCCCGCTAGGTCCAGGGTGGTGGCGGCGCCCGGGGAGCCGCGGAGCACCAGCCGACCCGCGGACCCGCGCGTGAGCACCTGGGGGCAGCAGGCAGACAGGGAGGCACACAAATACCACAAGCAGCTGGACAGAAGCGGCGGAGATTGCGCTTCAGGTTCCTTCACGGTAAGCGTTTGTCGGGCCCCCGCTCCCGCCTTGAACCTCTCCCTGCTCTGCCATGTTCCTGACCCGGCTTTGCGCATGTGCACTTGAGTCGCAGCAAGAGTGCAGGCTGTTGCGGTGTCCTGCAGTTGCAACACAACGACGTAATGGGCGGTCACCACTCACGCCCCAGTAGCCGAATCCCGTCGCCAGCGAGATGTTGGAGGTGAGGCTCAGAAACACGGGGCCCTGAGTCGCCCCCAGCAGTGCTGGAGACGCCCTGCGCAGCTCCTCCGCGCCTCCACCGCCGCTGCCAACGACCGGCCGTGCCGCACAGGGGTAGGGCTTCCACAAACCGGGCCGCGGTGGCGCGTTAGCCGTAATTGTGTCTGTGCACGTTATCAGCACGTCTCGCCAGCGCACCACCCCGCCCCCGAGGGCAAGGCCATTTGGCCCCGGCGCGGTGGTGTCCAGCTCCCGAATCGCAATCGTGCCGTCGTCCATCGTCACCCCCGGGCTGTGCGGCCAGGCCCCGGTGTCGCGGCACAGCCCCGTGAACAGGGACGTGAGGTCGATGCGTGAGAGCACCAGGGTGACATTGCGCAGCTCCAGCGTCGCCCCCGCCGGCACACTGATCAGGGACGAAGGCGCCAGACCGGTCAGGGATAAGGCCCACATGGGACCAAAAGGCTGAGGGTTCTCGGTCCAGAAGAAAGAAAGCGAGGTGAAGACCAGCTGCTGGCCTGCGGGCGGAGGTGCCATGTGCGGGGAGGTGCGGTCGGGGGGGGTTCGGCGGTGCTCACTGGGAGGTTGGAACTGAGGGGAAGACGGGAGGGCGTGGGAGAGCAGTCGTAAAGGACCAGGTCACCGTGTGGCGCTTACAGACGAGCCACCCACGTGCCTGGTGCTGGATTGCAGGAAGGATACCCCATGGGGGAATCCTTACATTATCTAAGGTCCATGCGGACAGAACTTTAGGAGGTACGGACAAAGGGGGTCTCTGCAGCCGACCGGAAACGGCATGTACGGCAGCCAGCCAGATCATGAATGCACGTCCCAGCTGGCCAAGCATAACCCAAGGACCGTACACGCCCGTAAGGTCTCTACCTGGCCGAAGAGTCAAGAACGGGCCGTAGGGGATTCCGAAATATGGCCAGAAAAGCAGCGTGTAGTTAGGGCCGCCGGGCGGGGGGGGTGAGGGTGGCGGTGGCGGTGGAGGTGGCGGCGGCCGTGGCGGTGAAGGAGGTGAAGGGAATAGGCCTTGGTTGGAAACGATGATCACGCCAGGAAATGCGTTCAAGAAACTATGGGAGAGTAGATCCTCAGGTACCTCTGCGCCCTTGCCCGTGAGCACCAGCGACGTGGAGTTCGCGGGCAGGGGGACGCCCCCGAGGGCCGTTCCGTTGGGGGCCAAGAGTGATACGCGGCCCCCCGGCAGAAGCATGCCAGTGCCTTGCATGTCTTCCACAAAGAGCGGCGTGCCCATGTCGATTTTCACGGCTGCATGTAATTGATGGCAGCAAGTCCCCAGTAGGAGGATGACGAGCAGCAGGCAAGCCGGCGTGGGAGCAACGCCGCGGCCTGTGCGTTGCCAGCACTTGTAACGTGTAGAAGCGATACATTGTCCTTGTCCAAAGGGGTAGCGGCGCTGATGCAGCCTGGCAGGCTCGTCATACCTGCTGTGCGCCATGTCATTGTGAAAATCCCAGAGAAGCGCTAAAGCATGCTCAGGCTGCGCTACATTGCACCTTGAAAATGAAAGCAGACGACTGTTAACTATCATATAAATCCGCGTATGTAATTGATCAACAGTGTAGAATGTTGCTGGTGTACAATACGAACAACGTGGTGTACTGCGGTGGAAGGCGATACTTATACCCCCATAGATAGTGTGCGCGCTTTTTATTACAATGATGTCTGTGGATATCATGGGACATGATGCATACTGGACGAAAAAATGACACGGGGTGTGATCCCGCGCAGAGGGGATTGACTTATCGGCTTCAAAGGAAGCTTGGGTTTATGCAAGTCCTAGGGCAAGCATTAGGATAGATACGTAACTGCAGCCGCACTTAAAACTGCTACTACTCAAGGCCGTATCATAGGCCAGACGTATGTGGTTTCCTGCGCACATTTCTAGATGGAGGTCCCAAATCTGGCGCGACCCCCCCCCCCCGCCCAGGGGAGATCTCCCCTGCCCCCGCCCTTGACCGACCGCCTTCCGCGAGCGCGTCGTACGCCACTCCTTCTCAAGGGAAGTAAACAGCAGGGGAGATCATTCAGGTAAACAGGGTTAAAAAAAGAACCAGAAACGGGGAAGGCATGTCAGGGCCCAAAGGTGGCCCGTGCCAATTCTTGACACCACCATTGCCCATGCATCCCCATTCTTCCAACCGGCAAAGGTATGCTTGCAAGATGGGAAACGCCGGATCCGCCCGCATATATGGCGAACCG
>LSYV01000040.1:17367-37595 GCA_001584585.1 Gonium pectorale
CCCCGCGCGCCCACCAGCCCGGGAGGTCTCTTAGGGCGGCCAGATCAGCCCTTGCCCCCGTACAGCCCCGCTACCTGCACGCCTTGGCGCGAAGCCACCCGCCCAAGCCACAACCCCCCTCCAGGCCCATTGATCCAACCCCCGCACTCCCTCACCTCGCTGACTTCTATTAGCTTCTTGTTCAGCTCGCTGTAGAGCTTCTGCTGCAGCGTGGGCACCATCAGCTTGACCATGTCCACCACCTCGCGGCGCACCATGCCGAAGTCGGTGGCGGTCCTGGGGCCACACGGGCAGGCAGCGGCGAGTGTGAGAACACGGGGGGGCCACACGGGCGTTGAGCACCCGTTGTAAGAGCGTGGGGGCAGGCGCACTGGTTTGGGAATGGAAGGGAAAGGAGAATGAACAACGACGAGCTGGGCGCCAGCAGCGTAAGTCCAGTCCGGCGGCCAAGCCGGTCCTTGCCTCGTTTCGCCGGCTCCCGAAAGTGTCGGCGATCCGAAAGCCGCCAGGTGTGTGCCGCCGTTTCCGGCGGCGTCCGCGTTGATGGCTGAGTTGCGTACAGCTAGGTAGTATCGTATAAGCTAAGGTCGTAGTAGTAGAGGTGTGTGCGTGCGTGTGCCTAAGTCGCCCACCCCATCCCCGTCCCCAGCTTCCTTAGTCCTTAACAACAGTCCGACCCTCCCTGGTTTGGGAGGGAGCGAGGATGCGAGTGGGTGGGTTCTAGAGTGCTGTCGCCGCCATACAGGGGAGCGGGATGCTGCCGTTTCGCGGCTGCAGCGTGCCCCTGCGGGCTGCAGCGCCCTTCGCATCGCCCCCCCCCCGCACCCACGTCCACACACACACACACACCTGCCGGCTAGAATACCAGACTGCTCGACTGTTTGCATTGCCTCGCTCGTCTGTTTGCAGCCTGTCCACAAGCACGCACATTCGCATGACGTAACACACACACACACACCGCGGTAGGGCTTGTCTACTGAGAATGCCTTCCAACCCTCTACCCCCCACCCGCGGCGAGCGCACCGTGAGATGGCGTATATGCCGCCGATGCGCGCCGCGTCGGGCGCCACCAGCGGCAGCACCATGACGCTGGCGGGCGAGCGGCCCTCGCTCTTGTACAGGATGGCCACGTCGGCGCCGGTGCGGTAGAGGCGCAGGTAGCGGCGCATGTTGGATACCTTCATGACCTGCCCCGTGGTCAGCGCGTTCTCCAGCAGCGTCTCGTTCGTCACGAAGCCGTGCATGTCCTGCGGCCGGGGCGCGGAGGGGCGGAGTGGGGCCAGGGGGCGAGCGGGGGTAGTGGGCAAGGGGGCATGGGAAGAGGGGGCCAGGGGGCGAGCGGGGAGTGGGAGCAAGGGGTGGCGCTGTGACCGGGACAGTGGCCCCCAGACGGGGGGCGCAACCCAGACCTCACAACGGGGAGGCCGGCGCGAGGCCCTTTAGCCTCGCCGCGCTTTGGCGCCTTGTGCTGCCTCTCGGGCTTCGGGTGTTTCATCCCGCCCAGCAGCGGCCTTGCCGCAACAAGTCGTGTCAGCGCTGGTGGCGCGTCAGGGAGATCAAGGGCGGGTCTCCACCCCGGGGTGGACGTCACCACCCGCGTTTGCGCCACCCCCTTCTACCTTCGTTGCCGCCCCGACGCCACAAACACGCAGCACAGCACCCCCGGCCCCCACAGCGCCAGCGGGCCCCGCGTGTTGCGCTCTCTGCAGCCTGGGACCTGTCGCCGCCCCACGCCCCACCCCACCTTATACCCCCGCCAGTGACGAAGACGCCCATTCTGCCGTCCTCAATCAACGCGACCGCCTCAACGATGCGAAGCCCAGGTCCCCGTGGCACCTCCCGTGCTCCCGCCCCCGCCCCGCGGTCCCTGTCCCGCCTCCGCCACGCCTCGCCCGCTCCGGCCCCCTCCCCGCGGCCGATTCCTGCGGCCCGCACCACGTGCTCCTTGTAGTCGGGGCTCTTGCGCTGCCCGCCCACCACGGCCTCCACCATCTCCCGGCTCAGCGAGAACATGATGGCGCAGGGCCGCCCCGGGAGCACCAGTGCGATGTAGAACGACAGGTCCTGCAGCGCCGCGAAGATGTCCGTCAGGCCCTGTGGGAGGGAGGGAGCGTAGGGGGGAGGGGAGGGAGGGCGGGGAGGCAGGGTGCGGGACGGCGGGAGGGGAGGGAGGGCGGGGAGGTTAAGTGGTGTGCACACGGGTGCGGTCCGGGTAGGAGATGTGGAGAGGGGCCAGATACGTGCGCCGCCGCGGCCAGGCCCCGCTGCCGGCCGTGTGTTGCTTAGCCCACTAGGGCGAGTGGACGCGGGCGGGCGGGGATAACTGGTCCGCTCCAGAGCCACGCAGAACCTTTGCGTCTTTGCGCAGCGGCGCCGTGACATGGCGCCGGCAGCCCACGCCTTGATTGAGCCCGCAGCCCTTGCGTCCGATTGTGGCGCCATCGGACGGCTGGTTTCGGGCGTACGGCCTGCAGGCCTCCACGGCTGCGCGGCCCAGCCACAGCCTGTGCGGCTGTGCGCCGCTTGTAGCGCCCACGCGAGGGCTCGCTGCGGCACAGCCCGGCTGCACGCATGGCTGCGGGCGGCCGGTGACATCCCTGGGCCCCCCCGAGCACCTGCGGCCGGGCAGCGGCCACCTCCGGCGCCACCCTGTCGCCATTCCGATGGGTGAGCAGCGCCGGTGCGTAGTTGGCAGCCCCAGGCGCCGCTGCACAACTGGCCGCGCCGCAGCCGCAGCCGCGCCGCAGCCGCAGCGGTACCCCCGTGCGCACTCTCCACTGCCCATGATCGCTGCGCGGGGCCGCGTTGGCGGCAACAGCCTCGCAGCCGTCGTAGCGCAGAGACGCGGGGCCAGGAGCCCCGCTGCCAGGAACCCCAGCCGGGGCCGACAGCGGCGGGCGCGCAGGCCTGAGCTGCAGCGCGGTCGGCGCAGCGAGTGGCGGCGAGAGTGATGGCTGCCAGAGGCAGGGGCGCCGCGGTGCTGCATGGCAGCACCGGCAGCGGTCTTCGCGGTGCCGCTGCCGCTGCCCCTGCCCCTGCCGCCGCCGCGGGCGCGGGGCAGCAGGCCCCCTCGGCCTCCTGGGCACAGGCTTGCGCCGCCACAGCGGCCGAGCGCCCCGCACGAGTCCGCTAGGTCCACAGCCTGCCCCTGCTCATCTGCAGACCCAGTGGGTGCTGCCGCTGCCGCTGTGCTCCTGATCTGCGACCCCGAACCGTCGTCGCCGCCGCCGGCTGCCCGCTGCCGCTTGCGGCAGCTCGCTCCGGTCGCCGCGGCGGTCCGCCGCAGCGCCCCCGGAGACCGGGCATGTACGGGCACTGCACTGCACGTCCACTCGCGGTCTGCGGCAGCCCGGACAGGCTGTTCAGGCAGCACACCGGCCGTCCGACCGTGTTGTCGAGGGGCGCCTCCCCCCACCGGCGGCCGCCCACCTGCTCCAGGGCCGGGCCGTGCAATGGTGCTGCCGCATCACTGCGGCCCCACGGCCAGCAGACGGGGCGGGCTGCGTGCGATGACAGCCTTGCACTGTCCGATAAGAGCGCCACCCAGCCAGTCTGGGTCGCGGCAGGCGGCGGCAGGTCGAGGCCACCGTGCCAGGCCACCGCACCTCCGGGCTTCGGGCCAGCGCACCAGCGCGCCGCCGAGGTGTCCGCAGCGGCGCGGACACGTGCGAGTCAGTGCGGAGACACCCCACACATGCTGACATGCAGCCACGGCCGTGCATGCCCAATGGCCACAATCAAAGGCTCCAATCGAATTCTCCCCCCCACCCACAAAAAAACCTGCTACGCTCTAGCTTGGCTCAGCCGGAATAAGGGCCGGCCGCCTGCTTGCACAGGACGTGCGCACCTGCCTTAACCGTGCTCTCTGCGCTGCCGCGCAGCTTTCTGCTACACAACCAAGGCTCGCAAGGCTGCTGTGAGGCCCCACCCCACCCCGCGCCTTAGTGCGCCCAATGCCTCCCTGGCTGCGGGCCTGGTACGCCCCGGCCCCAGCTCCGCAGACGCCCCGCCCCATGGCGACCCCGCCCATCCCAGCCCCTGTCCCAACCCCGGCCTTACCCATGGCTGAACCGGCCCCGCCCCAGCCCCGCCCCGCATCTTGAGCGTCGCCATGCTGACTGAACCGGCCCCGCCCCAGCCCCGCCCCGCACCTTGAGCGTCGCCATGCTGAGCTGCTCCACTGTCTCTTGCTTGGCTATGCTCTGCAGCCAGCTGACCTTGCTGCGCAGGTGCGCGTCGTGGAAGTGCTGCGCCAGCACGGCAGCCAGAAGCCGTAGCTGCAGGCCCCACCTGGCGGGGCAATGGCGAGAATGGGGCGGCATGGGTTGTGGGCGCGGCCAGGCGCGGGGTGGCAGCGGCGGTGGCCGACGGGAGGCCTCGCGAAGGCCCGCGTCCCCTTCCCCAGCGTTGGTCGCCCCCGGCGGGGTGCGGCGCGCCCAGCACGCACCAGTGCTTCTGCTCGTCGACCTCGATGACCATGGCCACGTTCAGAACCCCGACCAGCTGCGCGCCAACTTTGATGGGCACGGCCAGGAACGACTTTAGCTTCTGCATTTTGAAGAGGCACTTCCAGTCCTCCGGCAGCTCGTTAGCGTTGTGCTCGCCAGCTGCCCAGAAGCACGCCGTGCCCTCCGACACGACACGCTGGACGGACCAGTGGGAGCTCGCGACGTTGAGCAGGTAGTGCTTCGGGAGGAAGTCCGAGCCCACGCCCGACGCCGTAAGCACCATAAAGACCTGCTCATCCTCACTGACGACCGAGATGCTGCGAGGGGCGGCACCGACGCGCCGTTGAAGATACGCACAGGCGTCGGCGTGTCGTCGGCGCACCTACCTTGCAAACTGGACATAGCTCTCCCCGACCAGCAGGCTGGTGAATGCTTCAACCTTTTCCACTGCCGTCCCCTCAATCGCCGACAGGGACTCAATTAATTGCGTGCCCTGAGGAAAACCGCCAGTGAGACGGGGTTAATCTCTCAGGGACGCGCTCCGACGGGGCCATCCAAATCCCACCTTGTCCACTGCTGAAAAGGTGTGTTTGTTTGTTGGAAACTTCCTCCCCGGCGCCGAAACAGCAGGCGTCGTGCTCACTTGGCTGGAGTTTTGTTTTTCACCGTCCTTGCCACTGTTGCTGCTCGCGGTGCCTGGCGGGAGTGAGATGCCTCCACCTCCGTCGGCCAATGCCCCATCATTACTGTGATTGTTGGCAGAAGCAGGCTGCTCGCTGACTGTCTGGACGGAGCTTGGAGTCGGAGCCTCCCCTCTCGGCTTCTGGGCCTCTGATTTTAGTACAGTTGGTTGCGAGCTTGCTGGTGAAGGCCCTCCTTCGGCTGAAGGCGGTTTGCTTGATATACAACCCATTTAACCTTGGTCAATACACATGGCGGATACAGTATAACGCCAAATAGAAATCAATACACGGTTAGGCGGAGGACCCAAGCTGAGAATGAGCTACCAAAGGTCGGGTGTGCACGGAATGAAGCGGGCGTTCAAGATGAGCAGCACTGTTTTAAGTGGGGGTGCATAGGATAATGGAAGGCAGTAGATAAGCTGGCACGACGCGGTGTGGGATACGATGTTACGATAGGTGGAGCGGTTCCACGGAATAGGGTCGTCAGTCTACGTCACACTGTGTGTGCGATAAGCTGCACTACAGCGCTGCGTGCCCGTCCCAATGTGTTTTGCCCTCTTTTTGTTACCGGTAATATGCTGACCAGTCACGACACCCGCCGGCGTGTCACGGGGCCGTGCTGGGCTGGTCGGAGAACGCATAACGCCAACCATTTCCACATAGTGGCCCTCCGTTTTGCCCATGTGTGGCATGTGTCGGCAGCTAGAGGTCCCAGGTTTCCCTCGGCCATCGCACCATGCACGGACATGTCGTTCTGGCCGGCGGCCAGCAGGACCCGCGGGACACGAGGAGAGTCGCGCAAAGTTTTCAGGGTAGCATTGACCTGGCATCGCCGCCGATGCAGCAAGCAAAGCAACAGCTGCAAGTTCTCGGATGGCATGTTTCCTCCCCTGGTCCAGCACAGGCCAGCGGGTCCGAGAACGCCGAGACTCTGGACACTGCGCTGTCTGAAAGAGCTGGCCTCAAGCACGAATCGAAGCGGATCGCAAGCCAACCAACTCCGCGCGGCGACAGGCACCAGCAGGCTGATGACGCCTCGGATTGCCGAGCTTGAACACGAACACATGGCCCCGCGAGCGTCGGCCAATGGGTCGGAGATAACAAAGAGGATGGTGGCGGGGCGGGCGGAGGACGCGGCAGTCACCTCTTGGGCGCCAGCAGAGATCCAGAGAAGGCGATGCGACCTCAGGCCGCGGCTCGGCCGCCGTCGGCCGCCAGCACACGCTTCAACCCACCTGGCGCACAACGGACAACTGGCCATACAGACGGCGCCACCCGTGAAACCCGTCTTGCCGTCTACAATCGCACCACTTGCGCCCCAAGGGTCACGTTTCCCCATCACTACCCAAGGGACGGCGGATGTATGGGCACAGTAAGGGCACGGACACGGGAGGGCACCTGCTTGTCCACGGCCACTACCGAGGAACCGAGCCGCGCTTCTTACCGTGCAGTATCGGTTCAACCTGAGGCAAGCACCTACGTCACCTTTGCACCTCTCCGGGCTTACCAACAGCTGTCCTTCCTCGCCTGCATGCCTGGCATCCCCTCCCCCCCCCCTTGGCAACACACACGGTAACGGACTGTAACGGGCCGCATCGGGGGCTACGGTGGTGGTCGCCGCCGAACTAACATGCAGGGACATCACCCCTTCGAATCCCTCTGGAGCTGGGTCCTACAATAACGCCATCACTTTCGCGCTTACGCTCGTCGTATGCGTCGTTCCATTTCAATACGCTGACGCAGGAGTTCAGTCAGCCTGGACAAAGCAGGGGGGGAGCTGCAGACAAAGGAGGGCGCAACCGTTACAGGCTGGGCGTGGCCTTTGGGGGTGGGACCGGCGTCGGCAGCACGGCCCCATGACAGGCGCCTCATCATTTCCTGTCAGGCCATACAGGCATCAGGGGCAGCCCCTAGCCGCGGTCAACAAGCGCCCCCCCTCCCTTGCGCCGCGCCTGCAACTGCTCTGGCAGTCAGTTGCCGTGCCCGCCCTGGCACCGATCCAGGAAGCCGCCGTCTCCGCCGACAGTCCACCCACCGCTCACGGGCTCCCTACGAGGCGTGCTTCTAGGGATACAGCACATGATTTGGTGAGGGGCGCGGTAGTCGCGACACCCACTCCCAGCCACGGGGAAGGATGCCCATCCGCAGCCGCCCTACGATGGTCGCCCGGCACCTAGGCGGACTGCCCCACTCGCCCGGACCCCTTGCCACCTTCCCGCCGCACCCACCAGGCCAGCCCAGCCCGGCCCGGCCCGGCGCGGCTAGAGCTCCCCGCCGCGCCACCCTCCTCCCGCCGCCTGCCCCTCCCGCCAGCCATCGTCCCAGGCGCCCGCGTCCCCCGCCCCTCCCGCCCCCGCCCCAGCGCCTGCCCCCTGGCCTGCCCTGGCCCACATCCCCGCCATGGCCGCCCCCGGTCGGAAGCGGTACCCGACCAGGTGCGTGAACTTAATGTAGACCACCATGGCGGTGAAGGCCAGGCCCACCACCAGCAGGACCATGCACGTGAAGCACAGGGTGCCGCCGGACCTGGGGGTGGGGGTGCGGGTGGCCGTTAGGGTGGGCACGGGGAGGGTCCTCCTGGTTGGAAGGTGCACTCGCCAGAGAAGCCCGACGCACATGCCGTCACGCCGCTATTCGTCGGGCGCTGAGACGGGGCATGATTCCCGGCGGGGGCGGGGACAAGGCGGGTGAAGGGCGGTCCAGAAGGTGCGTGCTGGCTGCGGCGGGCAGGGCACGAAGTGGAAGGGCGACAAGCTTCCCACGGCCAGCCGCCAGGGAGCGGCATCGCGTCCAGCCCAGCCCGGGGGCCGAGGGCGCTAAGTAATGGAGAGCAAGCGAGGCATATTGCGTGCGTGTCGGCGCATATCGGGGCATCTGGGGACGCGGGGGAACAACGCAAGGCGCAAAGCCTCCTGCGGCTGCCGTGCGGCTACCGGGGGACGGCCACGGCCGGCGGCCCCGACCAGAGCGCGAGAATGAAACGGCATCCGGACGCGTTCGGGGAGTCTCCCCGGCGGCCCCGCCCCCGCCTGGGTCCCGCCCCCGCCTCGGCCCGGCCCAGGCCCCGCCCGGCGCCCTGTCCTATGCGCCTTCCCTGCCCGCCTCACCTCTTGACCTGCTCCCCCGCCGCCGCGGCGTTCTTGCGCGTGGCCGCCAGGCTGTCCCCCAGCGCCGTGTCCGCTGCGTCCAGCAGCTTGCCCCGCTCCGCCACCGCGCCCGCAGCGGCCTGCGCGCCCGCCTTGAGCGCCGCGGTCAGCTCCGACAGCTCGTCCGTGAGGAGCGCCTGGGCGGCCTCAGCCTGGCGCAGCCTAGGGTTTGGTGGTGGAGTGGTAGAGGGTTCGGAGGGAGTTTGAGGCGTGGGAGGGTCCAGCCGGTGGGCAAAGGGTTGGGTGGGATGGGATGTGAAGGGGCCGAGAGGCTGAGCTGGGGGGGACTTGAGGTGTGGCGGAGGCGGCGTTTGGACGCCGCAAGGAGCGCAGCGGTCAGTCCGGACTGAAGCATCCGCCGCCATAGCCTGACGCATACCGCGCGGGTCGGGACGGCAAGGTGACGGACGGGGGGGGGGCGCAAAGGAGCAAACGGTTGACCGCGAACGCACTGGCGTCTATATGAAGGCTCCCGGTGACGGAGGGGGGGAAGGATGGATGGCGCCCCAGCGTCCGTCTCAGCATCCGACGATGCCATCTACAGCGCAAACGACAGTCAGGCATATGTGCAATCCCAGCCTACTGTCCTGGCCACTCTCCCCCACTCTGCGCCGCCAGCGCCGCCTCACCTCTCCGCGGCAGCGGCGCTGAGACCCGCGACACCGCCCCCAGCCTCGTCTCCGCCTTCGCGGCCCGACGGCCCCGCTTCCGCGCCGCCTCTCTCGGCCGCTGACCCCGCTCCCGCCGCCGCCGAGGTCGCCGGCAGGCCGGGCCTGCCACGCAACAGATGGTGGAGGTGGGTGATGGGAACATGGCAACAGCGAACGCGACACGGGATGAAGGGAGACGTCAGCGGCCATAACTCCGCACCTGGAAAAGGAGGAGGATTGAGAGCTGCCGGGGGCGCCCCTGGCACGTCAGCGGGCACCTCTCGTGTCTAGGGAACCCAGGAGACGACTCGACTACCGGACCGGGCCCGCCCGCTGCCTACCGGACCGGCCGCAGGAGCCCCGGACGCGCCCTGCCCGCCCCGCCCCGCCCCTGGCACGCTAGCAAGCCAGTCGAGCCGCGCGGGGGCTGACACTAAGACGGTTTGGCATCGGGCCCGACCGGGCGGACGGCAGAACCCCCCGCGGCGTCGGCAGCACTGGCTCACGTGAGGCCGCAGGGCTCCACCGCCAGGCGGGGCAATGGGCGGACCCGCTACAGGCTGGGGCCCCTGGTGAGGGTGGCGGGGCGCGCCTCGCGAGGCGCGTGTGCCTGGACGTCTCCTGGGCCCCAACGGCCGTGCCGTGCCATACTGTGCCGGGCAGGCCGGCGGTTCGGGGGGACCCACCTGGGAATGGCCGGCTTGAAGACGCCCGGTGCCGCGCCCGGACGCCCCGCGCCGGGCGCTGACGTGGACGCCACCAGGTTCTGGCAGTAAGGCGGCAGCTGCACCTTTGGTACGGCGGTGGCCACCGCTTTCACGTGCGTGTCGTACAGGTCCAGCGTCGCGGCGCTCATCCTGCAAGGAGAGGACATAGGGAATGGGACCTGCCTCAGAGCAGCAACATCATCGTGTGTGGCGTGGTACCAGAGGTAGTAGAGGCCCCCCCCCCGCTGCATGCAGCCCGCCAGGGGACGCCGCTCGACCGCACCAGCAGCCCCTCTTCGCACTCCACTGCGCCCCCCCCCCTTGGCCCCTGCACCTGGACCAGAGGGGGCTCCCTCGCACCACCTACCCGCTCTGAGCAGCTACGGACAAAGGTGCCTTAACAGCCCAGCTGTCCGCCCCGATTACCGGCTCCACCCACTCCTCTGCCCCGCCCACCCACCCACCCCAGCTCCTCGGCCCCCGCCCGCATGTCCGCTAACTGTTCCCGCAGCGTTTCCACGTACTGGGGGCATGTGGGTGCGGGGGGCGGGGGGAAGGGGGGAAGCGGGTGGGCGGCTCCGTGTTGCAAATGTGAACGGCGTGCTCAGACGACGACAAAAAGTGGGTGGGATCGGTGTGTGTTTGTGCGTATGTGGAGCTAGGGGCCTGTGCACGGGGATAGGGGCGCTGGCTAGGTGGGGACCGGGAGCGGACGGTGCGGCAGTGCAAGCATAGACGACTTGGGCTCAGCTTAGTGCCGGCCCCGAAACCGCCCTCCGCTCACGTGCCGGAGTTTGAGCACCAGCGCCGCCGTGTCGCTGTCGCGGTCTGATGCCCCGCCAGAGCGGCCGTCTTCGCCGCTGCCTGCGCCTGCTGGAGTATCTAGAGCATCCAGGTGGCTGCGGCGTGAGGCATATGTCGCGGGGTGGTATGGGAGAGGAGCGTGTGAGACTTGTGCGAGTGGGGCTGGGTTTGGGTTAAAGAACAAGCCGTGCACAACGAAAGCGGCATTCGCACGAAGGGTGGGGTCATGGGTTTCAGGCTTAGTGTGGCAAATGTGCCCCCTCTCAACAGCCCCGCTTACGTGAAACAGCGGTCCAGGAGGCGTCGGAAGGAGACTTCCAGCGGACTGCCGACCGGATCCGGTAACAGAGGTTGGGGCGCGCGAGAAGGGGCCATGTCACGCACTACTACACGTATACTACTGCATACGTATACCACTGATGTTATCTAATACTGACTGCAGAGGTTCAGGGCAGCAGAGGGACAACCGGAAAGAAACCCTCAAAGCAACGGACGTACTGCCTAGTATGTTCTGCTGTAGAGGGGTCACTGTTAGCTCACAGCAGTGCCAACCTTTGCGCTGCACTGGTTGGGTGTAAGCACTTGTAGTACTGTCTGGGTCTGGGTCTGGGTCTGGCTGGGGTCTGGGTATTCTGGGGTCTAGCTTAAAAGAGCATAGCGACTCGTTGTGGCCGTCTGCAATACACCCAGGTTATCGGACCTGGTGTCGGATTAATCAAGGAGCGTTGGCGTCCCCGTTTCGTAAGGGCAGCGACAAGGGACGCCTGGTGTCGTGTGGCCATGGCCAGGAGGAGCTTTTGGCACGCGTGATTAAGGTGCGCCGGACGGCCAGCTCGGCAAACGGTGGAACGGCTGGAACGGGTGGGCAAACGGTCGCATGTGTCGCATACCGTTGCATCCTGTTCACGCGCCTGCGACTAGCTATGTCCCGAGCTTTCCTATCTCTGAACCTCAAACGACTCTTTCGACCAGCCCTGACTGTCTCATATGCGATGAGCAGGGCTGCCGCGGCCCTTCTTAGCTTTGTAGCCGCGCTTGTGACCTTTGTCGTGTACCGTGGCAGGGCAGGGCAGGGGCAAGACAAAAGTTCGCGGCGCTCCAAGCCCCGTCAGGCGCTCAGCAAGGCAGATTCCGCAAGCAGCATGGGCTGCACCCAGTCGAGCACGAGCCGGGCCGATTCAGCGGAGATTGGGGGCCAGCCTGCGCCGACCAAGCTGCCCGGCTCGTTTTCAGACGGCAAGCCGCCCGCTAGCCCCGCTACAAAGGTGAGCTGTGCATGGGAGCATGCGAAAGAGAGCTCGCCCCGGCTGTTCGGCGGGCGTGTGTCAGCTCCCGTTTCTGTAACGGTTGCTTTTTCCTGCCCTCAAGGTTCGTGATTCTGTCCAAGACATCTTCCCACAACCCAATAACACGAGCAAGCAAGGTGAGGGCACAGCGCGTGCCAGCAGTGGCCATCCCGGAGCAGTCGCCATCCCTTCGTTATCCTGATTCTTTTTGCGCCGCGTGCAGGCGAAGACGAAGACGGCAAGGAGAGATCCAAGAATTCGGATGGAGAAGCGCACGGGTGCGTCGGAGGTCGGACGGGAACGGCTGTGCATGCGGTCATGGTGGACAGCGCAGCTTGCCTCCTTTTCCCGCGCACCTGACGTAGGCTCCCGCCGTTCCACCATCTTCCCTACCCCAATCCCGCCCCGGCCTCACCCTTCCATCCACCCTCTCCCCTCCCGCAGCGCCTCCCACGTGAAGGCCGCGACGCACACCGGCGGTGACTCGGGCCCAGTCCCCATCGACCGCACCGCAAGCACGACCTCTGCCGGTGGTGCCCCTTGCACCCCCCGCTCCAACAGCGGGGGCAACGACCGCAAGGCCTCAACCGACGCGACCGCGGCCGCCAAATATCACAGCAACCGCAGCAGTTTTGCTGCAGAGGGCGTGAACGCCAACGGCCGGCCGCTGCCGCCGGCGCGCGGCTCGTACAGCAGCGATCACGGTGCACCGCCGTCGGGGCTGGAGGCGGCCCGCAGCAGCCAGCAGGCGCGCCTCAGCAGCATCCAGGCGGCGGACGTGATGGGTATTGGAGCGGATAAGAACGTGCCCACAGGGCGAGGTGCGACACAGGGATCGGGGCAGCAGGGCCCGCTGGCGTCAGTAGAGGACCCCGGCCGGAACTTGGGAAGTGGGTGTTCTGACGTGAACGACACGGAGACGAGTACTGTGTGGGCAGGGGCGCGTGTTCTGACTGTGGCCTGGCTATCGCCGGGTCTGCTGCAGGGCGGGCCGGGGCACGGCGCGGTGCGGCGGGGGCTAGAATGCTCCAGAGTGGGGCACAGGGCAACGAGGGAGGCGGACAGAATGGGATGGTTTCACGGGTTTGGGGCAGTGCAGACTGCTGGCGTGCGGCGCTGCAGTGGGTGCCAACCAGCGGCCTACATGTCCGGGGCGCGGCTGAAGGCGGAGGGAGGAACGGCCTGGGAGGGGCACCGCTCTTGTTGGCTTCCTCAGCCCGGTTCCCAAATTGCACCTGCGGCTGCCCCCCTTGCCACCTACAAAACGCCTTCTCCACGAACGCTTGGAAGAAGCAAGGGGGCGTGTACTCCCACTTGCTGTGCATATCTAGGTTATACCCTCCCACATTCCATGCGCGACGGCCATCATTCAGCTTGTCCATGGACTGAGTAACCCCAACCAGATTTCGACCCGTATGCGTTTCCACGTCACGCGTGCCGACCCGCTTCCATCCATCCTTACCTCTACCCCACATTCGCATTGAGGCAGGCCCCCGTGCCCCCCGCTCCGACCGGCCGCAGCCCTGACGGTCGCGTTCGACCCGCTCCCCGACTACTCGCCGCCCGCCCCCCTGGCGCCTGCCTACCCGCTGCTGGGCGCCCTGCCGCCCGACACGCCCGTGCCGCTGGAGGTGCTGCGGCGGCTGTGGTCTTGCGGGAGCGGCGAGGCGGCACTGGCGGTGAGCGGGGGCAGCCGAGGAGGGGGAAGCGGGAGGGGGGGGAGTGGTGTGCCTGGCGGTAGGGAAGAGGTTGGGACTTTGGAGGGCGGGGGAGGTTACGCGGGTGGGCTGAGCACGCAAGCGGTTCGGGGAGTGGGCGGACTGTTTCCTTACAATGGTCGAGGACAGGGACCCGGCCCAGAGCTTCCTTTTGCGCCCCCCCCCCATCCCCCATGAGCATAGCGAATTACATGTCCTTCTCTTCTGCTCCCTTCCCCTTCCGTTGCGTCTTCAGCTAGCGCGCGCCTTCGCCGCCTCGGGCATCCTGCGCCTGGCGTCACTTGAGGACGGCAGCTGCTGGGCGCTGCCCGCGCCGCAGCACGTGGCGCACGCTGCCGCCGCCTGGCCGGACCGGGTGGCGTCCTGCCACGGGCGGCTGCTGGAGGCGTACGGGCGGCGGGGCGAGACGGAGGTGCCGCTGGAGGGCCTCCGCGACGACGGCTACATCATACAGGTGGGTGTTTGGGGCCGTTAGGATGGGGTGGTGGTGAGAGGCTGGGAAGCGCGCTCAGCAGTGCAGCCTGGGTCCTGGTGGGGGTTTGAGGAGAGTGGGATGGGGGGGGGGCAGCCGCACGACGTCCCAGGACGTGTCGGAGTGCGGGCGTCGGCGACCCAGAGTGACGGGGCGCGTGTCCTGCAGCCGGCGTTGTCCAGACTCGTCACGCTGGCTGACGCCGGAGGAAGGGAGGAGGTTTCTGGCTGCTTTCTACCCGCTTCCGGAGGGATTTGGGTGTTGACCCGGCACCCCACGACACTGGTTCCGAGCCTACCCCCATCTCCCCCCCCCTGTGCTCCCAGGCCCTGTCGCACCACCTGGTGGGCGCGGGCCGGCTGGCTGACTTGAAGAGCCTGCTTATGAACCCCGGCTGGCTGGAGGCCAAGCTGCACGCGTACGGGGTGGGCGCTGTGGTGCGCGACTTTCGGAGGTGAGGATGATGGGAGGGGGGAGTCGCCAAGGGTGGGGGAAGGGGCGGTGGGGAGGGGGCGGGCGGGCCGGCGGCGTGCGTACGGGCTTGGTTGCGGGTGGTGCGGTGTGTGTGTGTGGGAGGGAGATGAGCCGGGGGTCACAGCCGGTGGGGAGAAGGGAAGAGGGAAGGCAGGGGGCACCACGTGCTCCCGCGGGCCCCCTGTGCCATCGCAGGGCCGTCGGGTGGCGGGGGGGGGCTGCCGGAGTGATCTTTCGGCGGGGGCTTCATGATGGTGGCCAGGGCTGGGGCGGGCTGGAGTCGGCGCACTGAGGCCTCCCCAGGGCGGCTTTTTCCGCCTGAGGCCGCCGACGCCAGCTCGCCTGCCAGCATCCAGCCTGGAGATCTTCCAGCCCCTGCCCATCCGCACCGGCGTGCCGTACTAGAAACCGCCTTTCCCTCCTGCACATGTGCTGGAAGCAGTTCCCCTCCCTCACCCGCCGGCCCGGCCCGTGCAGGTTCCTGCAGGAGGCCGAGACCGACGAGGCCTCGCTGCACGTTAAGCTGATGCTGCAGGCCTTCCAGCTGAGCCTGGGGGCGGCCATGGAGCACCCCGCGGTGCGCATGATGCGCGAGCAGATGCTGGCGCGGCTCATGGCGGTGGCGGCGGCAGGGCAGCTGCGGGTGAGTTGGGGGGCGGAGGGGCGCCTTGTGGGGGACGCATATCGCGTTCTTCCTCGGCATTGCGTATGAAATAAGAGGTCTGTGGCGGAGGGCCCGGTACGCTGTCCTACCTGTTTTTTCTTCGCTTAACCGTTCCCCTCAGCAGCGCTCGTGGTGTCCGCATGTGTGTGCAGCTAGGGACCTGCCCGCGCCTGCCCTCCGCATGGGGCTCAGCCGTGTTAAGTGCCCGCGCCCGCCCGCCCGCCCGCCCGCTGGTCCGCCGCTCGCAGGACTGGTACGCGGACCAGACCGCCAAGTGCGCGGCCGAGGGCATGCTGGCCATCGACTCCCGCCTGCTGCACCTCATGCCCCGGTCGCCCAGCCTGGCGCAGGTGGGGGGTGCAAGGGGTGCCGTGGCTCCGAATGCTGGGGACACGTGATGAGTCTGGCGGCGGGGGAATGCAGTGCAGAAGCCGGGGCAGCTGGTTCGGGGCAGCACATTTTGGACCTCGTCATCTGGCTTCTGCCCCACACCAGCCAGCTCGCTTTTGATAATCCTTGTCCCCGTTAACCCTTCGCGGCCCCAAACACGCCAAACGCTCCTGTCTTCCCGGCTTCCCCCATCGCCACCCACCCAGGCCGGCGGCGTGCAGCGCATGACGCTGCGCGGCCACCAGGCGCCCATCCGGCGGGTGGCCATCGCCCCCAACTGCTGCGACGTGGTCACGATCTCGGACGACGGCTCGGCGCAGGTGCGGGGGCGGGGCTGGGGGCAGGGACGGGCCTTCCCGCCAGCTGAGTGCTGCTCGTCGCCCGACGCCCGTCGTCCGTCGCATGGGGCATAGGGGCCGGGGGACATGGGGGCATAAGGGCATGGGGCAGGGGGGCAGGGGGCAGGGGGGCACGTGGTTGGGGCGGAGAGGGAGTGAAAGGCACGGGCGACGAGCACGTCTGGTGGCGCTCGTCTGTGCCTCATCTCCCAACACCGGGCTGTCCCCCATGCCGCTGGCGGACCATGCTCTCCAGCCCGAGAGCGAATGCCCCCACTGCGTGCTCGTGCCGGCAGGGCCCTTCAGGGCCAGCCGCCTCGTCCCCGGTGGCCATCTGCGGCTGCTCTAAGCAGCCCAAACGCGTGTTGACGTCTTCCCCCAAACCTCTGACGTTGTGACCGATGCCCGACCCCTCCCTTCCACCCTCAGCGCTCAGCCCCTAGTTGTTCCGACGGTCGGGAGAGGAGTGCGCCCCTGGGCTCCGTTACTGCGAATGCCTTCCAAGCCCACTGCCTCCCAAACCTCTGTCGCACCCATCCGCACGCACGCGGTCGGCCCCAACCCTGTTCCGTCTCCCCCTCCTCTCCTTCGCCGCCTGGCAGGTGTGGGACATGAACATTGGCGACTGCGTGATGCAGCTGGCCCGCGAGGCGCCACTGACGGCGGTGGGCGTCACACCCGACAGCAGCTCGGCGGTGGTGGCGGCGGCGGACGGCACCGCGGCCGTGTGGAGCCTGGCCACGGGGCAGGTCACCCGCACGCTCGCGGGGCACACGGCAAGGTGTGTATGTGGGGGAAGGGGGGCCGCGGCCGTAACGCGACGTGGTGAGGTTGTGTGTTTTTCCAGCCAGTTCTCGGTCAGCTTACCGGGAAACGGGTTGCTGTGGAAGAGCAGCACGTGATGCGGTGTGTGAGGAAAACGAATACGACGAGAGCAAGCGCGAAAATGATGGTGTCGTTGTAGGACCCAGCTCCAGAGGCAGTCGAAGGGGTGACGTCCCTGCATGTTCGTTCGGCGGCGACCACCGTAGCCCCCGATGCGGCCCAGAATTCTCTCTGGGGTGACCCTATGCAATGCCGTGCTGGGATGCGTCTAGTCTAGTCTACGTGGTGTGTGTGGGCCGCGCTAACACCCGCTAACGTGTGTGGGCCTCGGGGCCGATGCGCTGTCGAGGCGGTGTCGCCGCGTGCCGCGCAAGCGATGGGCTGCGGTGGCCTCCTCCTCTCGAGGCCCCAGCCGCGCGCTCTGTCGCGCCATCTGCTGACCGCGGCGCCCCGTTCCCTGCCTCCAGGATCAACGCCCTGGCCATCGACAAGCAGGGCATCCGCGTGGTGACGGGCAGCGACGACCGCACGGCGCGCGTGTGGAACCTGCACGACGGCAGCTGCGAGGCGGTGCTGGAGGGGCACGGCAGCGCGACGGGTGGGTGGGTGGGTGGCCCCGGGGCGGGGGGGGGCGGAGGCGGTAGCGCGGCGGATGGGCTGGGATGGCGGATGAGGTAGATGGCTTGAGACGTTGACACCCGACCGATCGTCTTCCTCCCAAGCCATGCGTCCACGGGTAATATCGTCCAGGTTTACGTGAGTACCTCGGCCGCTGCCTGCGTGCGGTGAATTCGAGGGATGGGCTTCCACGCTGTCGCCCTTGACAGGCTCCGCGCGGCCCTCCCCCCACCCCGCACCCACCCCGCGCTTCCCACCCAGGCATGGTCGGAGCGGTGCTGGACGTGTGCGTGTGCTCCGACGGCACCCTGGCCGCAAGTGCCTCGGACGACTTCACGGCGCGCGTGTGGGACCTGGACGAGGACGGCGAGTGCCTGCACACGCTGGAGGGCCACCAGGGCTGGGTCACGTCGGTTGCCTTTGTGGGCACCTCACACCGCCTCATCACCGCCTCACACGTGGGTTGGGTGGCGTGGAAGGGGTTGGGTGGCGTAGAAGGGGCGGCGGGCGAAGGCAGTGGCGGGCGAAGGCAGTGGCGGGCGAAGGCAGTGGCGGGCGAAGGCAGTGGCGGGCGAAGGCAGTGGCGGGCAGGGCGAGGGGCTATGCGATGGGACATGAGAGCCGGAGGCGGGGGACGGGTGCGCAGTGAGTGCGCGCGGCTCCGTGTCCCCCGCCGGCTGCCTCCCGTTCTTGGCTCGTACTCTTGCCCCGCATAACAGGGGGTCACTCGCGTCGCACCCTGGATCCTTCCCAGGGATTCAAGGTGCAACGCGAGGTGCACCCTGAAATCAGTCTCTTGCCCACGGACTTGGTAACCCCTGCCCCTTGCCCTCCTTCCTGCAACGCACAGGACTCCACCGCCCGGCTGTGGGACGCGCTCAAGGGCCGCTGCCTGGCGGTGCTGAGCGGCCACAGCGGCCGCCTGAACCGCGTGAGCGTGGACCCGGGCGGCAGCTGGGCGGTCACCTGCTCGGACGACAACACAGCGCGCGTGTGGGACGCGGAGACGGGGTCGCTCAAGCTGGTGCTGGAGGGGCACAGCAGCCACGTGGCGGACGCGGCCATCACCCGGGACGGCCGCAAGGCCATCACCGTGTCGGGTGAGGGGAGGGGGCTGGGGGCGCGTGGCGCAGTCCGCCCGCGATGGGGGCGGGGGTTTGGGCGATGACCGTGTGGCCGTCACCGCGTCGGGTTGGGGGCGGGGTGTGTGTGTCGGGGGGGGCGTGTACTCAGTCCGTGGGCAAAGCTGATATTGTTGGCCGTCGAGCGGCAGGCGACCGTCCACCCGGGGAAGGGGGGCGGGGGCGTGGGAGGGGGCGGGGTTCGTGGAGTGGGGTACGAGAGGAATGGCACGGCGGCTTTGTGGTGCACACGATGGTTGCGGAGGGACGGGCATTGTGGCGAACCGCCGCGTCGGGTGAGGAGAGGAAGGTGTGTAGGCGCGCGGGCTAGGTTCAGGAGAGCCAACGATGTTTGGTCGGTATGCAGAAGCTGGTGGCGATTGACCGACCGACTCGAGAGACCGGAGGAGGATAGACAATTTTATCATCTCGCACATTCCGCTGTAGTCGAGAGCCCCGTGATCGGCGCCCCCCGTTGGCCTGCCCCTCAGCCCTTTAACAAAGAATGCATGTGGCTGGCGCTTCGTTTGACGTCCTTTCCCCTGCCCCCGCCCACGCGCCCGCGCCCACCATGACCCGCCCCTGCGCGCCAGGCGACGGCACGTGCGGCGTGTGGGACATGGACATTGGCCGCCGCGAGGTGACGCTGGAGGGCCACACGGGCGAGGTGTGCTGCGTTGTGCTCACGCAGCGGGGCCGCTTTGCGGTGACGGCGGGCGAGGACTGCACCGCGCGCGTGTGGGACCTGGCGGCGGCGGACAACGCCTCGCCGCCGCCGCCCACGCACGGCGGCCGCGTGGCGGCGCTGGGCTGCCTGCCGGGCGGCGACCTGGTGGTATCGGGCGGCGACGACGGGCGGCTCATCATGTGGGACCCCGTGGAGGTGAGGGGCGCGGGGGCGGGGCGGTGTGCCACCCCAATTCTGGAAAGGGGTAGTAATGAAGGGAAACGGGTCGCGTCGCGGACACGAGGACGGGACGTCACTTGCGAGCGATCCTCTCGCATGTGCGCCCAGCCCCCCGTGCCGCGCGTAAACCGCGCGTACCGGCCAGCAAGCAGCCGCTACTGTTCCGTTGCAAGTCCCATGCGAGTCGCTGTTGGAGCAGGTATTGAGCGTCTCCCGCCGCGGCCCCGCGCCTCCTCCCCGCCCCCGGTCCTCCACCCAGGGCGCCTGCCTGAAGCAGATGGAGGGCCATCGCTCGGGCATCCGCTTCATGCGCGTGGCGACGGAGGGGGACACGGTGCTGACGGGCAGCGGGGACAGACAGGTGCGGGCGGGGAGGGGGGGACAGACAGGCGCAGGCGGGAGGGGAGGGGGGGGCGGGCGGTTGGCTGGCGGGTGCGATGGGTGGGACGGAGAGTCATGGGCGGGGGGGGGGGCAGTGTGTGGGAGAGCGGCTGGAGGACAGGCGACAGAGGAGCTGCCATGCATTTGATTGGGTTGTTGCTCACCGCACAGGGACCCGTCAACCCGCCACTGCCAACTTGGCCGAGTGTACCCTGTACCCTTCCTCCTCCCGCAGATCTGCCGCTGGAACCTGAACGACTTCAGCGTGGCAGCCAACGAGGTCAGCCGCCGCCGGTCCATGGAGCGGCGCGAGCTGATGCTCGCCACCCTTACCACAGCCGGCGGCTCCGCCGGCGGCCAGTCCGTCGCCACCACCACCGGCGGCGGCGCCCGCGGCTTTGGCGTAGGCGGCGGCGGCGCCGGTGGTGCCGGCGGTGCCGCCAGTACCCCCGACCTGTGCAGCCCCACCATGCTCAGCACCGGAGGCACGGGGGGGCACAACAGGATGAGTGAGGACGACGACCCCGCCACCGCCCTGGCGGCGCTCAAGCCGCCCGCCGCCGGCGGCGCCGCCGCGCCGTCGGTGCCGTCGCCGG